>JABTXL010007296.1:0-16986 GCA_025134845.1 Neodon shergylaensis
CCCACTTTTTCTCACAAGAAAGAAATAGCAGTGGGGAGATTTTTTTTCAAACTTGATTTGTAGGTGTCTCAAACCATATATTAGCATGCAGTGCCTACATTATATGAGGGTGTACTTGGATAACAGATATGAGAGTGTGTACAGAAGTTACGTCCTGCCTGGTCCTGTAGTCATTCCGTCCCAAGGAAACACACAGAGGCTTATTTTAATTATAAACTGGCCTATTAGCTGAGGTTTATTATTAACTAGTTCTTTCAACTTAAATCAGCCCATCATTCTTAATTATGTTTAGCCATGGGGCTTGGTACCTTTTCTCAGCAAAGCCTTTTCATCTTACCTCCTCTGCATCTGGCTGTTGACTACATCTCTATCTTTCCTCTTCCCCAGAATTTTCCTAGTCTGGTCACCGCACCTATACTTCCTGCCTGGCTACTGGCCAATGAGCATTTTATTAATGAGTGACAAGTCTTTACAATGTACAACAACAGAGTTCATGTGATCTGCATACCTTCTCTTTATCACACCAAGTCTCTATATTGAGACACCATGATATCTCAATGTATTCAAGGTAACATTAACTCACTGAGTTATTATCATGTATCTTACATTATATATTACTATTAAACTGTGACTGCTAATTTTATACCTTTGTCTTATGTTAACATTTAAAAAACTATTTTATTTACCTACCAGGTCTAAGTACAAAGAGATAAAAAAATTCCCCCTTATTCTTACTTCATCTCTAAAAATATGCAATCACATGCAACCTTTGCCTGTGTCTGTTGGCCCAGAAACTTCATATAGAAAGGCAATGACCCTATGAAATTTCTCTCTAGTTGGGCTAGCTAATCAAAAAGTGAAGCCAGAAAGACAAACTAATTACACTAGATTCATATCAGCTAAATGAGTCTTGTGAAGTTTCAGTAAATAAGAAACATTTCTGGGGTGGCCTAATGCTTTTCCTCAGGAGTTAGAGGCTCACTGTGTCTCTAATTCCTGAGTGGTTGTGAAGCTGTCCTTTAGGGCAATACATCTGTGGTGACAAAGTAGTCTCTAGAAATCGCCACGAAATCGATTCTAAGGATGAGGGGCCTTTGAAACAAATACCATCCATCTCCTTTTTTTTTCCCCCCTGGGGAATTTAGCTGAAATGGTTTTTCCATCTGGGTAAGTACAAAATACCCTGTTTTCAGGCTCAAATACAAGTCTTCCTTCTATGGGATTTAATACTTTGACAGTTTCTAAGGAGGTAGAGAAAGGTTCTGATGCCAGCTTCTGGCCAGCAATTGTCCAGTAGTATTGGTTCTAAGGTTACAGTTTGTAAGGTTTTCCAGTCCAGTCAGTCTGATGAGTGGACACTTTGGTATGCAGAAATTCAACACATCTGACACTTCAGATTTTTGTTGCATATCTTTTTGCCCTTCTAATTTTGCAAGAGAAAAGGGTTCTCTATTGGGACCATGTACAGTTTCTTTGAGAGCTGTCTCCCCTGTCAACTTCTATTTCCCTTGAAAACCTAGTGTCAGGCCCAAGTTTCCACATGGGCTAATGGGAACACTTTTGCTTCATGCCTCATCATTGCTTTTTCCTGACAGATATGCATGAGCTTTTTATTTTTAACATCTCAAGCAGGATGCATATCTGAATTAATCTTATACATAGTCATGTATAAGATTTAGATTAATCTTATACATAGTCATGTTTTAGGGTAGAAATGTTGACATATTTTCCCACAGAAATGTGTATTACAATAATTTGTTTTCATATGGTTTGCATATAGGTGTGGAATAACTTCCACAGATTGATTGGCCTGCTTAGAAATTTTGTAAAGCAGTACTACTTATGTATGACATATGCCTAGAAATCCATAATGGGATTACTTCAATTTTCAAAAAAATCGGATTATTAAGGCTTTCAAACTGTATAAAAATGAGTATTTTAATACTGTAAAATATCACTCTGTGTTAAAAATTCAAAGGCAGTTAGGTATGTACTGGTATACAATAGTATGTTCTAGAAGTCGGCTCACTGTGCTTCTAATCCTGCCTTGTTAAACTGGTAACAGGAACACTCATAAGTCAGGGTCTCTTTTTGGTTTCTAGTTGTTCTCCTCCAGTACCATCTTACTCTTGTTGCCTTGTTTGAAACTTCATGTAAATTGTTCCCTGGTGTGGTGGTTTGAATGAGAAATGTCTCCTGTAGCTTTAGGCATCTGAACAGTTGGTCCTTGTTTGGTGGTGCTGTTAAGGGATGTGGTGCAACTTTTTTGGAGGAAGTATATTACTAGAGGTGGACTTTGGGATGTTATAGCTTTACCCCACTTTCTGTTTGCCATCTGCTTTATGCTTGTGGTTAAAGATGCGATCGCTCAGCTTCCCGTTTCTGCCACCATGCCTACCAATTATTGTCATGCTTTTACCCCCACCATAATAGACTCTTAATCCTCTGGAACCTTAGGCTATAAAAAAACTCTCTTTCTTAAGTAGCCTTTGTCATGGTGTTTTATCACAGCAACAGGAAACTGATGAATACTCCCGGATATCTGTTATAAGGAGCTTCAGACATTTGCCGTTGTCATATACTCTTTTTGCGGATGACAACTTTATCTCAGTCATGGTTACAGAATTCTTCTTAGATTCGTGCTTTTCTGTATAACTCTGTCAAGCCCTGTATCATGTCTAAATATGCATAATTAGAAGAATATATTTGGTGTATAATATTGCACCAGCATCTTAGATGGGCGCAGTGCAGATTGTCTTACTGTAGAAAGCATTACAGACATTTCTTTTATTTTTTACTCTCAGAGAAAGGAGACTATGTGGTACATCCAACTATTTCTCATTATGTTAATTTTTCCTGTCTAACTTCCACAATGAAATTGTCTGGGCTCAATTTCAGAATGGATCAAAGTAACAAGGATAGTGTAGAGTTCCTGCTTTTGGCAAAGCCAAGACATTCCTCGTGTTTTCCCTGTCTGTGCTATGTGGGTCACTTAGAAATGAAGAGACTTTCACCAGCAATCGGATAAACTCATAAGAGAGCAAAGTTGATGACTCTAACTTTAAAATGGAAAAATATTCCTATATATGAATTATTAAAATAATAATGGAGGAAAGAGAGAAAAATAAAATAAAAAGGATCAAGATATAGGTCACGGCTTGGATACCTGTGTCTCCTTATTTGCTTCTGAGAATGAGTGGGGGCCTGAAGCACTCTCCGATTCTGTGGCTTTGATTTCCTTCATGTGACACCTCATCCCCGTTCCTCTCAGGCCGATGTCTTGGCTTGGTCACCAGCTGGCTCTAAGTCCCATCACCCTGTCACAGCTGTCACCCTGCAGTCCCATCTCCCTCTGCCTCTGTAGGCTGCAGTGTTGCACAATGTGGCTTAGCAAAACTGTCACTCTTGTTTCTCTGTGTCCTCAGAACTGCACAGTTCAGTCAGCCTCACAGATATTAAATATCTGTGAATCCAACCAAGTCAGATAGAAAATATTTGAAATCCGGGCGGTGGTTGTACATGCCTTTAATTCCAGGACTCAGGAGGCAGAGGCAAGGGGATTTCAGTGAGATCGAGGCCAGTCTGGTCTATAAAATGAGTTTCAGGACAGCCAGGTCTGTCACACAGAAAAACCACGTCTCAAAAAACCAAAATAAATAAATAAAAAGAAAAGAAAGAAAATATTAGAAAAATGCTAACTTTGTCTGAATATAAATATACCCTTCCGCTTGTCGTTAGTTCCTATGAATCAAATAGAAAAACTACATTTGTAGCATTTACATTGGATTGCTATTGTATATAATCTTGAAATGATTGAAAGTATATAGGAGGATGCTTATACATTATATACAAACACTATACCATTTCCTATGAACTTGTATCCTTGGGTCTTTGTATTCTCAGGCAGTCAGGTCTTGGAATAAATCCCCTGCATATTCAAAATATCTTTTATTTGATGCCTTATAGTTAGGATTATTTTTGATCATCGCCTATTTCAATAAGTTAGCAAAAAGTGTGTTACAAAGTACTTTTTAAAATAGTATTTCTGAATAATTATGAGTGGCCTCCACTGGGTTCCTTTTTATAATACTGGAATTAATATAGTTGAAATCCTGCTGAACAATGTTGGAAATAAAAGCATCCTTTATTGGATGCAATTAAAGTCCACTATGTTAGAAATGTCATGTTGCTCTTTGTCAGGGAGGCTTATTTTGTTCTATCCTTACATTTGTGTGAATCTTTTCTTCTAAGGGACTCAGTGTTCCTTTTGGATATTAACCAAATGCTACAAAATACTTATGAGATTATGATTCTTCTAAATTACATCAAATTTAACAATCAATTGTTAATTGAACCTCTGAGTTTCTCAGAAGTAGGGATAACTTGAACTATTACCCACTGGTAAAGAAAGCATCTTCCTTCCAACAGTGGGTTGGTTAATAACTACTCAATTACATTTTTCCATTCTAATTTATATGTAAATAGGTCATGGATGCACAAAGACATTGTATTAGATTCTTTTCTCATTTTTGTTCCAAATTACCAAAGGAAAGCAATGTAAAAAATGAAGGTTTATTTATTTTTTGTTTGTTTGCTTCCTTATTTTGAGGTACAATCCGTCACAACTGATGGCATTAGAGCCAGTAATCAGTAGTGTGAGGCTGATCACACTGCATCGGTAGTGAAGAAGTAGATGGTCATGCTCAGTTAATTTTCTCTTTTTAATTCACTCTGAAATTCTAGATCATGGACTGGCACCATCCATAGCTAAGGTGGGTCTTTACATCTCATTTAAACGTCTATGCAGTGACCTACACAAATATGCCCAGAAGTTTGTCTTCTAGGTGACTTCTAAATTCTGTCAAGTTGACAATCAAATTAACTACTAGAGGTATCATAGCAGAAAATATCATTTTAATAACGTTTTATAGGCTTCAAGCAGGTTTTTCCTATTGAGAAACCCTAACTTAACCCTAACCCTGGACCACAAGTCCCTACAGCATGCTTACAGAGAGGCAGGAAGCTGTCAGACATTTGTTCTGCCAGCTTATCCCTTAGTTCTTCATGGTTTGATGAGCACAGTCATAGCATGCTGTACCCTTCCCTCTTCAAGAGGCTCTATTTCTAGAGAGAGCTTTTCCACTAAGGGTTCAGCTGCCTAGTGGTAACATTCTCATTTTAAATATATTGGTTTCAGTGGACCAAAATGAAATTGTATAAAAAAAGTCTCCTTGATATTACCCAGAAGACAAACCATATTATATTATTGTTTTGGGGAGTCACAATGTCTCACAATAGCTCTTAAAGTTCCTCAACCATAGATGTTTCTGATTGACATATCTGCAAAGTTTCCATGTGCCAGTGAAGTCGGCTTCTTTCAAACACTGTGCATTGTGTTGTCATGTGCTCCCGTAAACTCAAAAGTGCTACCTGGGTTAGCTTCATCAGTGGTATCCAGGGGGATGAACACAAACCATGGTGAGAACGTACTTCATTCCCCCCACAAGCTCACTGATGTATGACCAAATGGACATTGTAGGCCTAAGTGCAAATTTTTTAAACCTAGCGTTTATGACAATTTAGAACTTTGTACAAAAATTAAAAGTACTAATAATTATTAGTGTAAGTACATTTAGAGTTTATCCTTTGACTAAAATTTTGTGTTATTAAATCAGATACAGATTGAGGTTTGGTTTATAATAATGGAGTCATTATTATACAAAGAGTGAAAATGACTTACTCTTTCTTGTGTCCATTGTTCAGGGCCAAGAAATTGAAATCTATGTGAAGCAAGCCATTCCAGAAGTCACATGTCTCTTCTCAAGTCTCACTCTAAACTTTCCCTTCAAAAGAACTTGCTTTCTCATTCATTAATTCTGTTCGTTGGCATGCATTTTAGTGTGTTTAGCCTAGACCAGTCTTTTCTCTTTCATCTGACACATTTATAATTAACTGTTAACTAAATAAATTTGAATCTTGTCATTTACAAATTCATTCTCTAAGACTTCTGATTGTCAGGACCCAGATAGGCCTCATTTATGCATTTATCACACAAATAATTAAAAATATTGTTATTAAGAATTTGTAATGTTTTATGTTTTATGTTGGTAATTAGGAAAGACACACATGTAAACAAGTCAGTCTTTTTTCTACAGTGTTTGTGTTTTGTGAATACATGGTGCAGTAGAAAAGTTATTAGTTAAAAATCTCAAAGGCTGTGTTTGCTTTAGTTCTGTTATGCTGGTTATATGCTATTAGTGGTTGAGATAAGAGAGAAATGATCTGGATATTTCTCTTTCCTCAGAGAAAAGAAAGCATGTAACAAGACGAATTGAATTCTTCCTGTGTCTTTTCCCATTACACCTTGAATCTACAGCTGTGCCCTCTAACTAAATCAAATGAGTGCTCCTGGGAGCTTATCTTGCGTGAAGCCAATAAAACAGCATAACACAATAGTGGTGTGTTCAAAATGCACAAAATTTGAAGTAAGTTATATCTTTCATCAGCCAGAGGAAACATTAGGTAATAAAAAGTGAGATGATCAATTTAAAAGCCATCTAGATCTTTTTGTTTTGTGAAAGGTTAGTATTAGTATTCAGGCAGAGGAATATGGCACACCTGAAGACATCGGGTGTTTCAGTTTCAGTTCTGTTGCTGTAATAAATACCCTGCTATAAAACACTTAAGGTGGAAACGGTTTACTTTAGCTCACAATTCCAGGTTAGAGTCCAGCACTGTGAGAAAGCCAAGGGAGGAATTTGTGCTTATCACATCCACAGAGAAGAGCAGAGAGAAATGATACGTCTGCTTAGCTTGCTTCATTCATTCTGACAGACCGCAGAACTAAAGCTCAGGGAGTGACGCAGCCCACTTCTACATGAGTTAATATAATCAAGACAGTTTCTTAAATGCATGCCCACAAGTCAACATGATCTAGGCAGCTGCCCCCGTCCCCAGACTCTCTTCTTAGGTGATACTAGTTTGTGTCAAATTGACAAATAAAACCAATCAACACATCTACTTGCACATTTTACCCAAATATCTAAAAATTTATCTGAACATCGGACATGGGAAGCTTTCTTAAAAAAAAAAAAACTATTTGAAATCAGTGACAGCAAAGGTGCTTATCTGTATTGACCACATCAAACATCCTGGGGCACCTGTACGTGTGGAAGAAATGGTGACAAAAATAAGAACTGAGAACCTGGCTTAGGGGAACAGGGCATAGCATTCCGAATTAACAAAGGAAAACATAGCACATTCCTATCTTTAGGCTAAGAACAAGAAGTATGGCTGGGTGAGTCAGGACCTCACCCATGGGCTAGGTCTGTGCAATGTTCATCTTGGTTAGCACCATGTCTGTCTTTAAATGTGACACTGATGGGTAGCTCTGAAAGACCTACAACATAGCCCCTGGGGAAGTCAACCCAGAATCCTAAAAATTAAATAACCACTAAAATTGAGAGCATTAGTTTCTTCGGGGGCATCTGTAGTCCCTGGAAAGAAAGAATTTCTTCCTCAGTCTCAGCAACCAAAGTTAGTAAAGTGATCAACAATAGATCTTATATTGTCCTCTTTAAAATGATGGAAAAGCTTGTGTGGGTACCAGAAAATCTAGTCAATAAAGAATGGCACATGATAAAATGGGTCTATGGCCACTGGAAGAGGGATTAGATTGAAGTATGTGACTCTGTAGATCCTCTGACTCTGGTGATTACCTCAGGCTAATATGATTTGGTAAAGGATGGGTTACATGAAACATCTATATCAATGGTGAAATACAGGCACTTCCATTTACCTGTAAATTATTGGGGGGATTACAAAATAGACCATGAAAGAAACTATAATTTTGGTAAGCACTATAATAATTTGTAAATCTCTATTGATTCCTATAAATATATGCCTAGGAGGTTTATCAGACACATAATAATTAGGATAGATATATTTTAAAAATCCCACTTTTATGATTGCACTTTATACTTCCTGTTTTATACATGATTTTAGACACACAATGTAGATGGAAAGGAGCTATGTCCTCTTACTGAGTCATAATCCAGTGAGAGGTCAGAACATAATGTGACTCTCTGCATTATGCAACTCATGTTTGCTCTGCAGATTAAATAAGGTAACTGTGTGCTGTCACTTTACACACAGAACCGCATTACTTGATACTAAAACAAATGTTCTATGAATTTTTAGCTTTGTCAAAGTACTCATAAGAACCCACAGTGTGCTTGGTGGTGGTGCATGCTCAGGAGACAGAGGCCAGCTGGGTCTAAAGTGAGTTTCAGAACAGCCAGTATTGCCCAGAGAAAGCCTGTCTCAAACAAACAAACAAACAAAAACCAAAAAACAAAACACAAACAAAACACAAAAAACTAAAAAACAAAAACAACACAAGGTGCTATTACTTTACAGTACTAATAATGTGTGAATGTGTGTACGTGTATGAGTTTGTGTTTGTATGTGTGAGTTTTATGTAAGTGTAATACATGCACACACATATTATGTTAAATGGAAGTATTAACATAAACAATGAAGTCAGCAGTACTGTATGAGAATCCCATATTATCTGGAAGCCTTTTGCACTGTACGTAAAAGAAGCTGAATGATGGCAAGTGATGACTGGTTGTCTCATTTGCCTTGATTCTTGCTCCTCCTGTCTTGTCTGTTTTATTGAGAAAATAGACCTGGAAAATTCTTCTAACATATTTTATTCAGAGAAAATAACATACATATAATGTCAAAGGAATAAAAAACCCTTCACAGCCTTTCTGCACAGACAGTGATAGTGCTGCCTAAGTGGAAGAAGGTGAGGGCCACAGAGAGTGTTCAGTGGGTAATTTCTCCACGAAGAATTTAATGCTGAGGCATTTGGGGGTACCCATGCTCTGTTCTAAACTGTTACTCATTCTCACATTTGCTGACTTATTTATTGTAAACATTTAATGCTAAGACCTTCACAAAAGGCCACAATTAGCAGTGAGTAAACTCACACAAAGAAAATGTATTTGAATGGAATTTTTGTACCTTGAGATGGAATCAGTACAATTAATTGTCTAAAAGGATCTTTATGCCTCCATGAAAGGCATTTTTGTCTTGGCACTCATGAACAGGAAGATCCCTGTAGTAGAAGCGTGCCCTTAAATGACTTTTTTTTTTGCCTATTTTGTTTTTTATCCCTTAAGTACTATTGCGCATTTGATATCTGTGTCTTGAAGAGTTCATGGTCTAATAGGCAATAAAAGTAACCAAATGTGTATCTACTATAGGATGCAATGAAATATTGGGAAGAAGGATGTTGTGTTTGCCCTTGGCACTGTAAACAGGTTCTGCTAGGGAGATGAGAGGACTAACAAGAGAAACAAAGTCAATAAATAAATTACCCAAGTTTTTTAATATTTGTGGGGCACTTGGAGGTGGGCATGCATTGCTGAAACACAACGGTGTCAAAAACTAAGAAAGGTTTAAGAATTTCCCCCTTAATAAGCTCTGGGTTTTCCTGGCTCAACCAAAGAAAGGTCAGCATTTGCACGTAATTGCTCTTATGCCTGTAAATGCTCACAAAGCAAAGACAGCATGGGTTAAATGGACACCCAAGCAGCTGGATGGGTAGTCTGGGGGAGCGGGCTTCTTATTCTGAAGGAATAATTCAACTAACAACAAAAGAAAACAAGGTCTCGCTGGGAGTGGGCGTGTGGATTAGAGACCTGCTCAGGTGACTGAACAACAGCATCTGTCAGGCACAGGATGACAGAGCAGTAGTGACATGAGAAAGAGATCTATTAGCAAGAGACTCTGCAGCCTCTGAGGTGGGATTTCCCACCAAGTGAATTTTCTTTGATGCTAGGCCTATTACAATGTGCTCAGTGTTGAGCTAACCTGAGGACATTTGAATGCACTTCACATGTCCTAAAGTGTGACAGTGCACTACTGAGCTAAACAAAATAGCCCTGATGTGCTAAATTTTATATTTTGTTTTTTTTTTTCAGGACAAAATACCAGGAGTCATAGCTTTTTACTTTTTATTTGTATGTGTGGCATTGAAGAGAAGGGAAATATTAAACAACATGGTTAAAGATAAAATGCCAATCACAATGAGCCAATTTATTCATTTTCTTCATTATAGAATGAATTTCTAGTTGTGTGAGTAGCAATAGAGTTGTAAATGTAAGTATTATTTTTCCTTCTCATGGCAACCCCCTTCCTCCCACAGCTTCAGTGTTAGGGATCAAACCCTGAACCTTGTGGAGGCCTGACAAATGTTCTATCACTGAGTTATAGCCCCAGCCTTCCCATTGTAGTTCTGATAGTTGTAAAAGACCATTCACAACAAGGTACTGAGACAAATGGAAGATTTTTAAAAATATTCAGAGTGAAATAGGAGATGCATAAATGTAGAAACAGGGGGCTCAGGCAGTGCCGGAATGTGGCCCTGGCTGACTTCATGCCCTTCTCTCTCCCTTGACCCTGATGCTACACAGAACATTTCTAAGGCAGAAGTATTTCCTGACCTTGAAGGAAATGTTTGGGAGGCATTAACTGAGATAAAATTTGCTTCATCAAAAAGTGTCTTTTTCTTGTTTCTTTTGTTTTGCTTTTGATTTCCTTTGACTCTTGTAACATACAGGATTCTTGTCTCCTGAGGCTATGACTCTGAACTGTTTACCCAGTACAGCATGAAAAAGTGAAATGCTTCCAATTTCTAGGGACTGTGGATTTTAACAAGTCATTTGTAGAGTAGAGACAGAGGGTTTGAAGATGTAAGACTTCCTCCACAGGAAGGGCAAGTACAAGGACAGTGGCAAGGTCTTTCCACACTGCTAAGGGAGTAAAATAAGTAACAAAGATTACTAGTGAAGACGGTAAGGTCCTTCTGTACAACACAGAATGAAAACTCAGTGTGTGTGTGAAGGGGTATGACTCCTCTTTCATCCATTGTGAAATTAGATCTACTTAAGTTTATTCTCCACTTTTAACACAGAAATTCTGGAAGGAAAGGAAGCCAATACATCTGTGCTCTGCTTTAACTGCATCAAGACGGACCCTGCTTAGCAGACTGGATGCCTAGAGAATTTGTGAACAGACAACTTACTTTCAAAGAAAAGATTTTAGTTTTGTGATTTTACTGAACAAATAAATTTTCTCTTCTTATTCCACCTCAACTATGACATATTTTAGGATGTATTTTACCTTTAATAATTATAAAAAATAATAATCACTCATATAGATATATTTAAAAGTAGAGATATTTCTGGTAGAAAAACAGCCACAATTCATGTTTTTAAAGAATCTGCTAGTTCTTCTATTTTGTTTTTGTAGTCATTACAGGGATTTTTATGTAGCTACCATTAACTACAATTATTCATAATCACTTCTAGCTAATGTTTTAAGACAGGGTAGACACACTGAATTCCAAAGTCACTGGAACAGCTGAAAGAAAGGGTTTTCTGAATGAGCTTTTGGGACAAATTCACATTGACCTACTCTGGTCCCATTTTTTTAAAATCGGATTCCAACTACCTGGAATGTTGCTTGCAAAGGAATCTGGGACATGAGATTTGGCATCTAGAACTCTTTCCTGTGTATAGCCTGTATTTTTATTTCTTCTTCTTAGGAAGACTCTTGGCCACAAAACTGACATACTTACATGCTTCAGGTTAAAGTACAGAGGTCATTTCTAGGGCTTGAGAAACGGCTGAGTCATTAGGAATTCTTGCTGCTCTTGCACAGGAGTTGGCCTCTGTTTCCAACACCCACATCAGGTGATTTACAACATGTAACTTCCACTCAAACAATATGTTCTCTTCTGTTTATATTTCTGATAATTTTCCAGGAAAGATATCAGGGAAGAGTTCCAAGATGAATAGATATGGGCTCTCTTCTGTCCTGAACTTGCCAGACTCCCTGTAAGAACGTTGCTCTTACTCACTGTCTTGCCTGAGGTTTGTGATTGCTCTGATCTTATCATTCCACACCAGGACTAGCATTTTCATGTTTAAATCTGTTGATTCTTCCCATGAACATTTAGAGTTCAGTTTTCTTTCCTAAATACTTATCAGATTTCTATGTAAACTTGGTTACATAGTTTTTTAAGCTTAATGGAAGAGAGAATGCACCAAGCAGGACATATCTAAGCAGGTGATTTCTTTAGAGAAAGGTTCCCATACCTTTCCTGAAGTTGGGATTCAAATCAGATGAGACCCTTTCCTCAATTTCCTGGATTTGGAGACACAAGGTTCCATGAACCTTACAGTCACCAGAAAGTGAGATCAGAGCTTGGCCAGGACTCCATTTTTGTCTGAACCTCCTAGTGAGAACGTAGTCAGGTGTCAACACTGAGAAAGACTCACAGCTGTACTGTGCCCTGTCTTCTGATTCATAAGACTGTGAGATACACAATGGATCCTATTTTAAGCATCTGCATTTCTGATGATTTGTTATGCTACAATAGAAAACAAAATCAAGCTGTTCACTTGAAGGCCTCAGTTATGGGAAGAGGAATTCCTTCTCTCAGACATATTTCCCTTCTCAGCCTGCCATCAATTTTTATATTGCCTTTCTAATTAATATTATATTCATTCTGAAGAACCACTATATTTCCTTTACTTCTTTCTTTGTAAATTTTGGAAATATTTATTATTAATACATACAAATACACACACACACATGGTGTGGGAGGTCCTTCTGTCTGTGTGTTGCTTTTATTGGTTAATGAATAAAGAACTGCTTTGAGCCTATGGCAGGGAAGAACAGAACTAAGCAGTGAAAACTAGGCTGTATGTTGGGAGAAAAAAGGGTGGAGTCAGGGATAAGTTATGGAGCCGCTGGAGATAGACGTGCTGAAACTTTGCTGGTAGGCCACAACCTAGTAGTGATGCATAGATTAATGGAGATGGGTTAAATTAATGTGTAAGAGTTATCCAATAAGAAGCTAGAGCTAATGGACCAAGCAGTGATATAAATAATACAGTTTCTGAGTGATTATTTCAGGGCTAAGCGGCTGGGAACCAACAAGCAGCCCTTCCTCCAACACACACACATACACATATATAATGTGTTTTTATTAAATTTATCCCTATTCCCTCCCCTCCAGTTTCTTCCCTATACCAACAAAACTTTTCCCTTCTGAACTGTGTTCTTCTTGTTTTAAACTTTAAAATCTCTCTAAAAACCTACTGATTCCACATTGGGCTGCTATATGTGTTTAGAACCATTTCCGGGAGGGTGGGCAGTGTCTCGGGGCTCTTATTCCTGCCCAGAAGCAATTGACTGCAGATATATCTTCAGATAGGATTGGCACTTCATTTGCCTCTCCTCTGGCATTTGGGCTTGTTTGATGTTGTACAAGTCCTGTGCATTCAGTAACAGCTACTGTGAGTTCTTGTGTGCAACTGTGTGGTCATGTCTGAAAAATACTGCTCTGCCTTCACTTCCTTGGTGATCCCTAAATTTTGGGGGAGGTGGCTGTGATATAAATGTCCCATTAAGAGTTAAATAATATGCAGTCACTTATTTCCTGCTTATCAACCAAATGATATAGGATCTATACTGATTATCATATAGTGCAGATGGAAGGTACTTTGATGAGGGTTGAGAGAATCATGATCTATGGGAATAATGATGAGAACTTAGTGGACAGTTTACTGCTGTGGCTCTCCCTTAGGATCTATGTCCTAGCCAGAAGTGGATATTTGGCCCAGTTGACATTACCAATTATGAGTTTTGTCATGTGGATCAAGCTTTACATCCATCAGAGAGTGGTTGCTTACTTCTATAATATTTATTCACTATTGTACTTTTAAATTAGGATACTGATAAAAAATACTAAAGGAACATAGCAATAAGATATCTCCCAATGACATATTGCTATATATAGATTGGTATCTTACTCATCCCTCATCCAAGAAGCTTATTCTTGAAGTAGATGAGGATTTAATACAGAAACCTACAACTGGACAACATGCAGACCGTGAGAGAACTGGGAGAACTCAGATATAAATGGGGTGTCTTCATAAAAACTTGCCCCTCATGGCTCAGGCAGCTGTGTGGTAAAGGAACCAGAAAGATTGTATGAGCCAGAGGAGATGGATGAGCCCAAAGAAATAGTCTATCAGACATAAGAAGACTGATGCATGTTTGAACTCAGAGTC
Organism: Neodon shergylaensis; assembly: GCA_025134845.1. Classification (NCBI taxonomy): domain Eukaryota; kingdom Metazoa; phylum Chordata; class Mammalia; order Rodentia; family Cricetidae; genus Neodon; species Neodon shergylaensis. Next base: position 14,154 of record JABTXL010007296.1, read on the forward strand.
TGTGGCAGCACACAAAAGACTTACACAAACTTAAGCCAGATGGAGTCCCAGCTTTGAGATGGTTTGTGAACATGTGATCCATCTCCTAACTAAACAAACTCAGTTGAGTTTTTTTGGTGGGCTTTTGTTCCTTTCTTTCTTTTTGTTTTGACATTTTTTTGTTTTACTGTTTTTTTTTTCATTTGATTTGATTTTTTAAAGAGATAGAGAAATGTAGAGTTGAGTGGGTAGGAAGGTGGTGAGGATCTAGGAGAAGTTGGGGTGGAGAAAACATTTTTAAAATATATAAGAATTGTAAATAAAAAAAGAAAAATGCAGATGAAAGTTTGAAATAATATTTCCCTTGTTTAATATTAATATGTACTCTTATGAATCTTACATTTCCTTATGATTCTATTTCTCATTTTCATCACCTGAGTCATTTCACATCCACACTCAAGCAGATATTACATCTTCCACTTGAATTACACACAGTGTCTGATCTGTCCTTCGTTGTGCTGTTTGCTCCTGGTTTTTGCCTGGACTATTTTATTTATTTACTTATTTATTTATTAAAAATGTCCACCTCGTCCCATCCTCCCATTTCCCTTTTACTCCCTCCTCCCGCTCCCCCTCACTCTCCAGTACTAAGAGAAGTCAGGGTGCTCTGCCCTGTGGGAAGTCAAAGGCTCCCCCCTCCATGCCTGGACTATTTTGTATTGCCCACTTGCTTACTTTAGCTTTTACTTCCTCTTTTATTCCCATTCAGGACCACCTTTGATCTTCTATTGTTGCATCTCTCCCATTTAACTCAGCATCCAAGTAACTGCTTTATTTTCCATTAAGAGAAAATACTTAAAGAGTTTTCATGTTCTGGTTTTCAATTTTCAAATTAAAAGATGGGATTTTGTTATCTTCCTTTTGGGGGTTCATGTTTGTTTTCTGTGAGTGGACAAATAGATGTGTAACATTGGAGGAAAATGAGACGTTTCATCACTGGATGTAGATCACATATGATTGTCTTATCCGAGATGGAGAATTGTGGGGCTAGTTGTTATAGGCTGTGAGTAAGCATGAGGGCCCCTCACAGGAAATGAGCAATGCTGTGTTTTGAGCAAGAGTATTGTATGGAAAAATATAATGCTCTTGGCCAATGGACCCTCTACTTTGCTATAGAACTCAAAGCTACTAATCCATGAGGACCTTCCTTCAAGCAGATCTATGTGCCAGGGCATCGAATAGACTCCAACATCTGTGCCATCTCTCCAAAGCTTGGATTCAGAATATATTACATGAGAACACAGAGTAAAGATTGTCGAGAATTTCCTGAACTTGGGTGTGGCAATGGTTTGGTGTTCTGCCCAATTATGTGGCAGGAAATTCTTTTATATGTGTTGGAGAAATTGTTTTGTCTAAGACTTCTTTCATCAACGCTCTTGCGTTCTTTTACTTAATACATATTTGCTGAATTATTATCATATCACAGATAGTATACAGAAAGGTATGAGTGATCACAAAGATGTCAAAAAGGGTTTCCTTCACATAGCCAGAGCCTCCCAGACAGCAAAGAGAGGCTTGCTGTGATGGTGAAGCTGTTGGGTTGGGTGGGCACACAACTGTTTGAGACATAAGGTAGATGCTCAAAAATCTCAATTAGAATCTTGTGTATAGAGCATAGGAATGCAGCAAGACGCTCCAGTCATTTTTGTGCAAGCCAAACTTTGAGGATATTATTTCCTGGTTTCAGAATAATATTGTTGATAAAAAGATATTAATCATGTCTTCTAAGTTTCTTATATTTTAAAAAGAAAAATATATTTTAAAAGTAGAAACCATAATTGTTTTTATTAATCAAAATTAGCATGCAGAGTGTAATTAAAATCTCTCAGCCTTTATAATTCTCTTGTAAGTCTAAATCTTTTAATATGGTCATTCATAAATATACTTCAAATTAATGAAGCACCATTGACCCTGTAAAATCAAGTTCTCAAACTGACCTACAGTAATGAGTTCTTAATAAGGATATATTATTCACATCTCTGGTCATTATTTTGGGCTAATAATATTCTAGGTTAGATGATGTTAGAAAATATCTTACATATACTAAATAGTTCTGTTCTTGAAGCACAATGTATTAATGAGTGATGTGGAAATGACTGATTTTTCTACCACAACTAAGGAAGATGTATAAAATTATATAGTATGCAAACATATAATATATAATACTACATATAATATTTGTCTTTTCAATGTGCATTTGATCACATGAAATTAATGGTTTAACTTGGAATTCTTTTTCATTATTAGTTACTGCTTTGTGTGGTGAGATTCAAGACTTTTCTTTTTTAAAAAAGATTTATTTATTTATTTTATGTGTATGAGTGCTCTCTCTGCATATATGCCTTTGTGCCAGAAGAGGGTATCCGATCCCACTATAGATGATTGTGAGCCACCATGTGGTTGCTGAGAATTGAACTCAGGATCTCTGGAAGAGCAGCCAGTACTCTTAACTGCTGAATCACCTCTCCAGCCTGAGATTCAAAATTTTTTGGTATTTAACACATAATTCTGTGTTTTCATGTGGTAATACATAATTAGAGTCAAAATGACTTATAACTTAGTGTTCTATCATATATGTCATCATTGCTTTATATAAGAAAATGGTTGGTTACTTACAGGCTTAATAATTGTACTCATTGTATGTAGTGAAGATGGAAGACTTTGGATTTGAAGAAGTTCCAAATGTCAGCATCTGTTAAAGTTCTGTTAAGATTCATCTTTAAAATGTTGCTGATGGAGGTGGGTCTTGATATAGATATGAATAATTTGCATTGGTATGGACTTTAAGGTCAAT
>JABTXL010007300.1:0-13666 GCA_025134845.1 Neodon shergylaensis
ATATTAATCTATTTGCATTTCTCTACATGTTGACATACAGTTATGCCAGTGCCATTTGTCGAAGATGTGTTCTTTTTTCCATTGTATAATTTTAAGTTCTTCATCAAAAATCAAGTGTTCATAGGTGTGTGGACTAATATCAGGGTCTTTGATCTGATTCTATTGGTCTACCTTTCTGTTTTTATGCCAATACCAAGATATTTTTATTATTGTAGCTCTATAATAGAGTGTGATGTCAGGGATGGTGATGCTTCCATAAGTTCCTTTATTGTACAGGATTGCTTTGGCTATCTTAAATTTTTGTTTTTCCATATGAAGGTGATTTTGTTCTTTCAAGGTTTGTGAATAATTGTGTTGAGATTTTGGGGAATTGCATTGAATTTATAAATTGCTTTTGGTAGGATTGCCATTTTTATTATGTTGATCCTACCTAACTAAGAACATGGGGATTCTTTCCATTTTCTTATATCTTCTTCAATTTCTTTCTTCAAAGACTTAAAGTTATTGTCATACACATCTTTTACTTCTTTGCTCACATAATCTTTCCTCTCTCTCTTTGACTGGACTCCTGGAGTTTGGCCTAGTGTTTTCCTCAGTTTCTGGATGGATGCCCTATGATGATAGTTAGGTTACTGACCAATCTGAAGGCCAGTTCAGGCACCCTCTCCACTATTGCTAGGAGTCTTAGGTGGGGTTATTTTTGTGGATTCCTGGGAATTTCTTCAGTACCGGGTTTATCCCTAGCCCCATAATGGCTCCTTCTGACAAGATATCTCTTTCTCTGTACTCCCAGTCCATTCCTCTCCCAACTCAAACAATCTTTTCCCTTATGTTCTCATCCCTATTCCCTCCCTTTTATGTGCCCCTTGTCACTAATTTACTCGGGAGAAATTATCTATTTCCCCTTTCCAGGGTGATCCATGTGTCCTAGGTTCATCCTTGTCACAGCCACTTTAGAAATCTATATGGTGGTTCCTCAGAAAACTGAGAATCAGTCTAATTTAAGACCCTGCAATATCAATCTTGGTTGTATTTCCAAAAGGATGCACAATCATACCACAAGGGCACTTGCTTAACTATGTTCATAGTATCATTATTCATAATAACTAAAAACTGGAAACAACCTAGATGCCTCTCAATTAAAAAAATGGATAAATAAAATGTGATATATTTACACAGTGAAGTATTACTCGGCTGTAAAAAACAATGACATGATAAAATTTGCAGGCAAATGGATGAAGTGAGAAAAAGTCATACTGAGTGAGGTAACTTAGACCCAGAAAGAAAAACATGGTATTTATTCACTAATAAGGGAATACAATAGGTAAAACAAAGGATAACCAGATCACAATTTAGGGCTCCAGAGAAGATAGTTTATTTTTAACTTCCATTTGCTTGAAACACAAATGTCTACCATTTCACTTATAGTTTCTATGGGTCTTTATCAATGAGGTGTACTTCTTATAGACAATAGTCAGGTATAACAGTGAAGGCATGGATTGCTAATATGCCTGTCAATGGGGGAATATTGAAAATATATTACAATTATATATCAGGCATAAGGATAAAATAATGCTCTTTGTAGGAAAATCAAGAGAACTTGAGAACATTATGTTACGAAAAATAAACCAGACTCCAAAAATAAAATCATTTGTATTCTTTCATATTCATAATTTAGATTTAAAAATAAAGGGCATAAAAGTAGAAGGGAGGCTATGTAGGTGGTAAGAGAGGATCAGTTTCATGAAGAGAGGTTTAAGAGAAGGTGATGAGTGATGAACCCAGGCATGAAGAGTAATATGCATGTATAAAGCTGCCATAATGAAATCCAGTAATATACAAAGCTGAATTGTAAAACAATAAAAGAGAATATTTGCATGTTTTCAAGGCATGTCTTTATTTGCATGGTTCAACTGATATTTGAGTTTCATTTCATAATACCATGTAAAATTGCAACCAAGGGAAGAACCCATTTACAAAACTGAATTGATATGAAAAATTTTGTGCTGCATGTTTTTTTTCTGGAAGAATATGAATCTTTTCACTCAAGATAGTTTAGCCATAACATATCAAACAAAAAGTCAGCCTAAGGTAGTACTGTTGAACCAACAACTTCAATCAAGTTTATTTGTGGGGATACAGATAACTGGTCAAAAAAGAGATCTCTCTCCACAGCAATAGTTAACTACATATGTTAATCCATATTTAGAGAGGGTATCTTATATTCCACCTCATATTATGCCTTATATACAAGTTCATGAGTAGTCTCATAAGCTACCATGTGATGCTCCAGTGCCTTCCACCCTTCTAAGAGGGAATGTTAGTGGGCCCAGTCTTCTCAGATCTTGTGTGGGTAATCACAGATGGCCATGGCCCTTTTATACCTATAACACAACCTTCCATTATACCCTACCCTTCTTCTGGCTCTTATATTTTTTCTCATATCTGCATACCCTCATCTACAATGTTCTGTGAGCTGTGAAGGTAGTGATAAATGTTAAATTATGTTCTCATATGTAGTGTTTATCATTCAGTACTATGCCATAACAATAATAACATACTAGCATTTTAACTGTTTATGTGTCTTCATATAGTAGACAAAAATAATGCATTATAAAACATAAATTTTGGAAAACAGTTTTTGAGATACAACATACACAGTTAGCAAAATAATATAAGTAGCTTCCTCATATGTCCTCTCCAGTAACAGGGTTTCTTTTTTGTCCTGGTATATTAAATAATTTTCCTTTTGGTGTGATAAAATTCCTGGACAAAGCAACTTAAAGAAGAAACCTTTATTTTAACTCTCAGACTATCATGAAGGAAAAGTTCTGGCAGAAGGCACTTGAAGTCATTGATCTTATTGCATCTATCATTACAAAGGAAACATTGATGAATAGTTTTGCTCATTTTAATTTCTCCTGTATAAGTATAATCAGGGATCGTTTCACTGAATGGTGTCACCCACAATGAGCAGGTTTTCCTACCTCAATGACTCTAATGAAGATGATTCTCTACAGGCATGCCCAGAAGTCCTTGAATGTGATTCTAGTATTATCAAATTGAGTATGAAGATTAACCACCACAGTAGGTATTTATCTTTTTTATCTCTATATGATAAAAAACCCTCACATTTTAAATCTAGTTAGCTATTTCTTTGAACCTATGCTTATTACATGGTTTAGTTATTATAAATGGTACTGAAATAGTCATATACATATATGCATAGTATATGTATTATGTAATATATGCTGAATAAAAGATGAATACATGATTGATTATATGGCAACACAATTTAAAAAGTTTGTTGAGAAATTTTGTATTGATGTAATACACTGTATTCAAGGATAAACAGTATCCCTTCAGCACAGGAAAAGGATGACAAGTGACATTAGGCTGGTCTTTTTGTTTTTGTTATTCCTTTTCTACTTTTTCTTGTCAGACATAATGAATTTACTAAAAAGCACTGTGTCCATCACAATAATGATAGCATTTCTTTTAAGAAACTCTGCTTAATGCAGTGGAGAAAAAAGTGCCATAACTATGACTTCAGTGTTTTATATGTTTCCACAGAGGCAAGGGATTGATTTTCTGTACTTCTTTTCTGTTTAGAACTTGATGTTCCATTTATTTATTTTAGGTTATTGTTGTTTTAAACCACATCAAGTCCTCTGATTTGTCAACCATATCCTTCATTTTACATTCTTAAAAATGTTTCAACCTAATCACAATAAAAACACTCTATTCTTTATTTCAAATATAAAATAATGACAAAGTGCAGAAATTTTTACATATATTTCATCAATCAATAAGTAACCAATGTAATATAATATGAACTCTATATGATAATTACTGGGAATTTCTTAAAGATCTGGTGTCTTAAAATCTTATGCAAAATGAAACAATGAGAAGACTATCATAACAGAATCATCACAAGCAACTGGTAGTCTATGATGCAAATTACAGACAAAGCAAATTCACTTATGAACATAGATGCAAAAATTCTCAATAAAATACCTGTAATCTGAATCCAAGAACACATCAAAAAGATCACCCACTATCATCAAGTAGGCTTCACCCAAGAGATATAGAGATGATTAAATACATCTAAATTGATAAATATAATCCACTTCAAAAACAGACCAAAAAATACATTATAATCTCATTAGAATCAGAATAATCCTTTGACTAAACATAACACCTTCCATGATAAAAGTCCTGGAGAGACTAAGATTAAAGATATAAGGGATAAACATCAGCATAATTAAGGTGATTTTTCAGCAATCTCACTCTCTGACATCATCAACCTAAACATAAAGAAATTAAAAGCACTAAAATCAGGAAAAAGACAAGGATAGGATATTCACTCTTTTCATACAAAATCAATATAATACTTAAGGTCTTAGAAAAATAAGACAACTACAAGAGATAAAAGGTTACAAATAAGAAAGGGAGAAATTAAATTATCTTTATCTGCACATGATACATTCATGACTATAAAATATGCACTAGGAAGCTTCTACAGTTGATAAACACATTCAGAAGAAGTATCATGGTATAAAATGAACAAACAACTATCAGCAGTTTTCCTATATGCAAACAACAAGCAGACTGAAGAAGAAATGAGGTAAATAATACCTTTCCCAATGTCCTTAAATGTAAAACATTTTTGAGATTGTTCTAACTGAACTTTGGACATTGAAGATGATATCATAATAAAAGGGCCATCATACCAAAAACAATCTTCTCATCATAATCCCTCATAAAATGTCAACACAATTTTTTTACAGAAATTAAAAAGAAAATTTCCATCTTTATATGGGAACACAAAACAAACAAGGGTAGTAAAAAAATTCTGGATAATCAAAACATTTCTGTAGGAATCTCCATGCCATATCACAAATTGGACTACAGAGCTATAGTAATAAAAACAGCATGATATTGGCATAAAAACAAATATATTGATTAATGGTATCAAATTGAAGTTCTACACATAAGTTACCACACTTAAAAATGTCTGATCTTTTATAAAGAGTCCATAAAAACACACTTGAAAAAAAGGCAGTATTTTCAACAAATGGTGCTGGTTGCACTGAATAGCCGCACATAGCAGAATACAGATAGATCCACATCTATCACCCTGCAGAAAACTCATCTCCTATTGGATTAAAGACTTCAATATAAAACAAGAAATATTGAATCTGACAGGAATAAAGTGGGGGGGATAGTCTTGAATTCACAGGCAAAGAAAAAGACTTTCTCAACAGAACAGCATTAGTACAGAAATTAAGATCAATAATTAATAAATGGACCTTTTTAAACTGAAAAGCTTTTTAATGGCAAAGGACACCTCGTTTGGAAAAAGCACCAGGCTACAGAATGGAAAAAGGTTTTGACAACTACACATTTGTTAGAAGCCTAATATATAAACTGTATGAAGCACTGATAAAACTGAACATCAAGAAAACAAACAATCAAATTTAAAATAGTACGCAGACTTAAACATAGTTCTTAAGAAAGGAAACACAAATGGATGAGAAATACTTATAGAACTAGTCAACATCCTTAACCATTAGGGAAACATAAACCAAAATCACTTCGAGATTTTATCTTACTTACCAATCATAATGACAAAGATCAATAAAACAAATGACCACTCACACTGATAAGGATGTCATATAAGGCAAGCATTGATCCATGGCTGGTAGGAAACCAAACTCGAATAGCCACTGTTGAATTCATTGTGGCAGTACCTCAGGAAGTTGGGAATAAATCAATGCCAAGATCCAGTTATACTATTCTTGTATTCCCAAAGGATTCGATATTGTGCAACAGAAACACTTGCTCATTTATTTTCATTGCTGCTCTATTCATAAAAGACAGAAATTGAAAATAGCTTAGTTGTCTGGAAAAAGATAGATTATGAAAATGTTGTACATTTATACAATCAATGGGACATTAGTAAGTTGATAAGAAAAAAATAAACCATGAAATTCATAGGTAAATGGATTGAGTTATAAAATCATTCGAGGTAACCAAGAACCAAAAAGAAAAATATGGTATGAATTCTCTTACATGTGGATATTAACTTTTAATACTTTAATAGGCATGCCACTATCTGAATAACCATAGGGGTTATTCAGCTATATCTATGAATAATTATAGGTATAGAGTAAGGAACTGTATAGGGAAAGAAGAATTTTTGAGGAAGAAGAAATAGACTATAGCTAAGGAGAAACCAGGGGTCAGGAGGGTAGAATGGGAAGATTAAATAGGGAGGAGGAGAAAGGAGGGAATTTAGGGAGCATCAGCTAAAACTAAGGGACATTTGAAGGGGCATATGGAAACCTACTAGAGTAGAAGATTTTTAACATATACACATGCTATTTAATATATACATTAAATATTATGTATATTTGATAAATACTACATATACATATATAATGCACACACACACTCATATATATATATATATATATATGAAAAAAACTTGTGTAGAGTCACCAAATAACTGGGATACAAAACCCGAACTAGATGTCTCTTTCTACCAAATGAAAACTCTAGTATGAGGGATGGGTTATATTTAGTTGAGTTGAGTTTTTGGTCCAATGGAAAACTGTTTTGAATTCAGTGTAGTGCTCCTAATTCAGGAACTGACTCTTTAACTTGTTTCCTAGCTGTAATTTTTGGTAATTATCCCCATTGGTATTCTTCTCATATATAGAAGCTTCATTGCCTAGAATATGTTGTTAAAGTAGAAGTGTTTGGAGGGCGGAGTGACAGGAGCTGTGGTGGCATGCCTCAGCATGTGTAGCTATTGATGAGTTCCCAAGTCCTGAGTCTTCCCAAGAGTCTGTGAGGCTCCCTATGCCAGCTCTTTCCACAGAACCGTTTGCATGTCTCTTGAGCTTTCCTGAGTTTATCATTCTTATCTGACAAGAGTCATATCATACAGAACTGCCTTCCTTTTGGTAAGTTTTAATTTTTATTTATGTATTAGTTTTTATTTTTGGTTTTCCTGAAAGATTTTCAAAATTCTTCTACTTTACCTAAGTTAAGTATTTGTGGGAATTTAAAAAGTACATTGGATTCATTTACTTTGCACAATATAGTTGCAGGAGGGAAAGGATAGTCAGCCTCACACTCCATGCAGTAGGGCTACCCTATGTCTTTATCAATCAGCTCTGATATTTACATTTTTTATCCATGTGACTCTGGAAGTAGTGCTGAGTTTGTTGGTTTCTTTTCTCAAGTTACCCTTTCCTTATTGAGGAGAAAAAAATCCTATGATATTGCTCATTGTCAATTTGGCCTAGGAAGAAAATCATTTTTATCTACTTTGGCTCTTGTAATGATGGTCACAAAATAGATGTTGAGGGTGAGAGTGATGGATTAATTCTGAAAGCCATTCATGTTAATAAAATAATTTGTATTACTAGTAAAGAGAAAAGAAGGCTAAAAGAGATTCTTTGTAGATTTTCTTTTCTGACTTCTTCAAGAGAAGACAAAGAAACTTCCACTCATTTTCACATGGAAAGAGTATACAACTCAAAGTTAATGAATATTTACATTTAATATTCCATAATTTGTATCTGAGGGCCCTGGCTAAACAATATTTAATATCGAGATACTAAGTGTGAGCCATATGTATTGTAATGAGCAAAATAGCAATCTGAATTTTTACATTAGAGTAACAGAAATTTAACACCAACTAATATGTATTTATGTGGTTTGGTGAGTATACATGCCTTTGTATAAAGTAAAGTGATCAATAAGTATTATTCTCAGTATTAAGCACTTAAGCAGTTTTGATTTCAACCAGATTGTTAGATAGCGGTTTATAATTAATATTGGAACAACACACACATATATGTCATATCACACACACATACACATACACATACACATATTCTTGTGTTGATCCCCCTTTGAAGAGTCTAATGAATCCTTATGCTTAATTTCCACACACTAGTGCAGATCTTTATTGCTTTTTATATTAATTAGAACATTACTTTGATGAGTACTCAATTATTCAGATAATAAAATATGTTAGAAAGCAAACAAAAAGAGCAACTAAATATTGTAATTTGTATGTTGGCATGCAGCACAAAAACACACTGTTTCCTTCAGTATCAACAACTAGAAAAGATTCCAGAATCCTACAAGCTAGTTAGTGTTTGGATGAAGTTTCTCTCTGGTCTGTCAGTCCAAGAATTTCATGGGGAAACAAGTAGACTGGGTCATTAAGAAATCTAACGGCTTGTTTGTGTGAAATTATATCTTTAAATTTTTAAAAGGAATACAATACATATTATGAAGAAACATTGGATGAATATATTAACAAATCCTCAGAAATTTTGATATTATTTTGCAGACAATGGTTGCTGTCCTAGAGAGAACATTCGCAATCTTTTTAAGTGTAGAATTCCTCATGGGAATCTTAGGAAATGGATTCATTGCTTTTGTGAACTGCATAGACTGGGTCAAAAGAAGGAAGGTTTCTTCAGTGGATCAAATCCTCACTGCTCTGGCAATTTCCAGGATCACTATGACTTTGTTTGTGTTCCTAGATGGGTGGATATTTGTGCATTACCCTGCAATACACTTGACTGTAAAAATGTTTGGAACATATTTTGTCACTTGGACAGTGACCAATCATTGTAACTTTTGGCTTACTACAAGCCTAAGCGTATTTTATTTTCTCAAGATAGCCAACTTTTCTAACACTATTTTTCTGTACCTAAAATTTAGAGTTAAAAATGCCGTCTTGGCGACCTTGTTAGTGTCTCTATTTTTCTTGTTCTTAAACATTGTTGTTATGAAAATATACTGTGATATGTGTATTGATGATGTCCAAAAAAATGTATCTCATACTTCCAGATTGTATACCTATGCACAAATTTGCAGATTTCTTTTATTTACCAATCCTATATTTTCATTTGCACCATTTGTTACGTCCCTGACAAACTTCCTCCTGCTCATCTTCTCCCTGTGGAGACACCTGAAGAACATGCAGCACAACACCAAAGAATACAGAGATGTCAGCACTGTGGCTCACATCAGAGCCTTGCAGACCATCATTATTTCTGTACTGTTATACACTATTTTCTTTATCTCATACATAGTGATGGCTTGGAGTTCTGATTCAAAGGGAAAATACCTAATCTTTTTGTTTTTCTGGACTCTGGGAAATGGTGCCCTTTCTGCTCACCCATTTGTTCTGATTTGGGCAAACAGAAAGTTGAGGTGTGCTTTTCTTTTAGTGCTGTTGTGGCTCAGATATAGGTTAAAAACATAGAAAAATAGGGTCCAGACTATCTAGGGAATGCTTTTGCATATTTTAAAGAAAAGTCAGAAGACAAGAAATTTTCACATGAAGAAATTTATATATTATAAATATTTTGCTCTAAGTATTTGTGAATTAAACAACTGAACAGAACACAAAGTAACATTTGCTATAAACCTATATTGACAAGGATAGCAATACACACCACTTAAATGCAACGTCTGTGGTCAGTTTATATGTTCTACTGTTTCAGAGTTAAGATCCACAAATAAAATATGAGGCATTTGTCTTTCATTTAGTATACTATTTCCAGTTTGACCCAATTACTTGTAAGTTTTATGATATAACCCGAAGTAACTACTGCAGCCAGGAAAATAGAAAAGGAAAATGGGGAGGAGCAGTGAAAGAACTCGAGAGAGAGGCTAAGACACAAGAATTCTGGAGTGAAAATCAAGAACAACATTGGAGGGACTTTTATTGGTGGGAGGAAAGAGGACTGAGAGATAAATTACACTAAGGATGTTTGAAAACCCATAGAGTAACATCATTAAGTACTCACAGATAAAAATGTAATGGAGTTTGGAGTTGTATAACATGGGGTATAATACTAACCCAAGGGACATATTCCACCTAACAAAATTCTAGTGCTAAATAAGAGAAACCTTCTTTCAAATTGTTGATTGGGGATCCGGCAGACTCTCCCAAAATATAGCTTTCTATAGTTTTACGTAAGATTCTATTGAAGACATTACACAGTTTAGGTATAGGATTCAGAGGAATCAAACTGGAAAGGTCTTGGAAGCCTCCTCCCTGAGGGCTAGGCTCTCATAGTATCAGAAGGTGCTAATGCAAGCTGCCAATGGAGAAAAATACAAAATACAAAATCCCACCCAGATTTAAAGCCTGTGAAAAATAATAATGATTGGCTCATAAAGATATTCTAAATGGTATAATACTGGCACTTATATCTTAGTTGTTATCTAATTGGACTGATAAAGTCTACTCAGTAGAAAGTCATGTCTGGCTCTGTGAACTTAACCTGTGGCTGGAGAGGTTTCAAGCCTGAAATGAGAACCACTGCTCCCATGCTTCTAAACCACCCTCACTAATTTCTACTTGTATTCTAAATACTTAGATCCATGGATAAGTGTAGGTCCCCCCATCAGAGAAAGTTCTTTTTAAGCAAATGGAGGTTACAAGAGAGATTCACAGCTGATAAAAAAGACAGAGAACAAGTGGTCATGAGTTACTCATCTCCAGTTGATGCATCTATGATGCAACTCCTGTATCTAAGCCTCAGGGAACATTACAAATGAGGTAGTGGAAAGATTATAAGCACCAGATGGCCAGGATAATTCATGCTAGATACTGTCTTCTTGATGTGATAGTAAAGCTGAACCTATTAAATCTTCACAATATGGTTGCCTAAACAATACTTGCATAATGACAACAGCACTTGATGTCAATGTAAATGAGGGACATTTCACAAGGCGCAACTCCTTGATGAAGACCTTCAGGCAACTGATGCTGCTAAAAGAGGGCAATTAGCTTTTCCAGGAATGAATCTTCTAATTGACTATCTGATCCCAAGTGTTCAAGGTGTGAACACACATGTGCATGAACACACACACACACACATACACACACAAACATGTACACATACATACACATACAGACTTGTGAATTAATGAAGTGGTTATATTTTTGAGAGTACTGGGTGATAATATGGGAAATTGAAGGAGAAGGAGTACTTTTAGTACTCATATAAAATTCTCCAAAAAGTCTTAAAAATTACAATAAATGTCTGCAGTCATAAATATTAGTAATTTTATTTAGGTATTCTTTCAAAAATGATAAAATAAGATACTTGCAATATGTAAACCATGTTGGTATTCATAAAGCAATGTAAAACATCATTATTTAAAAATAAAACTTATTAAAATATATAAAATCATTGCATGGATAAAAAAGAGATTCATAAAGTTCCACCCTTATTCAAGGAGTTATTTGCAACTGATTGCTCCTGCAAAGGTAGAGTCAATTCTCATAAATATGTGGACCTTGAGATTCATGCTCCAGTAGATTGTTTTATACAGAAGCATATACAACAGCACAGATTTTATTTAAAACTACATAAATTTTGGAGGGAAAGTGATGAGGGGATAAAGAGACATCAGAAGAGAGGGATGACAGGGTAGATTTGATCAAAACATGTTATATGCGTATATGAAATGCTCAAACAACAAAAATCAAGTGTATAAATTTTTAAATATGCAATATGTAGAAAAGTCAAACAAGAAATGAATTATAGGATTAGAAACAAGTTGAAGCCAATATTAGACATCTTTCATGATGACAATAGAATAAGTTGGAAAAGTCCTATGTAATATTTTTGTAAATTTGTATGTATTTTCTATTGTGAGTGATATATAAATGTTATAAAATTTTCTAGCTGCCTACTTTATACATAAAATTTGAATTTAGCTTAAAAGGACTTAAATCAGTTTATGATTTTTATTATTTCCATTTTTGTCTCTTTCCTTTCTACCTTCCTCTCCCCCTCTTTCTTTCATGGTGCTGATCATTGATCTCAGAGGCTCACACAAATATGAAGTAACTGGCATTCTCTCTCTGAACTAACCCTAGGCCAGAACAATATCTATTCCAAAATGATGATTTAATGCTTTTTCTTCAGCAACCTTGATTGATTAGTGACTTTTTAAATTTTATGGTAGCTCTTTGTCATATTTTAGTAGGCTAGAAAGTTTTCCATATAGGGTTGGGGTGTGGACCTACTACATCATTTAGCTAAATTGGCATTTTGTCAAACTGTCTTCTAAATATCAATATTTATACCCCTAGATTAGTCCCACTGTCAGCCTAAGCCAGAGAAGCTTTTCTTTGCTCTAGGCATTTGTTAATTCAGAGAATCATCTCTGGTCAATGTTCTGAGTTCAGGCAAGTATTGGATACTTGGTCATTCATATGGGACCTTTATGTCATCCCTTCTAAGACTTACGAAACATATGACCAGAACGAGTAGAAGCAATGTTAGAACTGGAGAGTGGGAAAGCATGTTATACACTGTCTTTTGCACATGAACATGGCCTGATTGATCCATCCATGAACTCACAGTGGCTACCTGCAGGATTTCTGCACAAGAATAAACCCATGAAAATTCCATGATTGGCCTTATAAACCTGTCTTCTCCCTGAGGAGATAATTATAGCAAGTGAATGGTTGCTGCAATGAGGGTGAGTTGTGTTCCTCAGAGACATAGCCACTGAAACTTTGCTGGACCATAACTAAATAACATCTTAACTATAGTCCTGCCCGACTGAAAGGTATCAAGCCATGTGACTAACATAGATAAGAATACTGGGTTAATATAAGCTACAAGAACTAATAAAAAGACTGAGCTAATGGGCCAATCAGTTTATAATTAATGCAGACTCTGTTTGATTTTCTTTGGGGCTTGCTGGCGGTAGGGTACCAGGCAAGACGGAAACCCCAACAAGCCAGCCCTCATGCTACAGATTCCAATTTTTTTTTCAGGAGATCTTGTCTATTTCCTTTTCCAAAGGGGATCTACGTATGTTTCTCTTAGGGTTCTTGTTACCTAGCTTCTCTAAGGTGTGGACTATAGACTGGGTATCCTTTGCTTTACATCTAATATCTACTTAGAGTGAGTACATACTGTATTTGTCTTTATATGTATGGGTAACCTTACTCAATATGTTTTTTTCTAGTTCTATCCATTTGTATGCATATTTCAAGATGTTATTTTTTTACCACTGAATAGTACTCCATTGTATAAATGTACCATATTTTCATTATCCATTTTTTAATTGAGGGGCATCTAGATGGTATGCAGATTCTCGCTTTTACAAATAATGCTACTATGAACATAGTTGACAAAATATACTTGTAGTATGATTGAGCATCCTTTGGGTATATGCCCATGAGTGGTATTGCTGGGTCTTATGGGTTAGTTCTAAATTTTCTGAGAAGCTACTATACTGGTTTCCCAAATGGCTGTGTAAGTTTTCACTCTCACCAACAATGGAGGCTTGTTCTCCTTATTCCACATCCTCTCTAGCATAAGCTATCATTGTTTCTGATTTTAGCCATTCTGACTGTTATATGATGGTATCTCAGAGTCAAATTGATTTACATTTTTGTGATGGCTAATGATGTAGAGCAGTACCTTAAGTGTCTTTTCGCCATTTGAGATTCTTCTGTTGAGAATTTTCTATTTAGATCTGTACCCAATTTTTTGATTGGATTATTTGATATTTTGATGCCTAATTTCTGGAGTTCTTTATATATTTTGGAGATTAGTCCTCTGTCTGTTAAAGGGTTGGTATGAATTTTTCCCAT
>JABTXL010007312.1:6766-17277 GCA_025134845.1 Neodon shergylaensis
ACATGCAGACACACACATGCAAGCAAGCACACACATACACACAAATGCAGACACACACATGCAAGCATGCACACACACATACACACACATGCAGGCAACACACACATACACACATGCAGGCACATGCACACACATGCAGGCACACACACATACACATGCAGACACACACATGCAAGCACGCATGCACATACACACACATGCAGACATACCACACACATACACACACATGCAGACATACCACACACACCCTTCAAACACCACAGGAATAGGGTTAGAACACAAGAGTACAAAGACTTCCAAGGTAACTTCCCAAACTGGAGTGATGCAGGGGGTGGTATAATCTAAGGAGAGGTGCAGAACAGGCACCCCTGATGAAGAGAAGGGTTGCGTGTGACTTAGACTAAGTTGTCAGGATATGAGAATACAGTTTTCTTTGAGTATAGATTTAGTTAAGCTCCTCTCATCCCTGAAAATGGAGACTCTGGTGGGGTCTTCAGAAGTGGCCCTGTCTCTGTTATGGAATTCTAATCCTTATATTACAAAGAGAACCACGCTCCTCTACAAAAATCCACCTATTGCTATTGTTAGTGTGGCTACAGCAATGGACTCCTTGTGTCTGAAGAACCTGGTCAAGAGGAAGGCAACTGCCTCACGGTGGCTCCCTTCACACATGGCTGCTGGAGTTCCTCCTTTCAAATCAGAAGCATTTTGAGCCCTGGTTATGATGGGGCTTGCAGGAATTCTTTGAGTGCTGGTATAATTGTCTACTGCTTCTTTGGCTTCAGCCAATGGGGCACATTCCTACAAACTGAAGAGCACTGGGGACATGTTCGCCTTACTGAGGCAAGAGACCTGGGATCCTGTTGTAGAATACTATTTTAAGATGGGTTATATTTGTTTCTGCTGTGGAGCATTTGTTTAATGATGCAAAGATTGTTGCATTCGTTTAAGTTGCATTTGTTTAACTCTGTAAAGCTGTGTTACTTTGCCTGTCTAAATCAACTGAATCTAAAAAGAGCTGAATGGCCAATAGCTAGGCAGGAGGAAGAATAGGTGGGGCTGGCGGGCAGGTAGAATAAATAGGAGAAATCTGGGGAGAGAGATCAAGAAGCAAGGAAAGGAGGAGAGGAGGCCAGCAGGGGGGCAGCCATCCAACTACACAGCAAGCTATGGAGTAAGAAGTAAAGAAAGTTATATTGATAGAGAAAGATAAAAGCCCAGAGGCGAAAGATAGATGGGATAATTTAAGAAAAGCTGGCAAGAAACAAGCCAAGCTAAGGCTGGGCATTCACAAGAAAGAATAAGATGAATAAGACACCATGTGATTTATCTGGGATCTGGGTGGTGGGCCCCTCAAAGAGTAAAGAGTAAAAACAACCAACAACAGGGTCCTTTGCCAGCCACAAATGGACTTCATGATGCAGCCAGAAGCAACTGCTGGAAAACACCTGAAACTTGAAGCTCTCTCTCTCTCTCTCTTCCCCTCCCTCCTCTCTCTCTCTCTCTCTCTCTCTCTCTCTCTCTCTCTCTCTCTCTCTATGTATGTAGACATTCATTGCTGGAAGGTTTTAGGCCATCTGATAGAGACAGGGAAGCATTGACAATGTCTAACTGGAATGCCATCTGCTGTCCTCCCAAGTTCTGAAGTTGGATTCATTTCCTCCATTTGACTTGTGCTAGACTATTATGGACTGCTCTTGGGGCCTTGAGAAATCTCAGATGTGTAATGAGAAGTGACTCACAGAAGCCTTCTGCTGTGAAGTTTCCAGAAAAAAAAAATTAAGCCACGCCTGTGTTACACATTCTACCAGGCTGATTGACTGGTTGAAACTTTTGTGATGGTGGTGGAGAGCTGGAATGTCACCAGTCAGGCTATCTCTAGCTCCATCAATGTCCACTTATTACCTGCTAAAGTGTGACCTAGAATCTTTGTGACTGTTAGGAAAACGCTTTGGAGCAAACAAACCTAGCTTCCCCGTCTCAAAGGCAAAGAGCATCAGAGAACATCTGAGTCTCATGGCGGGGAGTTCTTTGATTTAATACAGCTGCTTGATGTTTCTACCAGTGTTTTTTCCAGTACATTTATGTGTGTGTTCATGTGTGTGTGTGTGTGTGCACCCATGCAGGCATGCACAGTTATCAGGAGACGATGGTGAGGTATCGATTTTCCCATTCCACTGTGTGAGTCCCAGACATCACACTTACACTTGGGTTCTCAGGCTTGACAGGCACTTCTGAGCCACCTCTCTGTCTCTACTAGTGTGTTTTTAATGTTGCTTGGTTTCTGACTTTCTTTGTTCTTCTACTATAAAACCTTCGTGAAACTCACTACATTGCAACATGGTATTTAGTCACAGGAGTCTGTGTTCCCAAGCCACAGTTGTTCATATTTGGCTCCAGAAAAAAAAAAAACGATCTCTTATTCTGGAGGTGACAGCTGTGTTTTTGCATCCATCCTGACCTGCAGAGAATTGTCAAGGATGGAAAGTTACTATCGGTGCACACTGAAGAGTTAAGCCATGTGGTAATATCTACCAAAGCTACACGCTGTAAACACAAGTCCACTTAGGAGTGTTCACCTGAAAGATGTGCGAGCTCTGGAATGATGGGATGGGGGTAATCAATCACAGCAAAGAGACTGATAGCAGCAGCATGCGCAAGTGGCAGGACAAATCACAGCACATTTGCACACCAAAATGCTACACTTAACGGAAGAAAACAATCACTTCAGGTGCTTGAAAAATTGAAGGCACATTCAGGAAGGGAGGTCAGAAAAAAGTAAAAAGCAGGGTTTCATTTCTAGTTAGGTTAGGGCTGGGAAGATGGCTCTTGAGGATCTGGATTTGGGCCCCCAGCACTCATGCAAAGGCCAGTCATTATGCCTATAACCCCAAAACTTGCAGGCGGAGGCAGGCAGATCCCTGGGCCTTACTGTCCAGCAATGTAAGCAAAACAGCAAGCTCTAGGTTCAGAGACAGGCTCTGTCTCTAAATAAATGACTAAACAAGGCTGTGAGATGCTCAGTCGAGAGTGTGTGGTCTGCTCTTGCAGAAGACCTGAGTTTGGTTCCCACCTACACTGAGCAGCAATCAACCTGGAACTCTGGCTCTAGGGGATCTGACACCCTCTTCTGGTGTCCATGGTACACATGTGGTACACACTCACGGACGGATGCACACACGCACAAACGTAACCAAAAATAAAAGTAAATCTAAAAACAAACCAAAGAAAAATGAACTGAAAAGCAATTAAAAAAGGAACCCAACCTTAATTGACCTCTGGTGTCTACGTGCACACACAGCTGAGTGTGCTAGCACGCATGCTCACACACATGCATCCAAACACATGAATTCAATACACACAATACACACACACTTTTAAAGCAAACATGAGGTAAGTTAAGAAAATGCTTAATTTTTTGATTACTTGCTACAGAGATTTTACACCTATGGAAATAAAACCAAACACAGCTGCCCTCCAAGACCAGAAACAGATTGTCGGGAGGGTTTCCACTCACGCGTTTGGCTCTGTTTTTTAATAATGAATTAGCCTTTCAAAGTCTTCATTTCTTAATAATAAATTTATTTCTTCCAAAAGAAGTATTTCAAGTCATGGCTGTTCCACTGATTCTGATGCATAATTGGCAGGCTTTGAATTGAGTCATGACTTCCTGGATGTGTGACTGAATTTCTCCTCAGACCAGCATGGCTAGTGTAAGAGTTTGTTTCTTCTTCCCCCACTGCTGCTCAGAAGTTAACAAGAAAATACAGAAGCTTCCCAGCTTCTCCTCCAGCTGTCCAGCTTCTCCTCCAGCTTCTCAGCTTCTCCTCCAGCTTCCCAGCTTCTCCTCCAGCTTCTCAGCTTCTCTTCCAGCTGACTCCCTCCCCCGTCTCTCAGCCCATTGCCTTCCAAGGCTGTTGTGAAGACTACTGAGAATAAAACCCCAGTCTCCTCTCCTTGTCCTCCCTATGGTTAAGTGGGAACAACTGGAGCTCTAGGCAATTGCCCAGAGCTATTTCAATCAAGTTTATTTCTGCTCACCTGTCTTCAGGTTTTGTGTTTAAGCATCATTCGTTCTTCTGTCTTTCTCTGGTTTCTGTTGAGTCTAAAACTACAGAAAAGAGAATAAGCATTTTAAGATACAGATTCCTGGGTACTCTTTATTAGAAAGCTGACTGATGAATTCAGTTATGCAGTGACACATATTAGAAATTAATACAAGCTATACATCTATTGATAAGTGATTCTCATGACGCTAATTAAATGCTAGTTTTAGGACTCAAGAGATGACTCAGTGGTTAAGAGCATTCGCTGCTCTTCCAAAGGTCCTGAGTTCAATTCCCAGTACCCACATTGCAGTTCACAACTGTTTAATTCCCTCTTCCGGTGTGCAGCTGTACATGCAGACAAAGTATCTGCATATATAAAACACATAAGTAAATAAATCTTTTAAGAACAAACTAATGAACACTAGTGTTTTTACAAATACAGCTCTTTGACCTTGGAATTCGTATGGGCAGTTTTTGGGTCAACCTTTTGCTGAGCCTTTCCTAGAAATGAGTATTGTGGACTTTGGGAGTAGAGGATGTGTGCACATGTATGAGCAGAATAACATGGGTGCTGAGATCCATCCTAGGGTCCTCTGGAAGAGAAGCTAGTGCTCTTAACACCTGAGTCATCTCTCCAGCCCGCCTGTGTATGTGCACATGTATGCACATGTTCATGTATATAGTGCATATGTGTGTGCAGGTTCACATGTGCTGTTGTGTGTATAAGTGTGTATGCTCACTCAAAAGGCATGCTGGGGAGGGGTGCATGTGTGCCACAGTGCTCATGAGAAGGTCAGAGAGCACCTTCAGATGCTCACTTTCCACCTCGTTTGAACCAGGGTCTCTTTGCTGTGTACTTCTCTAAATTACCTGACCCTCAAGTTTCTGAAGAGTCTCCTGTCTCCACTCCCCCCCCCATTTCACAATAGGAGACCTAAAATTACAGGCACACCCTACTGTGTCCAGATTTACACAAGTTTGAGGGATTTGAACTCAGGTCCTCCAATTGCTTGCAAGGCAATTGCTTTACCTAAAGAGCTATCTGCCAGTCTGGAAAAGGCTGTACTTGCCTTAACATAAAGGAACCTCTATCTCATGAACCTCACTGAGACTCCCTAGAACTGTGTACACGTGGACAGAACCCACAGACTCTGAAGCCTATGGACCATGTGCAAATACTGTGAATCTGGGGGCAAGAGAGATGGCTCAAAGTATTGGCTGTTCTTGGGAGGACCTAGGTTCAGCTCCCAGCATCCACTTATTGACTCACCAACTCCAGGGGATCCAATGCCCTCTTCTGACCTCTTCAGGCACTGCACACATGTGGTACACAGACATGAATGAATGAATGAATGAATGAATGAAATTTATGCCCTGGCAATGCTGAAGCATGCATGGGCAGCCCAAGTCCTGTTGGACTTGTCCATATTGGGTTTCATGGTCTAAGATGTTGATGGCCACTGACCAGGTCTCTTCCTCAGCAGGGCACCAGATCTCATTACAGATGGTTGTGAGCCACCATGTAGTTGCTGGGAATTGAACTCAGGACCTTTGGAAGAGCAGGTAGTGCTCTTAATCAGTGAGCCATCTTTCCAGAAATACATGCAGGAAAAACACTCATAAACAAGAAGTAAAATAAACGAACCTTTAAAAAATACTGTGATTTTGTCTAGAATTTTGCATAGAAATTTGCTCATGCATTTATGATAGTCACGTGCATGTAGACTGAAAATATTAACAGCAAAACAGTAATGAGAAACTTTGGTCCTTCCAAGAAGCAGTCTAGATGATCCTATGCGAGCTCCCACAACACTTTTTAAAAAATTGTATCCTTAGGATTTTGAGTTTTATTAGAGAGGCTTCAGATACAACTGACTCAGACTGGATTAGGAAGCTTGGTGGCTTCAGAATCCACCACACGGCTGGCTTGCTCCTGGTGCAGGCATGAACTTTATCTCTCTTTTCCTGGGTATAGTGAGAGACTGGTACCTGAGAGTTAAGCCTTAAGTTTTTATTGAGACGAGCAGATGAAGGTCCCTGACACTGGTCACTGAGCTGAGTCTGGCTTGTAATGAGGTTGTTGGCAGGAGTCAACCTGCTGGGCAGAGAGGCCCAAGCAAGCCCTCTAGGGGTGGCATTAGGCTTCCATGGCTCCAGTTATACCAGGCAATAAGGCAGAGCATATGTATGCCTCCCTCATGAGGATGCTGAGTCCCTTTTGAAGGCTGAGCATGACTGACAGCTAGGCTCCCATAAAGGGACAGGCTTTGAGGTATAGTAGGAAAAAGGATGCCTAGATTGCATTAGGATATCAAAGACACACCCTGCTGTAAATTAGCTTGACTTCTGAGAAGCAATTTTCGTAGAAATTTACCTGCAAGAGAATGGCTGGGCATCCTGGTCAACCATGACACTAGGAACAAATCGGTTTTAGGGGAATAAAAGATTCCAAGGTCAGCCTCACTGCACACGTGTGTCCCCTCATACAGCTCTCGGGCACAGCCAGAGGCAGTGCTATGGCTGAGGCCAAAGGAAGCCTTCATGCATCCTAACCCGATCACTAGCTCACAAATGCACAGGTGTGAGCTCTGCCGTGGTAACTTCCTGCAGATGAGCTGGAAGGCTCTATTGTGGGGTTCCTGAAATTCGCTAGGTGACTACACCTGCTGGTTCTCACCTCCTGTCAGCCACTCTCCTGCTATGCCACCCTCGGCTCCTGTGACAGCTTTCCAGCCAATGACACTAGTCTTTTGTCACATGCCAAACTCAGAGCTGCAGGCTCCAAACCCAGCCATGGAATTCTGACTTGAATCCACGAGCATCTTTGCAGGAGAAACTAGATCTACTCTAAGCAATCCAGGGCAACCCCCTTATGATGCCACTACCAGAGGCAACTCGCCCGTTGGTGGTAAAACGGGTGAAAGAGGGACAGGGAAATGACTGAGTTGGACAGCTAAGCCGTGCATGGCTCTGTGGGCGTCTTGGTGCAGGGTTCTGATTTAGTAACAAGAGAAGATGGCTGCAGTTCCTAGCAACCACCTGGGATTCTCTTAAAAGACTATTCATAAATAGATACAAAGAAAGCTGCAAGGACCATCTGGGCTTCCTGTGTCCTTTCTCCAGTTTCTACTAATGGTCACCTCTTCCAAGCCTATAAAACAGCTTGGAATCTAGAAAACACCCAGGCACAGGGCATGAAGAACCTTATAGCACTTATCACAAGCACAGATCAGGGAAAAGTTAGTCAAGACTCCAGCAATTTCATCCCGAGAAGTTCACACTCCTCCTTCCCACCACCACCATTACCACATCCCTTGCCCCTGGCAACCACTAATTTTCTCTGTGCCTCTATAATTTTGTCGTTATGGAAATGAAATCATATAATATGTGACCTTTTGAGGTTGGCATTTTATGTGTCTCAAATCTATTTGCTGAAAATTTGTTAAGAATTTTTATCTCGCTCACCACCTCATCCCTTTCCATCAGTCACTGACTCCCAAAGGCATTCCCTGGGAACCCTCTGGCCAGGGAAACAGGCAGGAGCGCTTCAGACCTTCAGTCTCCCTCATGTCCTCCAAATCCAACCCCCCCAGTCTCATCCCAGCTCTGTAGCAGACCACCTGCTGTGGCCTCTCTTCCCTCTCTGTCCCCATTCCCAGGAGACTCAGCAGATCCTGCTGGAACACCCTGTTTTTCTCCCTTCTATGGACCCGCTCAGCCTTCCCTTCTAGCCCACTTCCATTCCTAAGTGTTAGCTTCTCAATATCTAGAAACACATTCTGCCTGGGACTGCCGGTGGCCACCCCTGGCACGATCTTAGAAGCATTCCCTACCAGGCAACCCAGAGCCTTCACATTCTTCTAAAAATCAGAAAAAGCACAGAAAGTGAGGACCAGAGGACTTGTCCAGCCAAGATCTGACCAGACATCAGAACTTGAAGTCCAATCATCCAAAACCCAGATGCCTAGACATCAGCATAAAAACAATCAGTAACAGCTAGGACAATATGTCTCCACTACAGACCAGCAACCCTACTACAGCAGACTGTGAGAAACACAATACAGCTAAAGCACAAGACAAGGACTTCACAACAGGCTTTATGGATGTGTTAGAGGGTGTTAAGGAGGAAATAAATAAATAAATATATTAACAGATCTATGAAAACAAACAGTGGAATAAAATGAAGGAAACAGTCCAAGATTTACAAGTGGAAATGGAATCAATTTTTAAAAAAATGAACTGAGGGGAAAATATAAATTAAAAATTTAGGAACTTGAACAGGAATCTCAGAGGTAAGCCTCACCAATAGAATACAAGAGGTAGAAGACAAAATCTCAGGCATTGAAAACAAGACAGAAAAATGGATGCCTCACTCAAAGAAAATGTGAAATCCAAAAGAACCCAGGAATGAAACATCCAGGAAATCTGGTATCCTGGGAAAGACCCAATCTACAAAGAGTGGGAATAGAGGAAGAAGAGGAGACCCAGGTCAAAGGCACAGGAAACATATTTAACAAAATCATAGAGGATTTCCCTAACCTAAAGAAGGAGATGCCTATCAAGGTATAAGAGGCATACAGAAAACCAAATAGACTGGACCAGAAAAGAAACTGTCCATGAACAAGATAATCAAAAAACTCAATGTATAGAACAAAGAAAGAATATTAAAAGCTGAAAGGGAAAAGGATTAAATAACATATAAAGGTAGACCTATTAGAATTACACCCGACTTCTCAATGGAGACTCTTAAAGCCAGAAGGGCCTGAACACAAATTCTACAAACTCTAAGAGATCACAAATGCCCCAATCTATGGAGAAAGAAGGATATTCCACGATAAAAGCAAACTTAAGCATTATCTATCTACAAATCCAGCCCTATAGAAGATGCTAGAAGGAAAGCTGCACCCTGAAGAGGCTAACCACACATAAGAAAAGATAAGGAATAAATAACAACAGACCAGCAAAGCAAAAGAAAGACAAAGAAACAAAACCGAACACCATGAGAAAATAACAGGAATCAGCAAACACTGCCCATTTATAGCTCTCAACAACAATGGTCTGAATTTCCCCAATTAAAGAAACAGACTAACAGGGTAGACTCAAAAACAGGATCTATCTTTCTGCTGCTTCCAAGAAATGCACCTTTACATCAAGGATAGGCATTGCCTCAGGGTAAAAGATTGGAAAAACATATTCCAAGCAAATGAACTTAAGAAACAAGATAGTGTATGCATTTTAATATCTGTCAAAATTGACATCAAACCAAAAATTAATCAGAAGAGACAGTGAAGGGCACAACACACTCAAAGAAAAATACATGAAAAAAATATTACAATTCTTAACATCTATCTACTAAACACAAGAGCATAAGTTTGCAAAAGAAGCATTACTACAGCTTAAATCACATCCTGACCCTCACACACGGATAGTGGAGTGAACAGGTCATCCAGACAGAAAACAAACAGAGAAATGCTTGCACTAACAGACGTTATAGACATAATGGACCTAATAGGTATGTGCAGAGCACTCCGCCGTAACATGAAAGAATACACCTTCTTCCCTGCACCTCGTGGAACTTTCTCCAAAACTGACCACACACTTGGACACAAAGCAAGTCTCAACAGAAACAAGAAAACTGAAATAACACCCTCCATCCTGACATTAGGGATTGAACTAGACATTAGCAACAACAGAAACAACGAAAGCCTACAAATTCATAGAAACTGAAGAACTCACTGCTGAAGGAAAAATTGGTCAGGAAAGAAATGAAAAACTTTCAAGGAATGAATGAAAATGAATCCACAACACACCCACACTTGCGGGACACAATGAAGGCAGTTCTAAGCTGCTCATAGCACTAAGGGACCACATTAATAAAACAAAACAGGCGCCATGCCATGTGGATGGCAGGACGCAGGGCTCAACCAAGTACCACCTGCCCAGTGCTTCTGGTGCCAAGCAGTCAGATACTGTTATGTTGAGGAGTACAGGATGGGCAGGTGGAAGGGAAAGAGAAGTGGATCATGGGCAGGGGAGATGCGGAGAAAGGTAGATCTGATGTGGTGAGGATGGAGAGGCACAGGCTAATGTGAACGACCTTCTTGCCACCAAGTCCAAGGTAGTCTAGGCTGCCACCTGGAATCATGTTGGTGTCCGAGGGACATGCTGCTGCCAAGGGTCATGCCTCTCTGAGTGGCCTGTGTTATGGTTTTCTGTCCCTTTAAGAGACAAGCCACACCCACTCCCTCCCCCATCCGCTGAGGCAGGCTGATCTTCAGCTTCCAGCCTGAGCTCACTCTCTTTTCCATCTTCCTCTCAGAGAGGCAGCTTCACTTCTGCCTCTCTCCCCACTTCCCCGCTTCCCCCCTTCTCTGTCTCTGTCTCTGTCTCTTTCTCCTCCTCCTCCTCCTCCTCCTTCTCTCTCTCTCTCTCTCTCTCTCTCTCTCTCTCTCTCTCTCTCTC
>JABTXL010007312.1:29876-43286 GCA_025134845.1 Neodon shergylaensis
GAGGGAGGGAGGGAGGGAGGGAGGGAGGGAGGGAGGGAGGGAGGGAGAAAAAAGGAGATGAGAAAAGAGGGAGACAAAGATGCGCGTGCACACCAGAAGGAGAGCAGGAAGAAGAGAGAAGTCTTCAGGTGAGGTGAGTGGTCAGAGGTCGTTGGGAGTGGGAGTGGAAAGGGCGGGGACCGAAAGAATAACAACTCGGAAGTGTACAATGGAGTAGGCCTTTGTGCCCCTAGCTTTGTTCAGGTGTCCATCACAGCTGCAGAAAGGAAACCAGAGCGCAACTCATCAGGGTGGGAGGTCACATGGCACCCCCAGTCAGGAAGCAAGAAAGGTGAGCGCCAATGCTCTGCTCACTTTCTCCTCTTTTCTCAGCCCAGGCCCAGCCCATGGGATGGTGCCACCCACATTCAGAGCAAATCTTCCTGCCTCAATTAACCTCAACTGGAACACTCCACACAAACACAGCCAGAGGGCCATTCTCATAGTGGTTCTAGATCCTGCCTGGTTGAAAATCAAGATTAACTGTCACACACTAAAAGGTTGCCCAGATCTGATGGTTCATAATTATTTTTCGTTGAGCCCCCTCCCTCCACACATCCACAAGTTCATGAGCACACACCCACACACACACCAACACACACACACATGCACACACACCAACACGTACACATGCATACACACTCACACACACACCAACACACACACATGCACACACACACACATCAACATACACACATGCACACACACACACACAGGTCCACAGGCACAGACCCACAGGCCCCTGCCTATCAGCCATATTGTCCTACACGAGTCTTGAAGGAGGATTTTCTTTTGTGCTACTATAAAACACTATAAACCTCATTCATCAGCTCTTTGAAATCTTGTTCATTTAAATTGTCACAGTTCAAGAGCCTCAGGATTTAAGCCCTGGAAAGGGAAAGGCTCGTCAGCAGAATTTCCGTGTTAATTTGTAAAGAAGAAGAGGGATATTAAAAACCTTCCACTCTGCACAGGCCTTGAGAAACTGCAGATAGGGAAGCCCCGTGGCAGCCTGTAATGTGTGATGGGGGAGGGTGGTAGGAGAGAGAAAGTCCCACAGATGCCCGAGCTCCTGAGGACTTGTTTTTCCCCTGTTGGCATGAGAAGGGCGTGAGAATGATGAGGAGGAAAATCATAGCTGAGTCAGGCTTGGAAGGAACAGGCACAGGAACAAGATGGGAGTGCATACTGGCTGGAAAGCGGCATGATTGATGGGAGCCAATTGATACCCACCCTCAAGGTACAAATGTACCCTGGAGAAGTGCATTCCATGTTTTTCCTCTTTGTCCTTTATCACTTAAGCTACCAGAGATGATACCATTGGTTATCATATTTCCAGGAAATGCTTGTTCATACATAAATTTTTTGACATACAGTGACTGGACAAATTGTTCAGATCTGTTTGAAGAAGGCAGCTTTTTCAAAGTTATTTATGCTTCCTACCCATCAATGTTTTTAACACCTAAAAGTGGTTTTTTTTATGCCTAAAGGGATTTTCTGTCTGTCTCACTCTTTGAAATGCATGCATATGAAATGGTCTCTGATCTTTTGCATATACAAATACAAAGCAGGCAGAAAAAAACAAAACCAACCTGAGTTAGGCCTTGTGAAATACAAGATCCCCCTGAGATGGTTGAGGGACCGAACAGAAAGCTGACCCCGGAGAACCCTTACTGTGGAGCCCATGGAGGGATTGGGAGAAGGACCCAGGGTCTCCTCCTCCCCCTCTAAAGATCCCCTCCAAGTGGGGGCTGGTTAGTCCAACTACGTGCACCCTGGAGAGGATGAGGACACAGTGCTTGCTCTCCACTGAGCTGGGTGGCTCAGCTGCCCATTCCCCAGTCTCAACGGAAGGCCTGGTGACTTAGAGAGACCGCTCTTCAGTCCATGTTGGAAGAACAAAGAAACTGGCCTGTGATGACAGCAAGAGATGGCCCTGATGGCCATGGCAACAAAGTGGGGTGGAGACACTGCCCAGCATGAAGTGAAGGCAGGCAGGGAACACAGCTTCCCCAGACCGCTATAGATCTGAATCCCCCTCTAGACGATTGCATCCATTCGTCTTCTCCTCTCAGCCCATCCTTCCTGGAGGAGCCTCGCTGACCTGCTCTGGGGTTTGTCCTACTTGATGGTTCTTTCAAGTTGACTGGAGAGACCACCACAGTTCCTGAGAACACAGATAGACCACAGCCTAATTTCCAGATGACTGGAGAGGCCACCACAGTTCCTGAGAACACAGATAGACCACAGCCTAATTTCCAGATGACTGGAGAGGCCACCACAGTTCCTGAGAACACAGATAGACCACAGCCCAATTTCCAGATGACTGGAGTGGCCACCACAGTTCCTGAGAACACAGATAGACCACAGCCTAATTTCCAGAATCTGAACCTGTGCCACAGACAGAACCAAAGCTTATAAATGAGACGAGTGAGAGCAGGGATAATAGCGAGTGGACCTGTGTCTGTGGGGAGAACTGGGTGGACTTCAGCATGAGGAGACTTTACAGACTGTGTGGGGTGACAAGAGACTGGGAACTGACCATCCTGAGGTAGAACAGACAGGACATTTGAGTGGAAATAAAGTGAAGGCAAAGTTCCAGAGAAAATAAATTCCCCTCCTAAGATGGGCTCGGATGTAGTTCTGGGAGAATCCCGACCAATGCTCCGAGCTGAGGGCGTGAACGTGGAAACGGAGGTGTTGTGGTCTGGTTAGCAGAGTGAGATTCCACTGGAGGAAGCCAGGCAACGCACAGAGGGAAGGTCAGATCATATATACTGAAGGACAAAAGGTGACACAGGCTACAGAGACACAGTGAAGCCAGCAGAGGGTGACCAAGGGAGGATCACGGTGCCCCGTGTGGAGAAAGGAGACATGGCATATGAGCCAATTGAAGAGAGAACCTGGAAGCCCTTCCCCATCTGGGTTTCATACAGCAAACAGCATGCTCAGGAGAAGCCA
Organism: Neodon shergylaensis; assembly: GCA_025134845.1. NCBI lineage: Eukaryota > Metazoa > Chordata > Mammalia > Rodentia > Cricetidae > Neodon > Neodon shergylaensis. The sequence continues at coordinate 32,877 of JABTXL010007312.1, forward strand.
TATTGTACAAGCATGGAAGAGGCAGAGCTGAGACAATGACCTATGGGGTGCTTTGGAGCTGTCGCCTTTTCTGCAGCTCACAGGTCCGCTCCCATTTTCAGGAATGCTTTCTCTTCCCTAAGAAAATTTCCTGTTTCTATTCCTAACCATGTATCTCTGGTCCAGTCCTTTGTCCCAGGACACAAGAACCCGGAAACTTTAGTGGGCACCCTTCAAACTCAGATCCACGCTTGTAATATCTGTGAGAGCTCAGCCTATGATGGCTTGAAGGTTGGAGCCCCTGAGGCAGTGTCTGTTATTGGTCACTGGAGTTTGGCCTGGGTGTTTCTAGGTTTATGGTCTTATCCAAAGAAGTGAAAACTTGGGCCCACATATGCAGGTGGGGTTTCTCTGTGTCTTGGCAGTAGCTCCCAAATAACCACACAGATATTTATTACTAATATAAATGCTGGGCCAATTGCTCAGTCTGGTTACTAATCTACATCCTGCTCATGACTCATGGCTTATTTTCTCATTTTCTACACATCCTGCTCCCTCTGCATCTGGCTGGGGATACTCTTTCTCCAGCCTTCTTCTTCCCAGTGTCCTTAGTCTGGTTTTCCCACCTAACTTTATCCTATCCAGCTACTGGCCAGTCAATTTCTTTCTTAAACCAATCACAACATCATTTACACAGTGTACAGAGGATTATTCCACAGGATGCACAGATTTTCAAGGGAACTTTATTCGCAGCAAAGGGGCAGCGCATGTGAGAGAGGGCAAGATTAGCAGCCATCACGTGAGTACTTACTACACCTGTTTATTGTTCCTTTTGTGGAGTTGAAGCATGAGCTGGCTACTAAGTGCAGGGCTTGGGTGGCTCCCTGTCCTGATTGGTAGATGAAGTTACATATTCATGTTTCCTACTGCATGTGTCCCTTCCCATAATGCTTCTGATTTTAATTGTATGAATATCTATAATTAATAGGCATGAGATGATAAATACAGGATTCTTCCCGAAAGGCTACAGAGGATACAGTTTGTCTTACTGTACATACATTCCAAGCAGCTTTAGGATAGATAGGGCCTCTTCTATTCTTCATAACTAGATTTATTGGAAGTACACTTGAATAGAAATTGTATAAATTTGGTTGTTACTAGGGATGAGGAAACTCCTAATGTAGAGAAATGGGAGCATATATGACTTCCTGCAGGTTGGGGGTCAAGGGTTCTGAGGTTGCTAGGTGCTCTGTTTGGAGCAGGGTGTGTGAAATGAAGGAATGAGGCTCCAAGTTCGTTCTTGTAAGAGGAATGATGTGGGACTCCCCTCTGTATGCCATGAATATGTTTTATTGCCAATGGCTAATAAAGAAGCTGCTTTGGCCTAAGTAGGGCAGAATAGAGCTAGCCTGGGAAAACTAAACTGAATGCAGGGAGAAAGAAGGCAGAGTCAGGGAGATGCCATGTAGCTGCCAAAGGAGAAAGATGCTGGAACCTTATCGGTAGGTCACAACCTCGTGGTGATGCACAGATTAATAGAAATTTAAGATGTAAAAGCTAGCTAGAAATATGCCTGAGCCATCGGCCAAACAGTGTTGTAGTTAATATAGTTTCTGTGTAATTATTTGGGTCTGGGTGGCTGGGAAGCCAATGCACAGTCTCCGCTTACAGAGGAAGGTATGAATAACCCTAAATTAAACAGGGGCCAGTCTGAGCTAGCCCCTGTGTTTCTCTGTCTAGTTTCCACAGAAGCACAAAAGGTAAGAGGATGCGAGTTTGGGACAGCAGGGTAGGGAAGAAAAGTTTGTGGTACGGGAAGCCAAGGTAATAAGACCCTGGAAGTGGAGCTGGGAGATGGCCCAGCGGGTACCAGTGCGCCTGCTCTGGTAGAGGATGTGGGTTAGGTTCTCAGCACTTATATGATGGCTCATCACCATGGGTAGCTGAAGTTCTAGTGACTGAATGCCTTCTTCTGACTTCTTTAGGCACCAGGCACACATGTGGTACATACATGGACACTCAGGTAAGCATTCATACACATAAAAATAAGTTTTAAAAGAATCTGAGGGAAAGGACTGGATACTGGGGAAGATTGCAATTTTTGAGCAGAAATAAAGGCTATGAAAATCTGAAGTCACTGATCCACAAAATCTAACTTTAGAATGGGTCCCCCCAGTGGAAGAGCTTCTAAGAGAGCTATCCTGGGGTTATGGTGGTATGACTATGGTCCCCTATTGCTGATATCAAGGCAGGTCTCTTAGAGAAGCAGAGCCGTGGAGACGACTTTGATCTTGCCTAGAGGGTGGAGAGACTCTCTGAAGGGTGGGAAGGTGAAGGAAGCCCCAGGAATGTGGTGGGGACTGTCTGGCTGGGGACTGGCACACTAAATATCAAAGTAGGAACATGAGACTGGAAAGCTTCCTAGAAGTTAAGAGCATTGGCTGCTCCTCCAGACAACTTGAGTTTAGTTCTTGGACCCCACCTGGTAGCTGGCAACTGTCTGTAACTCAAGCTTCGTGGGTTCTAATGTCCTCTTCTGATCTCTGCAGGCACTGCACACATATGGTATACATAATATACATGCGGACACAACAATGGTCACACATGAAATAAAGATCAAGAGATATTTTAAAAATTAAAATAGAAAGGTTGACGTGAAGGTCAAGGAGGTGAGAATCAACTGTATGTCAGGAAGACCATCGGAAGGCTCTGGACACAAATGTGGGGGGCAGGTAGAATCAAGGGCAGGAACTGTCCTCAATAGAGGGCCCTTGGAGCATCACACCCAGCACCCACATGCTTTGCAGATGACCTGCTTTGCCAATAGCCCTGCAGTCTTGCGAACCTCTTTGAGAGACACGAACTCAAGTATGCATCCCTGGAGATAGGGGGCTGTTCTGAGAAGGACTTATGCTCACTGTGTATACTTTAAGGATGAACAACACTATCTTTATATCTAAGGCATATCTAATCTCTGGCTCATGGGCCACGTGCATTCCAGAATAGCCTGCCACACTCAAAGATGACATTATGGCAATGTTAATGTCATGACCTTTTAATGGTCACCCCTGCTCCAGAACTCCTGGACCTAGTCAGACAGGCAGGGAGCTGGGTTATAGAACTGCATTGCATTAGCTTCACCTAGGGGATTTCTTAGAAAGAGTTCAGCATTCTTTCCTCCCTAGGTAACTCTGTCAACATGGACTTCTAGAGTCACCTGGAAAGGAAATCTCAGTTGAGGGATTTCCTAGACCAGACTGGCCTGCAGGCATGTCCGTGGGGGTTGTCTTGACCTTGACTTGATGCAGGAGGACCCGCCCATTCTGGGGGCAGTCCCATTCTCTGGACAGCCTCTCCTGAGTGGTAAAAGAAAGTTAGCTGAGCCTGAGCCTGTGAGAAAGCCTACAGTGTACTTTCCGCCTTTGTCTCACGTCCCTGCCCTGACTGCCTGAGTGATGGACAGAATTGTGAGCCCAATAAGCCCTGTCCGCCCCTAAAGCTTTCTGACAGAGCGCTTGTCACGGCAACAGAAGCAGACTAGACCAGTGTCCTAAACTGCCCAAAGCAGATAGAATATCAGCCATATATTTAACTTCTTAAATATTTTAATAATAGGAATTTTTAATTTTTCTTAAAAGAATGTTTTGGATATTGATCATATTCTCTCCCTCTCCCGTTACTACCATTATCTCCCTGAATTTTTGTTTCTGTCATTTATACATACATTATTTTATATATCTGATAAAAATCTAGGAAGGCCAAATCAGAAGAAAACATGATATTTGTCTGAGTCTGACTTAATTCACTCAATATGGTGATTTCCAGTTGAGTTCATTTTCTTACCAATAATGTAACTTTGTTCTTCTTTCAGCTGAACAAATCCCATTGTGTATGCGCCACATCTTCTTTATCCTCTCCTCTGCTGTTGGACACCTAGGTTGGTTCTGTGGTTTAGCTATTGTGAGTAGGATCAAAGGAGCCATGGTGGTCATAGAGTTCCCTCTGCTCTGGGGTTCACTGCCCCAAATCAACAGAATAAGTCGCCTTTGAAAGTCCCCTTTGGCTACTTGTTAACACTCTTTAAACAGTGGCCCCTGCTTCTTTTGTCTCCCTCCATTCTTGCTGCTTCCCAGCATATAGATCTTAGAGAAATCCATATCACTATTTAAGATCCTCTATATTAAGTGAAGAATTGGTTTAGAGAAGGTCTGGTAAGAAAAGGTGTTGAGATGGATTTGGAATAAGTCAAGTGCCAAGGTCCTGTGCACCCAAGCTTTTCTGATAGGCTGAACGGTTAAAAGCTCTTACTGTTCTTGCAGAGGACCCAGGCTCAGTGTCCAGCACCCACATGGTGGTTCACAGTTGCCTATAGCTCCAGTTCCAGAGGATCTGATGCCTCTTTGGCCTCCTTCAGCACCAAGCACACACATTGTGCACCTACATGATTACATGCAGACAAATATCCATGCACATAAATCTTTTTAAGTGGGGTTGGGGGGCAGAGAGACCTTGAACTCTGGAACTGAAATGGCCCCTTGGCTCATTAATAAATCTCCTTTTCATCCACATATCACATGGCCCACTCAGCTGTGGGACAGATTTCCATAGCAACCACTTTATCAGGCCTCATCCAGTGAATGACACAACCTCACAGTTCTTCTGATTAGCGAGCAAAACCTGAGTAAAACAGTAGTCCCCAGCTGTCTCCCTCACAGCAAGCTGCTGGACCTCTGCCAGAGTTGCTGATGTGGGTGTCTAAGTGACCCAAGAACTACCAAGTTCTCAGGAGATGTTGCTGCTCCTGGGATTCCACAGAGGACCACTAAAGTACCATCTTGTCTAGCCTCAACAAATGCTAGGCCTGACTCTTCTACACAGCTGTTCATTGCATTGCTGCCCCTAACAGAGCACTCAGGCTGGTGGACTACCTGCAAGCTGAGCGGAGCTTCAGGGTTGTCCTGGGATGCAACTGCCTTTGAGCCATCCTTCCCTGGAGACCCCTCACCCATCATCAACCCCTTACATCCTCTTGTTAAAAATTTACCGCATCCCGAGTCCACGAGACAACATCAGCAGGTCCTACCTGGCTTATTCATCCTCACTTAGAGGGAAGCATGAGGATTAAGAAATGGCAGGCAGAAAAGACAGAGACACAGGATAGAGTCGGAAGGACATCCAGTCAGTCTGAAATTAGCCCTGCATTTATTTCTCATAAGTTTTAAATACCCCAATCCAAAGAGAAGGGGGAAAGCAAAAGACTTCTCTACCATAATACAAGGAACAAAGTCATCACTTCTCAATACCCAAAGCACCAACTAACCACTCCCTGCGTCAAAACATCCTCTTAATAGTCATACCCTGGGTCAAATCTTCTGCCATAGCCTTGAAAAAGCAAGAATAGGCCTGAACTATCTGACCCTTGGTCAAGGTGGAACAGATCTACATCCGTGGGCTCCCACAGAAATCTTAATAAAACTCCCATCAGTCACCAATTTAGACCTTGATGTAAACATTATTGTTATTGATCCCCTTTCTGGAATGAATTGTGTGTGTTGTGTGTGTGTGTGTTGTACGCGTGCATCTACAGATACAGTCTCCCTGGGAAAGTTTGTCACACAACTTCTGAGAGACAGGACCTTCCATGACCTCTCTTCTTAGTGGCAGTTTCTGAGCTCCTTTCTACCCAGCTTTTGAGAGGCATCCATAGCCTTAAGGAAGACAAGTGGAGGCTGCACACACGGCAGAGGCAGCGTGTCATGAGATGTGACCACCTATGTATCACACCTCTCCGTGAGGACTCTACAGCCAAGGCCAGAGGCAAGCAGGGCCCATCATATAGGGAAAGGGGAAAAATGACTTACAGAAGCCTGGCTGCCTTCAAGCAGGCTCATCACCCTTGCACTCCCTGGATGGCAGGCAGCAGGCTACACTGGGTTCTGTTGGCACCCTGCCATCAACCCTGCCATCAACTCCACTTCATGTGTCTGCTAGGAAATGGTGCTGGAAGAAGCCAGAGGAAAAGGAAGCTGTAGGGACCTTGTGCTCACCTGGCCTCTTTACTGTAGGGATGTAAACAGCTCTGGGTACCTGTTAGGAATCACCAATTCGTGTACAAATGTGTGTATGTGTGCCATGATGGCCTGGCTCGTGAGTGAGTGGGCTCCAGAGAGCAGCTCGTCCCCACCTACCCAGTGCTTGGAAGATAAGTGTCCACCACTCCAGCAGGTGCTCTGCTTTCCTTTCTGTTGCTGTGATAAAAGACCCTGGACAGAAGCAACTTGAAGAGGAGGGGACTTATTGGCATCATTTCAGGTCACAATCCATACTGCAGTGAACTACCAGTGGCCGACACGGGAGACTGCCATAGCACGGGCGAGCTTCCTTCGCTCACACAGCTCAGGGCCTAGCTCAGGACCCAGACCACATCAAAGGTGGGCGGGTCAATACGATCCCCCACAGACATGCCCACAGGCTAACCTGGTCTAGACAGTTTCTCACTGATAAAGACTTATTTCACGTGATTCTAAATGGCGAGAGTAAAATCTCACCAGCGTGCCTACTCTTTCTATTTGGTCTCTGAATAACAAACTCTGGTCCTCGAACTCAGAAGCCACACACAGCCCCAGCCCTCTTTCTGCTATCATGGCAATCATTCCCAAAGCTCTTTGCACTTCGCATAACTTGTGCTGGTTTTGTCTTATTAGTTGTGAAAAAAGTCCTGTGGTGTTAAAAGACTCATGTAATTATCCCCACCTAAGTGTCTCAGACACAAATTACTGGCGTTGAGGTCTACCCTGGTCTGAACCGCATTTTTTTCCATTCTCCAAGTTTCCCGAAATGTATCAATTCACATGCTGTATTTGCATTGGGGACCAAAGTCAGCCGAGTGCATGAGATCTGCATAAGGTGAAGCCCAATATAAAGCAGGATACTGAAGTCCCGGATGGCATACTTTTTTTATTAATATGTGTTAAAACATGGCTGTGGTTCCTAGATTAAATTATTCCTTTAGGGTGCACCTCTGTCTCATGGTTGGTTTCCACTGCTGCGGCTTCCATCTGAGGCAACAGAGGCAACCCGACAGCACTGTTTTTCAAGCTCTTGGCTGTTATCCACAGCAAGAAAATAAATCATATCACATCTCTGCCCAGGGCTCACATACACATACACATAAAACAGAAGCCAGTATCGCAAGACAATGCCTTACCGGGGTTGTGACACCTGTCATTTTCTATTCTGTTTTGTAATGTCTGTTGTGATCCACTAAATTGATTTTACGACCCAGCAATAAGTTGCTACTGTGGAACAGTGCACCTTATAGAACAGTCTGGCCTTTTTCCTTTGTTTGCACTGATGATGGGGAGAGATGCTGAGACTCAGGCTGGAGAGGGGCCTGGGGGCTCCTTCTGCTGTAGCCACCTGAGGGGAAGTGGGCTGAGTGAACACCAGAGACAGCGGCCCCTGGCAGGCTCTTTTATACTCTTTCTTCCTCTATATCCCCCCCACACCCAATAGAGCCACTCCTCCCCACATCTCTCCAGTCAGATCACTTGTACACTGCTATCTGTTGCTGTCTGTTGCTCCCCATCTCCCAACCCCTTTTTACCGCCCCCCCAATTTCTGAGGTTACTCTGGGATATATAACCACACCTGAAGATTTGGCGCTAGAAGTCTCGGGATAGAAAGGGCATGCTGCATTTGTCTCTCTGGCTCTGGGTTCCCTCACTCAGCATAGTCAAGCATAGTTCCATCTGTTTGCCTGCAAAATGCACAATTTAATTTTTCTTTCCAGCTGAATAGTGTTCTGTAGTGTCTCTGCCCCTTAGGTTGTTTCTGTTTCTTACCTGTAGTGAATAGAGCTGCAGTGGGCGTGGCTGACTGAGTATCCGAGGAGGACATCTAGTCCTTTGGATACGTGCCAAAAGTCATACAACTGGCTCAAATGACAGATTTATTTATATATTAACTGGCTGGGTTATGTGGACTCCTGTCTGGGTGTGTCTTCAAATTTGTTTTTTTGGCCTACATGTCTATTTTTGTAGCAGTGCTATACTGTTTTCATGACTATAGTTTTGTAATATATCTTAAGACCTAGAATGGTGATCTCTTCAGCACTGTACTCTTTGTTCGGGTTATTTTGGCCATCTGGGATCTTTCATGGTTCTGTGTGTATTTTGGGATAGTTTTCTCTATTTCTGTGAAGAATGAGATAGGGGTTTTGATTCAGATTTACTGTTTGTATATAGTTTTGATAAAATGGCCAGTTTCATAACATTAATTATGCTTCTGTAAACACAGGATGTCTTTTCATTTTTTAGTGTCTTCCTTTATCTCTTCATCAGAGGTTTAACGTTTTCATTGGAGAGGCCCTTCACTTCCCTGGTTAGGTTTAGTCCTAGATAGTTGATTTTCTTTGAGACAATTTTGAACGGGAACGTGTTCATTATCTCCTTCCTTGATGTCTGATGTTGGTATGGAGAAAAGCTATGGATTTGTGCAAGTTGATCTGTACATTGCTCAAATTTGTTCATTTCCAAAATAATTTTTCTGGTAGAATTTTTGTACCTCTAATGTATAGTATCACATCATCTGCAGACAGGAATGGTTTGACTTTTCTCCCTGCTTTACTTTTATTTTGTGTTTATTCCTTCTCTAGCCTCACTAATTCAACTAATACTCTGAGCACAATATGGAAAACAAGTAGGGACCGTGGACATCCCTGTCTCATCCCTAACTTTAGTGGCATTACTTCCAGCTTTTCTCCATTTAGGATGATGTGGGCTGCTCTCACCTGATGCTGGGGTATGTTCCTTCTAGCGCTATATTCCTTTATCATGAAGTCATGAGGAAATTTGTCAAAGGCTTTTTCTATCTTTTAAGTTCATTAACGTGGTTTTTAATTTGCTGCCTTGGGTATGTTGAACCATCCCTGCATTTCAGGAATAAAGCTACTTGGTTACCATGGCTAATCTTTTTCATGAATGTCTGTAATCCTTTTGCAAATGTTTTATTGATCATGTTTGAGTCTATGTTCATTGGGGATAGTCACCTGTGGCCTCCTTTTTGGTTGTGTCTTTACCTGGTTTTAGTATTAGAGTGACAGTGGCTTCATAGAAGAAATTTGGGGGTCCTGTTGTCTGTTGTTTTCTCTATCATCTATCTATCTATCTATCATCTATCTATCTCTCATAGTTTATGACGAATTAGCTGTAGATCTTTGAAAATCTGGTAGAATTCTGCTGTGAGTCATCTGGCCCTGGACCTTTTTGTAAAACTGGAAGGTATTTCTTATTGTTATTTCAATCTCATTTGTTAGGAGTTTGTTTAGGTTGTTGACTTTTTGATTTAATTTTGATCATCTGGTGGAGCCTAGATGGTCATCCATTTCTTTTAGGTTTTCCAACTTAAGGAAGCACAGGTTTTTTTAATACTCCTTTACAATATTCTGAATTTCTTGACTTCTGATTTAATGTTTCTCTGTTTAATTCTGATTCTGTTCATTTGGGTCCTGCTTTTCTCTCTTTTGGTTAGTTGGGCCGAGGGTCTGTCAATCTTGCTTATCTTCTCAATGAACCACCTCTTAGATTTTTTAAATATTTGTATTGTTTCCTTCATTTCTATTTCATTGATTTTCATTGTTTCTTGTCATCCACTGGGTTTGTATTTCGTTTGCTCTTGTTTTTCCAATTGTTTTAGTTGCTTCATTACGCCATTTATTTGTGCACTTCTGATTTTTAACATAGATCTTTGAGCTATGAATCTCCCTTATAGGACTGTTTTCAATGTGTTTCAGGGGTTTGTGTGTTCTTTTTCATTTAGTTCCAGGAAATTTTTATTCCCTCCTTAATTTCTTCTTTGACCCATTTATCATTGAATTGTTGAATCTACATGAGTTGTGTACTTACTAGTTGTTTATCATTCGATGTTGAGTTGTTGGATCTACATGAGTTTGTGTATTTACTAGATGTTTATCATTCAGTGTTGAGTTGTTGGATCTACATGAGTTTGTATATTTACTAGATATTTGCTGTCAGTTTTAAGTTTATTACATTGTGGTCAGATAAGACTCAAGGAGTGATTTCAATCTTTTTGAACTTGAGAAGATTCATTTTGTGTCCCAGTATGTGGCCTACTGAGTAGAGTGTGTGTGTTTTGGTGTTGGGTAGAACATTTAATAGATATTTATTAAATCTATTTGAATGTATGATGTCAATTAATTCTGATGTTTCTCTTTTTAATTTTTGTCTTGATTACCTGTCTACTGGAAAAAGTACAGTATTAAAATCATCTATGTAAATGGGTTGGTGTTAATCTCTGTCTAAATCCTATCATACATTTTTATGAAACTGCATCAGAATTTGGTGTTCTCTTGATTAGAATAAAGTCTCTCTCTCTCTCTCTCTCTCTCTCTCTCTCTCTCTCTCTCTCTCT
>JABTXL010007312.1:43296-65479 GCA_025134845.1 Neodon shergylaensis
CTCTCTCTCTCTCTCTCTCTCTCTCTCTCTCTCTCTCTCTCTCTCTCCTGATTAGCTTTAGTTTGACGTGTATTTTATCAGCAGTAGGGATAGCAATCTCTGCTGCCTTCCTGGTCCCATGTCATATTTTTGTCCATCCTTTTACTCTAAGACAGTGCAGAGCTTTAAAACTGTATTTCTATGAACAACAGACAGATGGATTTTGTTTCTTGATCCTTTCGGTCAGCCTGTGTCATTTGATGAGAGAACTAAGGCCATTGGTGTTTAACGTTATTCCTGAAATGTGTGTGTTAACTGCATTCTGTTCTTGATTTTTGGTGTTGTTGTTTGTGTTCTCAATAGTAGTTTGTGTTTTAATAGTTATGGCTTAATCATTTTTCCACACTCTCCCTTCTATTGCTGATTCTTTTCTTAGCCCAAAATACTGCTTCCTGTATTTCTTTTAGGTTCAGTTTGCGGAGTATAAATTTTTTAGGTTGTTTATGTTGTAGAATTTTTTATTTTTCCTTCAATGATGGCAGGTAGTTTTGCTGGGTATATTATTCTAGGCTGGCCATAATAGTCTTTTAGAACTTGGAATGCATTGCTCAAGGCTCTTCTGGCTTTCAAAGTTTTCATTGAGAAAGCTGTTATTCTGGTGAATTTTTCTGTATATGTGCCTTGTGTTTTTTTTCTCTTGCAGCTTTTAATACACTTTTTGTTTGTGTATACTTACAGTGTTTTAAGTATGATATGCCATGGACATATCATCTTTCCATCTTATCTATTTGGTGTTCTGTGTTCTTCTTGTATCTGTATGAGTGTGTCTTTTCTTAGTTTGCGGAACTTTCCTTCTACAGTCTTGTTGAAGATCTGGTCTGTGCCGGTGACTTGGGATTCTTCACCTTTGTCTAGCCCTGTAATTGGATGATTTGGTTGTTTCATGGTGTGCCTCAATTCCTATATCTACCTTTCCTCCTTTTTAAAAAAAGCATTTCCCTGTTTATTGGGTCCAGATCCTATACTTTATCTTCTAGTGTTGATAATCTGTTTTCTGCTGGATTTACTCTACTTTTAAGGCTTTGCTTTGAGTGTTCTAGTTGGGCTGTCAGGTTTCAATTACAGCTTCATTTTGGCTTGAGTAGTCTGCAGTGTTCCCATTCCTTACTGAATTCCATTTTTATTTGTTTATTTTTTATTCTTTTTATTGATTTTATTGATCTATACATTTTTCTCTGCTCTCCTCCCTGCCTCTCCCCTCCCCTTCAACCCACTCCCATGGTCCCCATGCTCCCAATTTACTTGGGAGATCTTGTCTTTTTCTACTTCACATGTAGATTAGATCCATGTATGTCTTTCTTAAGGTTCTCATTGTTTTCTAGGTTCTTTGGGATTGTGAATTGTAGGCTGGTTTTCTTTGCTTTATGTCTAAAAGCCACTTATGAGTGAGTATATATGATATCTGTCTTCTGGGTCTGTGTTACCTCACTCAAAATGATGTTTTCTGGCTCCATCCATTTGTTTGTAAATTTCAAGATGTCGTTATTTTTTTCTGCTGTGTAGTACTTCATTGTGTAAATGTACTACATTTTCTTTATTCATTCTACAGTTGAGGAGCATTTAGGTTGTTTCCAGGTTCTGGCTATGACAAACAATGCTGCTACGAACATACTTGAGCACATGTTCCTGTGGCATGATTGAACATCCTATGGATATATACCCAAAAGTGGTATTGCTGGTTCTTAGGGAAGGTTGTTTTCTAATTTTCTGAGAAATTGCCACACTGACATCCAAAAGGGCTTTACCAGCTTGCACTCCCACCAGCAATGCAAGAGTGCTCCCTTTACCCCACAACCTCTCCAGCATAAGTTGTCATCAGTGTTTTTGATCTTGGCCATTCTTACAGGTATAAGATGGAATCTCAGAGTTGTTTTGATCTGCATTTCTCTGATGACTAAGGATGTTGAGCATTTCCTTAAGTGTCTTTCAGCCATTTTAGATTCCTCTGTTGAGAGTTCTCTGTTTAGGTCTGCACTCCATGTTTTTATTGAATTATTTGTTTTTTTGATGACCAATTTCTTGAGTTATTTGTATATTTTGTGGGGTTGGTAAAGATCTTTTCCTACTCTGTAGGCTGTCATTTTGTCTTGTTGATCATCTACTTTGCTTTACAGAAGCTTTTCAGTTTTAGGAGGTTCCATTTATTAATTGTTTCTCTCAGTGTCTGTGCTGCTGGGATTATATTTAGGAAGTAGTCACCTGTGCCAATGTGTTCAAGTGTACTTCCCACTTTCTCTTCTATGAGGTTCAGTGTGGCTGTCTTTATTTTGAGGTTTTTGATCCATTTGGACTTGAGTCTTGCGCATGGTGATAGATATGGATCTGTTTTCATTCTTCTACATGCTGATATCCAGTTATGCCAGCTAACCATTTGTTAAATATGCTTTCTTTTTTCCATTTGATTTTTTTTTTGCTTTTTTGTCAAAAATCATGTGTTTGAAGGTGTGTGGATTTGGTTCCATTGGTCCTCCTGTCTGTTTTTATGCCAGTACTAGGCTGTTTTTAGTACTGTAGCTCTGTAGTAGAGTTTGAAGTCAGGGATTATGATGCCTCCAGAAGATCCTTTATTATACAGGATTGTTTTGGCTATCCTGGGTTTTTTCTATTCCATTTGAAGTTGAGTACTACTCTTTCAAGGTCTGTGAAGAATTTTGCTGGGATTTTGATGGGCATTGCATTGAATCTGTAGATTGCTTTTGGTAAGGTTGCCATTTTTACTATGTTAATTCTACCTACCCAAGAGCATGGGAGATCTTTCCACTTTCTGGTGTCTTCTTCAGTTTCTTTCTTCAAAGATTTAAAGTTCTTGTCATACTTGTTTGGTTACAGTTACTCTGAGATATTTTATGCTATTTGTGGCTATTGAGAAGGGTGATGTTTCTCTGAATTTTTTCTTGGCCCATTTATCATCTGTATAAAGGAAGGCTACTGGATTTTTTAGTTAATCTTGTATCCCGCTACATTATGAAAGTGTTTATGAGTTGTAGACATTCCTTGTTAGAATTTTTGGGGTCAGTTATGTAAACTATCATATCATCAACAAATACAGTTTGAGTTCTTCTTTTCTGATTTGTATCTCCTTGATCTTTTTTTAGTGTCCTGCTGCTCTAGCTAGGACCTCAAAAACTATACTGAATAGATATGGAGAGAGTGGACAACCTTGTCTTGCTCCTGATTTCAGTGGGATCGCTGTGAGTTTCTCTCTATTTAGTTTGATGTCGTCTGTTGGCTTGCTGTATATTGTATATTGCCTTTATTATGTTTAGATATGTTCCTTGTATCCCTGTTCTCTCTAAGACATTTATCACAAAAGGATGTTGTATTTTGTTGAAAGCTTTTTTCAGCATCTAATGAGATGATCATGTGGTTTTTATTTTTCAGTTTGTTTTTATGGGAGTTTACATTAACCAGTTTTCATATGTTGAACCATCCCTACCTCTCTGGGATGAAGTTGACTTGATCATGGTGGATGATGGTTCTGATGTGTTCTTGGATTTGATTTGATAGTATTTTATTTAGTATTTTTGCATCAATGTTCATAAATGAGACTGGTCTGTAATTCTCTTTCTTAGTAATGTCTGTATGAGGTTTGGGTATCATGGTAATTGTAGCTTCATAAAAAGAGTTTGGCAATGTTCCTTCTGTTTCTATTGTGTGGAACACTTTGAGGAGTATTGTTATTAGTTCTTTGAAAATCTTGTAGAATTCTGATTTGAAACCATCTGGTCCTAGGCTTTTTTTTTTTTTTAGTTGAGAGACTTTTGATGACTGTTTCTATTTCTTCAGCAGTTATAGATCTGTTTAATTTGCTTATCTTGTCTTGATTTAATTTTGGTAAGTAATATTTATCCAGAAAGTTGTCCATTTCATTTGTTTTCTAATTTTGTGGGGTACACGTTTTTTAAAATGACCTGATGATTCTCTGTATTTCCTCCATGTCTGTTGTTATGTCCCCCCTTTTCATTTCTGATTTTGTTAATTTGGATATTCTCTCTCTACCTTTTGGTTAGTTTGGATAAAGGTTTGTCTATATTGTTGATTTTCTCGAAGAACCAACTCTTTGTCTCGTTGATTATCTGTATTGTTTTCTTTGTTTCTATTTTGTTGATTTCAGCTCTCAATTTGATTATTCCCTGCCACCTAGTTCTCTTGGGTGAGTTTGCTTGTTTTTGTTCTAAAGTTTTTAAATGTTCTGTTAATTCACTTGTATGGGATTTTTCCAGCTTCTATATGGGCATTTAGTGCTATGAATTTTCCTCTTAACACTACTTTCATTGTGTCCCATAAATTTGGGTATGTTGTATGGTCATTTTCATTGAATTTTAGGAAGTCTTTAATTTCTCTATTTCTTCTTTGACTCATTGGTCATTCAGGTGAGCATTATTTAATTTCCACGTGTTTGTGGGCTTTCTTGAATTAGTGTTGGTGTTGACTCTATTTTTAAGTCACGGTGATCTGATAAGCTACGTGGATCTTTTTTTTTTTTAATCTGTTGAGGTTTGTTATCGAGTATGTGGTCAGTGTTTGAGAAGGTTCCATGAGGCACTGAGAAGAAGGTATATTCTTTTCTGTTTGGGTGGAGTGTTCCATAGATTTCTGCTAAGTCGATTTGAGTCATCACATCTGTCAGTTCTCTTATTTCTCGTTTAAAGTTTTGTTTGACTGACGTGTGTGTGGTGTTCAATGTATAATTTAAGCTTTAGAACGTCTGAATTTTATACTTAAGTTCTGGATCATCTTTGTCATTTTCAGCAGCCTTATGTTTGGAGTTTTTTGGGTTTTTTTATGTTTTGTTTTGCTCTTGCTTGCTTTTTTTTTTCATCAGCTGGGCATTTACTCTCCTTAAATTCTTTCTCTTTAGCTTCAGTGAGCTCTATGTGTGCATATATGTGCATGTGTTTGTGCTCGCGTGCGTGGGCTCATATATGTGTGTGTGTATGATCTTTAAACTCCTTGAATTCTTTGATTAAGTTCATCACTGTTCCTTTAAATTCTGTGTCCTGGGTTCATCTAGATAGTTCTCATTGGCAAGCACTTCTACAGGCTAGTAGGCTTTGAAGAGAAGTCGTGATCGATCTTTCATATTGTTGGGAATTTTGTTATGCGATCCAGGCATGTGGACGTCTTTGGTGAGGTCTAAGTGTCATATAAACAGAGAATATTGGGTCAGAAGAGAGGATTTGCGGGCAGGTTGGGTCTGGAGGTGGAAAGTGCTTGGGTGGGATTAAGTAAAGCAGACAGAGGGAGTGAACTGGCTGGCATACAGGCATATTTTCTGGTTTATGCCTGGAGAGTGTGAATTCATCTGGCTGGGTGGAAAGGTTGGATGTGGTGCGCAGGGACCATGGATGGTGCTGGCGAGAGCGGATTCTGGCAGAGGAACCAGGCAGTGCCAGCTGGCGCACTTGACATGGAACCCACACAAGGTCTGGCAGGTTGAGAAAGGTGTGTGGGTGAAGAGGGTCAGAGAGGCCCACTGGGATACATACTCGAAAATGATCCCCACGTGGTGTTTGTAAAGGATGTTTTATTTTAGTTTTTAAAGATTTATTTTTATTTCACACCCATATGTGTGAATGTGGGCCTCTTGTGTCACAGCACAGGTATAGAGGTGTTGTGGGGATAATCATTTTGTCCTCTGTGAAGATGTGTCTCTGCCTGCGGCACCTTCTGATTGGTTTAATAAAGCCCTGAATGGCTAATAGATAAGCAGAAGAGAATAGGGGGGGACCTGTGGGGGAAAAAAGGAGTGTAGGACTAAGCCAGTCAAGTGTGGAGGGAGTTAGGTACTGAGGAGAGATACTGAGCCACACACAGAGCATAGATTAATATAAATAGGTTAATTTAAGTTATAAGAGCTAGTTGGGAAGAAGTCTGAGCTAAGGCCAAGCACTCATAATTAATAAGAAGTCTCAGGGTCAGAGCAAGAAGGACTCCACAGAAGTCAGAAGATAGCCATGAGTGTTGATCCTCCCTTCCCACGTTGTCTGGGAGAGGGTGCTCTTGTTATTTTTCCAGTGTACATAACAATCTGGTTTGAAACCTTCTGGACAGGCATTTGTGTGGGTTCTAGGAATTTAAATTCAGGTTATTAAGCTTACAAGGCAAGTGCTTTTACCCACTGAGCCATCTCCACAACTCCACCATTATAAAGTTACACCTTGGTGTCTTGGTTATTTTTCTATTGTAGTGGGATAGAGGAAACATGGCAACAAGCAGGCAAACTGGAGCTATAGCTGAGAACTTACAGCAGATCCTTAAACAGAAGGCAGATCAGAGAGAGATGGGGTGGGCTAGGAGGGAGAGCACTAACTGGGATGGCAGGGGCATTTGAAAACTCAAAGCCTGCCGGGCGATGGTGGCACATGCCTTTAATCCCAGCACTTGGGAGGCAGAGGCAGGCGCATCTCTGTGAGTTCGAGGCCAGCCTGGCCTACAGAGCTAGTTCCAGGACAGGCTCCAAAGCCACAGAGAAACCCTGTCTCAAAAAAAAAAAAAAAAAAGAAAGAAAAGAAAACTCAAAGCCTAGTGACATACCTCCTCTAATAAGACCACACCTCCTAATCCTTCCCAGACAGTTCCACCAACTGGGAACCAAACATTCAAATGCATGAGGCTATGGAGACTGTTCTCATCCACACTGTGCTTGGATTTAAGCCTCGCCATCCCAAGCTCACCACCCTCACCATTTCTTCTATATGCTGTGTGCCCACATAGGGTTTCTAGGGTTTCCTGTTCCTGTCTGGACTTATGTAGAAGCTCCCAAATCTGATTCCATCAAAGGGAAACCAGAACAACAGTGTTTATCCTACCTCGTGAGGTGGGCCATTCAGTAGTGCTTGGTGAAGCCATGAGACATCAGTGCCAAATGCTGCCTTACACACCTCAAGGAAGCTAGATGGAATTTCAAAGCAAACGTTCATGTACTTAAATCCTCACACTTTTCTTTTACAGACTTTGTTTCATTTTGTTATTTAAACAGGGTCTCACTTATTGCAACATAGGCTGGCCTTGAATTTTTTGCCTTCGTGTTTTTATGTTCCCAGTTCTGGGATTACAGGCATGCACTATCACACCTGGTTTATAAGGTGCTGGTGATGGAACCCAGAACTCTGTGCAAAGAAGACTCTGAGACATAGCTCCAGACCTCTACTCTAAGTTTTTCAAATTGATACATGCTATCGACTTCCTTTTAAATTTGTAAGTAATGAACACATATTTAACCTACTGAGTAAAGTCTAGAAACAAGTCTAATAGACACTTAGAATAATGATAACACTTAGCAATGAATGTTGGGTCCATGGAAATAACAGAAAGTTGGGGGACAAACCACCAAAGTCTATGAAACCATGAAAAAATTAATATAAAAAAATAAATCTACGAGGGGCACAAAAAGATTATCAGCTAGCTCAAACCACAGCCAGAGAGAGATGAACTTGTAAGGTTGTGGTAATGGCTGTTTCTAAACTCCCCTTTATTATTTTTATTTATTTATTTATTTATTAAAGATTTCTGTCTCTTCCCCACCGCCGCCTCCCCTTTCCCTCCCCCTCCCCCAATCAAGTTCCCCTCCCTCGTCAGCACAAAGAGCAAACAGGGTTCCCTGTCCTGTGGGAAGTCCAGGGACCACCCACCTCCATCCAGGTCTAGTAAGGTGAGCATCCAAATTGCCTAGGCTCCCACAAAGCCAATACGTGCAGTAGGATCAAAACCCATTGCCATTGTTCTTGAGGTCTCAGTAGTCCTCATTGTCCACTATGTTCAGCGAGACCAGTTTTAACCCAGGCTTTTTCAGACCCAGGCCAGCTGGCCTTGGTGAGATCCCGATAGAACATCCCCATTGTCTCAGTGTGTGGGTGCACCCCTCGTGGTCCTGAGTTCCTTGCTCGTGCTCTCTCTCCTTCTGCTTTGGACCTTGAGGTTTCAGTCCGGTGCTCCAATGTGGGTCTCTGTCTCTGTCTCTTTTCATCGCCTGATGAAGGTTAATGTTCAGGAGGATGCCTATATGTTTTTCTTTGGGTTCTCCTTCTTATTTAGCTTCTCTAAGATATCAAGCCGAACACACTGAACCTGATAGAAGAGAAAGTGGGAAGTACTCTACAACACGTGGGCACAGGAGACCACTTCCTAAGTACAACCCCAGCAGCACAGACAGTAAGGGCCTCATTGAATAAATGGGACCTCCTGAAACTGAGAAGCTTCTGTAAAGCAAAGGACACTGTCGCTAAGACAGAAAGGCAACCCACTGACTGGGAGAAGATCTTCACCAACCCCGCAACTGACAAAGGTCTGATCTCCAAAATATATAAAGAACTCAAGAAACTAGACCGTAAAAGGCTAAGCAACCCAATTATAAAATGGGGCACTGAGCTGAACAGAGATCTCTCAACAGAAGAAGTTCAAATGGCCAAAAGACACCTAAGGTCATGCTCAACTTCCTTAGCGATCAGGGAAATGCAAATCAAGACAACTTTAAGATACCATCTTACACCTGTCAGATTGGCTAAAATAAAAAACACCAATGATAGCCTTTGCTGGAGAGGTTGTGGAGAAAGGGGCACTCTCATCCACTGCTGGTGGGAATGCAAACTTGTGCAACCACTCTGGAAAGCAGTGTGGAGGTTTCTCAGGAAATTCGGGATCAACCTACCCCTGGACCCAGCAATACCACTCTTGGGAATATATCCAAGAGAGGCCTTATCTTACAACAAAAGTATATGTTCTACTATGTTCATAGCAGCATTGTTTGTAATAGCCAGAACCTGGAAACAACCTAGATGCCCTTCAATTGAAGAATGGATGAAGAAAGTATGGAATATATACATATTAGAGTACTACTCAGCAGTAAAAAACAAGGACTCCTTGAAGTTTGCAGGCAAATGGATGGAAATAGAAAGCACTATCCTGAGTGAGGTAAGCCAGACCCAAAAAGAGGAACATGGGATGTACTCACTCATATTTGGTTTCTAGCCATAAATAAAGGACATTGAACTCCCCTTTATTATAAGAACAAAAGAATTTTTACTATCTCGAGGTAAAACTCATATACAAACCGCTTTCTTTTTTTCTTTTTTTTTTCTTTTTTTTTTTTTTTTACAATTTTCATTAGCAGGGCCTTTCAGTTAAACTAGTGTTTGTATTTAGTTCATTGTTTCTTTTCTGGTGTTCCCTGATGGTGTTTACCAAAACTCTATACTTGCCGTGATACTGCCAGTTTCACATAGCAGGGACAATGTACAAACGAAAAGTCACGTAGCCCCTTAACCTAAAGGTTAACTCAGCTCACAGCAATTGCAGTCATGAGTGGCTGGGGTGGTATCTAAAAGCTGACTCTCAGTTTATAGAGGGTGCTTCAGCCTGGCAGACAGAGCTATGGGTTGTAAAGCCAAGTAACCCAGTGTGAATAGTTAATCCTTACACTGCTGAGAACGATCCTGGCAGCCTGATCTTATTCTCCTAGGCTTACAGCTTTGTATTTTTTTATTTCTACACTCTTATTTCTGGAACCTACATTTCTATAATCTTATTCTTGGGTTCTTCAGTGAACAATATTTCAAGGTATATGTAATCGTTGTATGATAGAAATTGCTGCTTTCCAACCTCAGTGAGAAGAAATTCAGATTCCTGGGACCTTGATGGATTTGTCTGCCTTTAGTGTTTCCTTTCCTGTCTCATCCTTCCAGATTCCAAGCTTCATGGGCCGAACCCAGCCTTCAGTGTTCCTCTCACCTCCCAAACCTAGATGTTCACCCCTCTATTGTGTCTGCCTTTTAACAAACACTTCAGTAACTGCACATACTGCTCCTCCTGAGAAGAGCAATTTCCCACGCTCCTGCACTGTTCAGGAGTCGCATCTCCCACTATGGGTATCCTTAGATGCCTGTCTTGGGGTGTCCGGACCCTTCTTTCCTCCAGCCATGGTGGGTGCCATGTGTCGGGGTCTTCTGTGCTGTATTGGTCGCTTGAAGAAAGAAATCACTCCAGGATAAAGTTTTAAGGCCCGAGTGGCAGCAGGAAGGTCTGAACCGTGAGCAGCTGTCCAAAGGTGTGTTTACTCATTGTCACACAAAGCGGTTTTTTAAAGTGAAGTACCATGGTTCCCAGTCTAATCTCAATGTCTTTCTAAAGGAAAGCATCACATGGCCTCGTGACTTTAGTCCTTTTTGGTGTATTGTTTGCAATACTCGGTCATCCAAGGGCCTCAGGTGTGCCAGAGGTGTCTTGAGACCTAAGTCATGTGAAGGCTGCAACACTTTGGAAAATCAATTCTGCAATCAGTGTTTTCCACAAAGATGCTTCACTGTTTACCACAATGATTCTTCAAGGTCAAAGTCCTAGGAAACAGATACTCATTCTCACATTTGCTCAGGTACAGCGACTCTGCTAAAGTCTGCAGCACCCTATGGTCAGCCCCCCGGAAGCTTTCACTACCCTGCATCCACACCATGTGAGGATGTTTTCCTCAGAGAATTGACCCATCTTTACAGCCTCTGAGACATGATGTTGGCTGCCCCAACAAGCTACATTAGGGCAAGGAAGATGGGATGGGATCTCTGTAGGTCTGTCAGGTGTTCAGGAATTAGGTACCCCGTGATGCAGTTTAAGATTTTGGTGAGAAGTAGGCACAGTAGGGCACACCTATAATCCTAACACTTAGGAGGCTTAGACAGGAGCATTGCCATGAATTCCAGGCCAGTATAGGGTAGAGAGTGAGAGTCTTTCCCACCACCAAAGAAGGAAGTGAGGAGACCGTCTGGTCAGTAAAGCGCTTGCCGAGTAAGCGTGAGGACTGGCACTCTGTCCCCGGCACCCTTGAAAATATCACAGATGCAGTGGTGTGTCCTGTAATTCTAGCTTTGGGGAAGCAGAGACGGGGATTCGTGGGACTTGGTGAATCTGTGAAGCACAGGTTTGGTGAGAGAGCCTGTCTCAAAAACTAAAATGGAGAATGACCAAGCGAGACATGCAGATGCATGCTCACACACTAATACATACACATAAAAGAATTCAGGGAGAGAGTTTAAACATAAGACACTAAATTTCAGCAATGTAAGAATACTCAACTTTAGAGGGAAAAGGGGATCAGTTACATGGTCCCTGGAAATTACCCGAGGGAATAGAGTCTTTGGGGACCCCATGTAATGTTGGGTGGGGATGAGAAGATTCCTGTCCCTGTGTCTGTTGGGCGTGGATGAGAAGACTTCTGTACACTTGTATATTTCACTTTTCTTGCCCCATCAAGAGGCAAAATTGTAATTTTCCCAGAGATCCGGACTTTCTTTTGATTCTTCCTTCCTTCCATTTTCAGATTGTGTGGGAGCAAGTGTGTGAAAACATGTTTCTGCATGTGTGAGGGAGCATGTGTGTTGGTGCAAGTGCTCATGTGTATAACCGCATGTGAAGGTCCAGGTTTGAGGTTGGGGATCACCCCCTACCCACAGTTCCCCCACAGTACTCACCGTGGCAGGGACTCAGACACTGCTCACCCATACAGCTAGTCTTGATAGCCTGCTTGTTTGGGGGTTCCCTGACTCAGCAACAGTTACATGTGGCTCTCTCTTCCCACACGAATTCTGGGGATCTGAACTCCTGGTCCTCATACCTGACTGGCAAGTACATCTCCCCAGCCCAAGGTTCGTACTCCAATCCTTTGGACATGATCTCCTGGGTCTGGGCTTAATCCCGCCCAGTACGGAGGCTTCCTCCAGGCCCAGGCAGGTTAAGGACATCAGAGCCTGAAGAGTGTGAAGAGAAGGAGGATGCCTGGAGAAGTTCGTGTTCTGAGGACAGAAGGGATAAGAAAGGCTAACCACGGCTTAGACTCCCTGCTGGCCTTTTACTGATTCCCACACCACCCGGGTGGCCCGGGGGCATGAAATTGTCCACCTGATTTAAACACTCCCTCCCCCTCTCCTCCCAAATCAAACTTGCCCCCAGGCACTTGGACAAGATGACAAGATGCAGCCTGCACTCTGAAATGAACTGGGAAGAGTTACCGTAGCAACAGCAGGACTTCTTGAAAATTATGGGCCTTGGTGTGGACTTGGAGAGTCAGGAAGCCCTCCCCACCTGAGGGACAGAAGGAGCCTCTTATACTAAAACTACCCAACAGGGGCAACAGAGGAGAAAGTCAGGGCAGGACCCTCATCAATATGGACCACAAGACCAACAATGTCCACGGTTCCTCCTGCAAAGGATGGGATTGCTGAGTGTCCCCTTAGATTTAGACACAGGAGGCACCTGTCACATCAGTGCCTGTGTGGGAGCAGGATGAACAAGACGCCTGGGAAGACCACAACAGATACAACCTGTCCCTGCCCACAGTGTGTCAACCCCAGCCAGATGCCATTACAAAGTTTGATAACCCAGGAACCAACCTTGTGTCCCTCCTTGGACACTTTTGGTGGGAGGGCTGGGGTAGAGTGGGCATCAGAGTGTTTCTCCACTGTCTCCCTACTGTGGAATCAACTCATAATCTTTTGGGATGGTTTCTGTTCCTTCTAAGTAAGAATGTGGGGTGTGAACTGATTTCTTAGGAAGGAACTGCAAGGCCTGGTGAAAGCGGCCATTGATGGTGGCTGGCCTGGGGAACCTTCCAGAACATGTCCCTCAGTGGGTTACACATACTCTTACTTTATAGAATTGGGAGCTTGTTGTTACGACAGGCAGAGACATCCCTTGTGACACTGTACCAAAATAAACTCCAAAGGGCAGGGGGAATGATGGGAACATGCTGAGACTTAAAGTGGGTGTCATTATTTGTTCTCTGCATGGTCTCATAAAGGGCATTTAAACATTTCTCTATTCCTCTTCTATGAAACAGGAGCAGTAGAAAGGACCAACTTTGGACAGTATGATGGGGATTAAATTCAACGCCATACATGCAAGGGCTTAGATAGGGCAGGGCAGAGACAGAGAGTCGGTATTATTAGATCTGTTGTACAGATTGTATGTGCCTACAACTCCAGGAGACACCATTAGACATATTCATACGTTATGAATAGACCCAGAGTTACAGAGTGCAGCCTACATCGCCTTACACTGTAGCCCTGAAATGTCAGTCTCCCCTTTGTGGGATTATAAAAACAATGATGCTGATGTCTGGGAACCGCTCTTACACAGGCGCAGTGATTCATGGCTGCTCTTATTATTCATACTGGTAGAGCTAGCTGGCAGTTTAACAACAATTTTTGTGCAAATGACTTCTTCCTGTTGAGCCAGCTTACATGGAGAATAAACTTGATTAAAAGGCCACTGAGGAATTTTGAGTAAATGAAAGGAAGTTGGATGTCATACCAAGGTTATGCACAACCCATCAGTGTGGAGGGGCTTCAGTTCCAAGGGCATCCCTCTGTGGAGTATTAAGAATGCCAAAGACTCTGTCCAGCCTAAACCTGGAGCACAGAAACACTGACGATATCTGTGGTGGTTCTGGTCTGGATGAACCACCCGGAGCCTCTCTCCCCTCATTCCCGCTCAGGCCCGCTACTGTGAACCAGCTGCATTTCTCACATTAGTTAATCTTTAAATTGGTCTCCTCCTAATGAAATTCTCTGGAAGCCCCTCAGGCTCTTTGATGAGATATGAAAGGCCCCGTGGTCTCATCAACCTCAATTTTTAGAAATAATTAACTTAAACAACATCACGGCCACAGGGATCCATGGAGCCCGCGGCTGGAGCGGAGGCCCTCTTTCAGAGTGCTTTCTCCAATGCTGTCGGGCACGGCCCGTGCTGGAACCAGAGCGTGCATTCTTCCTCCTTAGCTTTCCCTTCTTCAAAACTGTTATTCCTATAAACAAAGCATCACTACTCATCTTGTTTTAATGACAAGTTATTCTTCCCAAATAGCATCCTTCCCAGCATGCCTGAGCTCGTTTCTCCCGTGGGGTGTTTGAAGTTCAACTCAGTGAACAGACATGATGTCTACAAGACTCAGAGGAAATGAGGGCATGGAGAAGGACGTGAGGCAAACAAATGAAATAAACAGGATGACATTCGAGATGGGGGCCATGGGGGACCACGGGGTGCAATCTTTTTATTTTACAAATGTGAAGACAGAGGTCCTGGTGGGAAATGCCACTTGCCCAAGGCAGCGTAATTAATTGGTCTTCTCCGTTGGGTGGGGACCAGTTTCCTCGGCCCGTTAGGACAGAGCAGAGTGACTGCCACCAGTGATGAAGTCACTGCCGTGCAGAAGCCTGCCTGGTGCCATCACAAAGGGTTAGAAGAGAGGCACAGTCGGCCACGTCTTAGGCTTACAGTATCACACCCAGGGCAAAGAAAGACATCTTGAGAGAGCCAAGCAAGTGACATTCATCCACTCCCACCCAGCACTTGGAGGTGTGAAAAGACAGCCCAAATGGGAGAAGCCAAAAGGGAGAAGCAGCTAGGAACTCCCACACAGGCTTACTTCACCAAAAACCAGAGCCAGGCGCGGGGGCGCTAGCCCAGGCAGAGGAGGGAGTATGGGAAAGTCAACAGCAGCAGCTGCAGCAGAAGGCATGCATCAGCCCCTGCTCCCAGGCCCACCCAGTCAGGTAGACTGACGACAGCGAATGGACCATGGTGTCAGGCAGACTTTGAAAGCCACTTGTCCCATCGCTTTCTTTGATGGGTGTGGACACCAAGGCCAAGGCAGGGGAGGGACACTTCTGTGCTTGTCCTTGGATAGCAATACTGATTGTCAACTTGACAAGATCTGTGGTCATTTAAGAGACAAAACTCTGGGCAGACCTGTGAGGAAGTTTCTAGTTAAAGGCAGGAAAACCTACCTAGTATGTGGGTATCACCATCTCATAAGCTGGTGTACGAGAATGACTGGATACAATGTGACAAGCTGTCTCCACTGCCATCACCATGACTTCCTACCATGATGAGCTGCATCTTTGAACTATGAGCAGAACTAAGCCCTCCCTCCCTCCCCACTTCCTTCCCTCTCTTCTCCCTTCTGTTGCTTTTGTCGGGTATTTTAGGGCAGCAAGAACAGAAAGCTAACAGACTTCGCCTGTAAACAGGGCTAATAGCAGACACCGCCACACCCCTGAGGGGACCGCCCCACCACCTACCCAGGATGGAGTCAGTGAAAGTGGGGTGGCCTCTGTGCAATCCCAGTACTGGGCAGCTGAGGCAGTAGAAACAGAAGTGCTAAGCCATTAAGTTCAAGGCCAGCCTGGTCTACATAAAACCTCATCTCAAAATAAATAAATAAACTGGAATAAAAAGCACTCTTTAAAATAGCTGCCCAAAACACTAAAACTCTTACCACAGGTCCATTTGACATAGTAAAAACAATGTTTGAAATGTCAATTTTATCTAAATTACTTAAATTTAAAATACTGATAATGAAGATATTTGTTTCTCTATAAAAAATCTCCAAAAGGCAGAGTGCCCAGTTCTTGCCCTCCTCAGACACGTGACCTACATCAGGAGGGAACACCCTGCATGCTTGGTGACATGTCACACTCTGCTCCGAGTGGATCAACTTCCAGCATTTTGTTCTTTGTGCTGTGTATGTGTCCTACAGTGTCTTCAAGAGTTCCTTTACTGTGTGGCTCTGCTGGTATCACTTTCTCTGGGAAGCTTCATCCTCTTTCGGTAACAACTGTCCCTACTCCATGTCACCAACTCTTCCTTCACTAAATCCCCCTTGCTGTGCACCCAGAAGCTCTCCAGTGTAGCCGCATCTGTGTTCACACCCCCAGCTCTTTCTGGAATCCCATGGGCAAGCATTCTTGGGTGCATCTCCAGCAGCACCCCCCCCCCGCATCTCTTCACTGCGCTGTCCATCTCGCTGGCAAAATTCCCCCTTATATTATTCATTTCCATAAAACCCCAGGTGGATTTGTCAGGAGATACACAGCCGCACAGCTGCTGTGCGTGCGTGAACTCAGTTTCAGGCACAGTGGTCGGCCACTGGCAGTCTGGTCTGGCAAGCGTCCCTGCTGCTACGACAAGATGGGCACTGAGAAGCCAGTATCAAAGCCTGTGCTTCAAGCCAGACTCACATTCCCTATACCAGGCAACTGGAGTCTAACCCCAGCAGTGGAGGAAGGTTTGACTAAACCACGATGAGGAATGCATGCCCATGGGGGAGGGGGTGGGCCAGGCCAGGACTGTTGCTTCATCCTGTGCATAGGCTCCCCAGAGCAGACCTGGGCTGTCTGTACACTTTTAGGTTTATTTTCTTTCTAATTATGTGTATGTGCATGTGAGTGAAGGTCCCACAGGGAACAGAAGAGGGCTGGAGTTAGAGTTACAGCCAATTGTGAATTTCCTGACTTGGGCGCTGGGAACTGAAAGGGGTCCTCTATAAGAACAGTATGTGCTCGTAGCTGCTGAGCCATCTCTCCAGCACTGGGAATTATTTTTGAAGGTTTTTCAATTTGATGTAGTTTCTAATCATATTGATCTAATATTTGATCTTCCAATACTACTTTTTTCATTGCCTTCATGTCTGTGGATGCTCCACATGGGCCAGGAGAAAACTAAAGTCAGGGCATGGCTCTCGAATCTCTGAAACTCCTCCCAAGGATGGGGTCTCCTCAACCATCTTTCCTGAGGTCACCTGAGAACCCAAAAGAGGTCCCGCACCCAGTGCTCCAGAAGAGGGACAGATGTGAGTGACTGAAAATGGCTACTCTCAGACTTAATTTCTTTTTGATTATGTGTCTCTGTTTAGATGTGTGCACATGAGTATGCATGTCCTCAGCGGCAAGAGGAGGCATCAGAGCCCCTGGAACTGGAGTTCCAAGCAGTTGTGAGCCTCCTGATGTGGGTGTTGGGGACTCAGCTTGAGTCCTCTGAAAGAGCAGCAAGCCCTACTAACGGCTGAACTCTCTCTAGCGTAATCAAAATATTTTTGATTGCTTCATTTGCTGAAAAGAAAGAGAGAGGGGGGAGGGAAGGAGAAAGAGAGAGAGAGGGAGGGAGGGAGAGAGAGAGGGGGGAGGGAGAGTGAGTGCGGGGACCCCCTGAAATACCATCCTGAGCAGAAGTCCCATCCTGTCCCTAGTGTGTCCTGTATCGCTCAGGCATATAGACTCAAGACTATAGCTACAGGCATCCCCTGCCCCCAACCATGTGCCCTTTAGAGTTAAATTGATTTTAATAGCATCCAATTATTTTCTCAAGTGCTGGAGAGACAGACAGGCTACAAAATGAGTGTTATTGCCACCTCTCTCTTCTCCTGGATTCCCAGATGGACATTAAAAAGTCATTTTGTGACACTCAGTCCCTGGCCCCAGGAGAGATAGCCGGGGAAACAGCACCAGCACAAAGAGCTGGCTGTTAAACTATAAAGCATCCGTTTCATCTGTGTAGTGAACAATGGGACAAAAGACCCATTTCCAACCTGAAATGTCTGTGGATGACTGTGTGTGTGTGTGTGTGTGTGTGTGTGTACAGGTGTGTGTCCATGAATGCTGCCAATGCCTGGGTTAAAGACTCAGGCCTC
Organism: Neodon shergylaensis; assembly: GCA_025134845.1. Lineage (NCBI taxonomy): Eukaryota > Metazoa > Chordata > Mammalia > Rodentia > Cricetidae > Neodon > Neodon shergylaensis. The sequence goes on from JABTXL010007312.1 coordinate 60,788, forward strand.
CAATCCACCAGTTTATGGTTATAGTTAATGTAGAAATTCCTTCTTGTTGGTGGCAACAGCTTTCCTATGTGACAAGTTAGCTGATGATCACAGGAGCCACCCAGGATGCCTGCAGGAGCAGGGACAATGCAGCAGAGAGAAGTGGTGTGAGTTTTCCTGAATGGTTTTCATTCAGCCAATGACACCGATTCACGGGCACCCAGCGATCCCAGAGAAAGTCTCATGTTTGTGCGTCCACGTGAGTGAGCAAGGGACACAGGATGTGCAAAGGGGAAAAAATCTTTTTGGAGTCTAGTGTCTCCTCTCACTGTCCTTCCGGATAATTCCAGAAGAAACAAAAGACTCAGCCGAATGTGTCTCCCCATCACTTCTTACTCCCAGTTAGTAACCCTCCACAACGCGTCCGTGCTGCTTTTTCTCTTCGTTGCTTGTTTTCTGCACAGATTGGAGGAAGGGCTGCACACCTGGGCATGTGCAACTGTCGTGGCCAGAAGTCAGTCTTGGGTGTCAGTCTTCTGATCCATTTTACTTTTGAGACAAGCTCGCTTCCTGGGACCCAGGCTCGTTCACAAACACTTGCTGACTCGAAATTGAAAGATGAAAGGAGACAGAGGAAATGAAGTGGAGAAAGACTTCCAGCGTGGAGGAGAGCAGAGAGCCGGGCTTTCCTCCCCTTGAACACTCACTCCTAAGGACAGCAGTCATACTGTGCTCATCCCAGGGAAATGCCCAGTTTGCCTTAATGTGGCCATTAAGACCTATTTCAAAACAAAAGTCCCATTCAAACTTCATAGCATCTATGGAGAAAACACAATTTAACTCACGACACAGTCTATTAATTAGTTGGTAGCCTAAGATCGTTTCTGAGAATAACACCTGGGACCCTTAGTCATTCACTACGAGGGAGAAAGACAACCTGGGTGTGTGGCAGGACTGAGAAGTGCCATTTTCTGAAGTGACATGATGAATCCAGCGTTCTTTAAGATAGTTAGCTTGTGTCGCTTTGAGACATATGAATTGACAGCCGGGGATGAAGACAGAGTGCGCACGCAAGAAAAAAGAAAAAGAGTGAATCATAGAGCTTGGGGCTAGGAGCCTGCACGGGACAGAGTCCTGGGGCAACATCTGCTGTTCACCCTGAGGGTGTTCCTGCTGCTTGGGGGCTAGCAGAGCTGCTTGCCTGTCTTGGGTTCATGTTTGGCATGGCTGCCAGTGTCCGCACCACCCTCTGTCCTCTTCCTAGGGAAGCTGTCTGCCACAGAAGGGGTGTTCTGTGTTCACCTCATATATTTGCATCCTTCCTCTCTGCCTGCCTCAGCTTGCCCTTTTAAGCTAGCGCATGAATCGAGAAGGGAATGGCCTTGTAGATCATCTGTTATGACCCCAGATGTCCCCATACATGTCTTAGGACAGTGGTCACCTTCTGAGATGGAGTCTCGTTGGAGGAAGTGAGTCTCAGGGATCAAGGCTTGAGGTTTTAGGGTTCAGCCCCACTTCCTGTTCAGCCTCTCCTTCCTGCCTGTGGATGTGACCGGCTGCCTCCTACACTTGCTGTCAAGCCTTTCGCCGTGATCAGTCGTATTCCACCAACTGTACTCCAGATAGGCCTTTCTCCCTTAGGTCGCCTTCTCGAGGATGTGGTTGCAGAGTCGAGAGCAGCACCTAGCAGACCTGTGAAAGCATGCTGGCTGTTACGATGCTGTCAGGTCCTCTTCTCACAAAGCTCCCACTGGAGGCTGGCAAGATGCCTAGCAAAGGAGGAAAGGGTAGATAAATGCGGGCATGTTGAAGAGGTGTGAAGATGAGACCGCTGAGTGACTGGCAGGGTGGGAGACGTGTTGGCAAGGTGTTTGTGAGGAAGGGGAGAGTCACGGGAGGAAGCCAGACACCCAGCAACGTCAGGGAAAGACGCTCTACCCGAAGGGACCAGCATGTGCAAGGCCGATGTGGCAGGAACTTGAAGGAGGCTTGTACACTCCGGGAGCAGAATGGAGTTCGTGTGGGCTGCAGGAGAGCGAGCGAGAGTGGTAGGTGGTGCAAAATGAGGCTTAGTTCTGGTAGACTGCGATAATAAGCGTGGGTTTTTCTTTAAGATCAATGAGAAGCCAGTGGTGTGAGCTGATTTCCATTTTATATCCAAGGTCACAAAACCTTGTGAATGAAAAATGAAATATCAAGTCATATCACCACAGAGCCCTGTTCTCAACTACACTGCAAGCTGGCTTCATGTAGGCTTAGAAAGCCGGAGCCCCTCTCTCCTTTGTCCTCACAGCTTCCGCAGCTCTATTCTCAGTCTGGGGCGATTCGATTCCCCAGGGTACACTTGGCAAAGGCTGGAGGTATTTTTGGCTGGAACCATTTTCAGGAAAGATACCCTACTAGCAATCAATAGGGAGAAGCCAGAGACTCTGTTGACCCCACAGGGAAGGAACAGATCACACAAGGGTCGCCTGCTCTGAGCAGCCTTATTTGAGCTGTGACTGCAGAGAACAAGGCTGTCCTTTGTTTATAGGGCAATGACTATAGCACTGTCATCTCTTTATATGGTGATTTCTAAAGAAATACCAGACTCCATCTGACGTCCTCAGCTTTGGAGGACTTCTTCAAAGCAGTTGTTACCTTCAGCAAGCATTACAGGCTCCCCTATGATAGGGCCTCTTGTCCATCTCAGCATGAAGCCAGGCAGACTTCATTATAATGGGAGACACAGCAAACTGGCTGTCGGCAGTGTGGAGAAGGGAAAACAACAGGTTTGATTGGGCTCTCCCCCTTTTAGAGACCGTGCCTGTGATCCTGGCACCAAGGTAGCCGTGCAACAGATGAAATAAGCAGGCTCCATGATGGAGACTGTCCGGTTCCCGCCAAGACCCGATACTGAAACTGAAATGTCAGTGGACTAGCAGCTATTGAGTGACAACTCCCCTCTCACAAAATATTGACATGTGCACATGTACCTTCTACTTCGAGCCCTGTAGCTGACCACACATCACCTACACTTTACGAATGGCCCATCGCACGCACTGAAATGAATTCGGTGCTCACTGTGTGCCGTGCACTGTCCATTCAGCCATACATCATCTCCTTGAGCCAGCCTGCCTTTGTCTGGGTTCCTTCAAAAGCAAACCTCAAAGCAAAAATTTGTCAACCGGTAGCTGATTGCATTGGGAAGGAACAACTGAAGCCAGGTAGCCGAGAAAGAAAAACCTATTAGATTGCACTGATGACGGAGTCACTGCTCAGGAAACTGGGGGCTCTAGTCCCTGGAAAGGTCTGGAAGATCCTATGGAACACAGCTCAGGTTTGTCTCTGCACAAGGAGGGAGAGCTCTGGCCCTCCTTGAGGTGCTCCAGGGCTATGTGCACAGTTCACAACAGACACATACCACCACACAGTTCACAACACCGTACAGTTCACAACAGAGCACAGTTCACAACACCGTACAGTTCACAACAGCGTACAGTTCACAACAGACGCACACCACTACACAGTTCACAACAGGGACACACTACCGCACAGTTCACAACAGGGACACACCACCACACAGCTCACAACAGGGACACACCACCACACAGCTCACAACAGGGACACACCACCGCACAGTTCACAACAGGGGCACACCACCGCACAGCTCACAACGGGCACACCACTGCATAGCTCACAAAAGGGGCACACCATTGCACACTTAAGAATGCATATTGCTAAGCCATCTCTATGGTCCTGAAATGCCCTTTTTATAAAGTCACTGTGCAGGCTGGTACAGGCCCCATATTCATGACTTTATTATGTTTACTAATTATACCCACAGTCCAGGGGCTAGGGAGTCCCCATGAGAACTCTGGCCTACAACGCTCATGAGTGCAGCTGTCCTTGTAGGTGTTTGCTCTCCACTGTTTAATCTGCTGCATCCCGAAAAAGAGTCTTTGAGCCTACAGTCCCAGCTGCTTTGGGTGCTCTAATCCTCGAGTGACTGTGTGGCTGGGTAACAGATCCAGAGGGCAGAGGGCCATAAGAATAGCTGAGGGCCTAGAAAAGCTACCAACAAGAGGGCTTGTGCCCTGGGTCCATCTCTGTCACCCTAATCGCTGAGCTGCAGTCACCAGAGACCATAAAGAAAAGTATGACAGGAATGAAAAGCTGCCAGGAATCTTTCTAAAATCACAAACAAATGCGATGAGCAGCCGGGGTTTACAAAGAACAAATTATGCCAGACACACTTGATTGTGCCTTTGAGGGAACTAAGAAATTAAGGAACACGAAGGATGAGGGAGATGCTATACATCTTGATTTTAATACAGCAATTGATATATTGTCTCATGGAATTGTCCCTGCAAAATTAATTCAAATTGGCTTGGTGAGAACTATCCCGAGGGTTGAAAACCAGTAGTAAGATAAGCAAATAATGATTGCAGGAGAACATCCAGGGCCATGGCCTTGGGAGAGAATGGGGAGAGGACATAGAGAGGGCAGTCAGAGGGGACAGCAGAGAGGGCAGGAGGGGGGACAGGAGGGAAGGCAGGAGGAGGGGACAGAAGGGAGGGCAATCAGAAGGGATAGGAGGGAGTGCAGGAGAGAGGACAGGAGGGGGACAGGAGAGAGGGCAAGAGGAGGGGACAGGAGGGAGGGCAGAAGAAGAGGACAGGAGGGCGGGCAGAAGGAGGGGACAGGAGGGAGGGCAGAAGAAGGGGACAGGAG
>JABTXL010007312.1:65579-104240 GCA_025134845.1 Neodon shergylaensis
GGACAGAAGGGAGGATATGAGGAGGGGGCAGGAGGGAGGACAGGAGGAAGGGATAGAAGAGAGGGAGGAGGAGGGGACAGGAGGGAGGATAGGTAGAGGGGAAAGAGAGAGGCAGGCCTGGGCGCTGCTGGCAGACAGACATGTACAGAAGTGTGGAAATAGGCCTGAGAAGAAGCTGACCAGACCCGGCCACAGCGCTCTCACAGAACCACAGCAGGACAGGGAGAGGCAGGAGCCTTTGTGAAGGGGCCCTCTCTCTGAAAATAAGAAGACTCTGCCTACCAGAGGCAGGAGACCGCCCTGAACAGAAGTACAGATCTGTGGTGTTGGCCCTCAGGGTTCACACAGAACTGACAAAAGGCCCAGCAACCCCACTGGTAACACCACTCCATTCTGGGGGCTTTCTGGGGGACACTGGCCATGGAGTCAGCTCAACCAGTTTTTGCCTTTCCTTTTCTCTGCTGCCTTCCTTTGACTTTTCCCCTGTGTGCCTACTATATGGTAGACACCGTTCCAGGTACTGGGCATCAGGTAAAGGAGGAAGAACTCCTGCCTTTAGAAGGGGGTTGGTGACAGGACAGCCATAGGGAGCAGGGGGCTAGAGGCGGTACCAAAGGACTCCAGGCACACTCCACCAGCGTAGCCCTAGCATTTGGACATACAGGACAGTCTTGATTTTCTCGATAAACATACTGCAAGGGGCAAAACAGGAGAAAATCTACAGAATACAGTAGTCTCATGGGGCTTCAATATCAGCCATAGTGGAGACCTCATTGAGATTTTGATCTGAACAAGCAGGCAGTTGAAAAGACATGCGTGAGACTGGAGAGCGGGCTCGTTGGTTGAGAGGGCTTGCTGGTCTTCCAGAGGACCTGAGCTCAGTTCCCAGAACCCACGTAGCAGGCTCACAACTGCTCGGAAGTCTAGCTCCAGAGGCTCCCGTGCCCTCTTCTGGACTCCGAGGGCATTCACTCATATACACGTGTGTGCGTGTGTGTGCATGTACACATACACACACACACACAATTAAAAATAAAATAAATCTTTAAAAAGAACATTTAGAGAGAAATAAAAGGAAAACAATGAATATTTGAGAATAGGAATTATTTTAAGCAATTATATAGCACGATGTGTGTGTGTGTGTGTGTGTGTGTGTGTGTGTGTGTGTGTGTGTGTTGGGGGTGGGGCCAGGAAGAAATGCCCAGATCAATCAGTATTGTTTGCAAGTTAAAAATGATTGAAGTTAATGACAGTTTAGTAGACCATAGAGATTTCATTATACTATTGTACTTTGTAAGTGTTTGAGATGTTCATAGTAAAAAAGGAGGCTGGAAGGGATGGAGGAAGAGGAAGGAAGGATCAGAGAGACCAGAAGAGATGGGGAGGAGTTAAGTGTTACACGACTAATAGGTAAGCAAGGAGCAGTTTTGTCTTATAAACTGTGTGCTTTGTAGAGACCGCTCCGCTCGAGATGAGCGACAGCAAGCACTGCAGCCTGTGCTCGGGATCTCAAAGGGTTCTGGCGAGTGACGGACAAACCAGAACGACAGGAAGAGAAACACATTTTGGGGACCAGGAGGAGGAACAAGGATAGCCATGGAAGATGGAAGAAAGCACGAGACGGAACCTGCAGGTCCTCATGTTTGGAATGACTTCTGGGTCTCAGTCTCTTCTGCGCTATCTGAGGGGAGCTGGCAAGCCAAGGCAGGGGGCACGGAAGAGGAGCAAGTACAATACGTGTTAGAGTCATGTGGTCACCTGAGCCTGAGCTTCGTCCTAGGGTGATATCCCACAAACTGTGGGGTGTTGCAAGACTGCTCTGGGGAGAGAGGGGGGAAGGAGGGGCCATGTCCGTGTCTCTATCACAGACAGCTGCTTTGTCCCCACCCCACACCAGCTGCTACCAGCTTCCTCTGGCGAATTTCTCACTCAGACTTCAAGGTCCCTGGGAGTCCCCTGCTGTCATGACCTGCTCTCAGAATCCACCCTCATTCCTTCTAGAGAACTCTCATGCCCTATCTGTGGGTGGACCATGAAGGTGCTGGTGTTCCTACCATAAGCCTTTGGTTTTTAAGACAGGGTCCCTGTACTTCAGGCTGGCCTTGAACTCACAGAGTAGCTAAGTCTGACTTGAGATCCTCATGCTTCTGCTCTGCTTCCCACGTGCTGGAGTTGCCATATGCACCACCCTTCTGGGTTTCATGCAGTGCTGGGAATGGAACCCAGAGTTCTGTGTATGGCAGGCAAGCACCCTACCGACTGAGCTACGTCCCCAGCCACTACTCGGAGGGGAGACCAAAGCATTTTTGTCGTCACTCAGTGTTAGTCTGAGTGCTCTTCCGGGTTCCACTCCGCCCTCTGCCCTTCATGTCTCTGAGGCAGAAGAGCATGGCTCAAGTCCTCCAGATGTGGAACAGAGGTGGTAGGATGTAAACTCAGCTTATTTCACCCCTTTGTGCCCTTTTCCCCAGCTTCAGAATAAGGATTAGTAACTGTTCTGGCCTTGTGGTACCATATTGCATGGGTGGCTGGGTGGCTGTAGCTGTGTGTGTGTGATTGGGGTTGTCTATCCTCCCACAGCTGCCTGACTGCCCAGAGGCTCCTGTGGACACCCCCTGACTGTCTGTCCAGAGGCTCCTGTGGACACCCCCTGACTGTGTGTCCAGAGGCTCCTGTCAACACCCTCCTGAGTGTTGGATCTGCTCATCCTCCTCTTTGATACTGGTCTTCCTTGGTTGTCAGCCATCCCTGGCTACTCGCCTACAGGGCTTCCCATTCAACACTGAATGCTGGACACTGTGGCTCCTTGCTCTGCACCAGCATCTTACTGCGAACAGCAGCCCAATCAGAGCCTCCATTAGGTCAAGGCACCTCACCGCATGCAGTTTCTTGGAAGCAGCAGCCCAATGAGAACCTCTGTTAGGTCAAGGCACTTTACCTGTGTGTCAAAATTAACAGGACAGGTCTGTTTGCTGTGCTGGTTTTCCTCCACTTTAAACCCTTAGAGTGACGAAGAAATAAAATGGGGAAGAATGCACAGATCCTGTCCTGAGTCCACACAGACATACTCGTTCCTTCAGGGGATGGGAGTGACCTCAGGATTGGATTGTGGAGCAAGGCTTGGCAATGCAACTGAAGCCACACCTCCTGTGCTCGTCACACGAACAGGGTCTGTTCACTTTGCACAAACAAGATCCACCTCTTTGCACAGACAAGATCCACCCTCTTTGCACAAACAAGATCCCCCCTCTTTGCACAGACAAGATCTGCCCTCTTTGCACAGACAAGATCCGCCCTCTTTGCACAGACACGATCTGTTCCCTGCACACACACAGCTCATTCTCATTCTCGTTGTACGAGCAAGGTAGGCTAAGTGGCAGTGAAAGCTGACTTCCTCTCTGTCAGACCCCTAGACTTGATAGAGACAGCCACCTCCTAAAGCATTTATTCAGCAACTGTGTTCAGAGAGCCTGCCACGTGGCACCCGCTAAGTGCGGGAATTGAATTTATTTTCTGTATTAAAGCTCAGGAAAGATTGGGAAGCCCCAACAGTGAAGCCTCCAGGTAAGATTTCTAAGCTTGTACGGAATAAAATGCACATTCTTTAGCATGCTGTCAGTTATCATTGCTGCTGTTTACCTGAAAGGAAAGAAAGGAGATCTCAGCCCCAGTGGACAGGTGCAAACAGGGATTGCAGCCTTAGGCGATGAGCCTGAAGGAAGCCAGTTGCCTCTTTGTCCTGAAGCCAGGGAATTCTCTTTGGTCCCTTATTGTGGGCACAGGAGTTGTTTTCCTCTGTTTGTTTCGATGGAGATTGAACCCAGAGCCTTGAGCATGCTGAGCAGTCTACCACTGAGCTACATCCCAAGCATGCCGCTGCTGTTACTGGTTTGGGAACAGGATCTCACTATTTGCACAGACAAGGTCTGTTCCCTGCACACACACAATCCACTCTCATACCAATACGGTAGGCCAAGTTGACCTGAAACTCATGATGCCCCTGCCTCTGCCACCTGAGTGCTAGGATTACAGGTGTGCACCACCATGCCCAGCTATTATTTTTTATTTTTCATTTTGTATGATCAGTATGAAGTAAAGGGCTTCCAGAATCATCTAGAATTTATTACTTGTGGGTCTGCTCAATAGTCCCCTGCACCTATGCCTCCGTTATCAGAATTCCACGCTATTTTGCTGTCTGGAGCAAGTCTTCTCACAGCTGTTTCTGTAGCTGAGAATCCAAGGATTTAAGGAGCAACCTTAAGGGGCAGCTCCCAGGCCTTGCTTCCTGACACCCCAGCTCACTGCTCTAAGTGATCCTGCCATGGCCGCTCACGCAAGCTTTGCTCTTGTTCTGTCCTAACTGTTGGCAAAGGGAGCACTGTTTTCCTGCAAAACTTCAAACAGCTCCTTCTGCAAGCAAACAGCTTACCTAGAAAACTTTGCATTCCCATTTTCTGGTCTACATGCCAGAGGAGGTGTCTGTGCCACTGAGGTTCATGTTAAACAGCAACAGGGCTTCAGTATTGGTTTCTTTTCCTCTTTGAGACAGGAGCTAACCTCAGGCTCCCTCAGGAACTAAGGATGACCTTGAACTTCTGATCACCCTGCCCCTATGCCCCTAGTCCAGTGTTTACAACATCACATTTGTTCTTGCAGCACTGGGGATTGAACCCAGGGCCCTGTGCACAGGAAGCAAGCATTCTTCCACCTAAGTCCCATCACTGCCACAGTGGTGGAATGTTCCTAGAACAGTGTGAGGCTTGGGGACCCACTCTTGTCTTTCTGGGGACTTAGCCTCCAGATGCTCGAGGTGAGCCTTGAGAAGTGGGAAACAACTGCCTTGTGATGCACATCAACCCGCCCAGGTGAGAGGTGGGGATTACACAAAGCGAAGACGTAATATGCCTCCTTTCGTGGTAATGAGAGAGGAGGAAAAGCGCAGGGGAAATCACAGCCCTATAATTTTTTTTTAAATCCTTGTCAGGCAGCACTTGAGGCTGCAGGGAGGCATTGAAAAGCCAGTCAAGCAATGCCAGCACCCCCCACACCCAAAAGACTGGGTGTTGCCTGGTGAGCAGCCTAAGAAAAGGAAGGATACTTTAAGGATAGAAATCAAATAAAAACTAGATTGTGGTAGGTGAGAAATGAAATCCTACCCTCATACAGACCCCTGTTGCAATGAGGAGCTCAGCAACACACAAGCTACTGTATCAATGCAAAGACTGATGTTGCTGGCCTTGGCCAGCCCTTGGCCAATGCAAGCAGAAGCACCGCACAGGAGCCAGCACTGACCTCCCACCTGGGAGCCACTGGCAGCTGGAGTCAGCTGTACCCACCATCCCTCATAAGGCAAGATTGAGTCTCCAATGTACTCCCACAACCACAAGGTAGAAGCGGCCCTACAAGCCTCCCCAATGTAACAGCATAAACCAATGTTGGGGGCTGTGGCCCCAGACCCTGAATTTCCTCTAAACAACTTGTTATGCTTGCAGCAGCTCTGAGCAAAACAACTGTTTTCCTGTGTTTGCAGCTGCTCTGAGCAGGAGACCCTCAGGAGTTCCTGATGGCAGGGGGAGTGGTTTCTGGTGGGTTTGGCTGGGGCATGGCTGTCAGTTAAGGGTCCATATACAAGCAGCTCTAATACACAATAAAGGGGGCATTCTTGTTTCAAGGATGACCCATGTCTCTGTCTGTGTGTCTTTGGTGTTTAAATCTCCAGGCCCTTGCCCGGCTCATGAATGGTCCTGTAGTGCAGGCTCCACATTACAAGCATAGTACCGTAGTACATGTAGTAGTATGGGATGGTACAAACCATGGCTTCCATGCTCTGCAGTCCTGGGCTTGAATTCTGGCTCTATTTCATTGCTGAATGTTCTTGAACAAATACCTCAACATTTTTCTGTGCTTCCTCCTCTTCCTCCTTCCTCTTCTTTCTCCTCATTCCCCTCTCCCTCTTTCGATGCCTATCTCAGTCACCCGCCACCTTATTCACAGACTCTCCCACTGTACCCAGAGCTCATGGATTCAGCTAGACTGGCTGGCCAGCAGCCCCCAGATCCTCCCGTCTCCGTCTCTTGTAGGATTGCAAATACTCAGAGGCTTTTCGAGGCCGGTTGCTGGGGTTCAGTCCTAAGTCCTCGTGCTTATTTGACAAGTGGCTTATCCACTGAGCCACATTTCCTCCACTCTTAATCGACAAGGTTGTTGTAAAGATTAAAAAGATGGTGCATCTTAAATACTCGCCTCTCTGGGAAATTTACTTCCTTCTGTCCTGATCTGTGAATTCCTAAGGTCCCTGAGGACCTTCCCCGCCTTGTCCCAACAATCCAATTGGCCCCTAGGTTCTAGCTGACCTCAACACTGCCTACTCTGCCCACTGAAGCCTGCAGGGAAGAAGCTACCAATGAAGGCTGCCCTGGCTTCCCCAAGCACAGCAGCCTCACATTCCTGCTGTGCTCACAGCATGCCTTTGCTACTTCAAATCAGTGTGGTCCTGGAGCCTACCCTTACCCTGGGTGTTATATGCAACGAGAATATACATTCTTGTGGCTTGAGCTGGCTCTCCTTGGGGGTTCTAAATTTGCACCTGAGAGCCACCACTTCTAAAAGGTCTAGTTTAGTGTTGCCATCTCCTCAGAAAGATACAAGTTCACTCACCCATGGTGAGTTATTCTGTATCTTTATATATTTACTTCTTTATTCTTAGTTGTATGTGTGTATATACATGTTCATATACAGCTAATATATTTGGCTGCAAATACACGTGTGTCTGTGTGTACAGAGGCCAGAGATAAAACTCAGCATCTTCCTTAATGGCCCTCTGCCTTGAGACAGAATCTCTTACTGCAAAGGGAGCTCACCAATGTATCTAGACTGCCTAGCCAGCAAGCCTCGGGATCCTCCTGCCTCCACATCCCCAGTGCTGGAATTACAGGTGTCCACGACTGTATCCAACATTTTATGTAGATGCTGGGGATCCGAACTCAGGGCTTCAGGCTTGTACAGCAAGCACTTTGTTAGTTGAGTCCTCTCTGCCCACCCCACCCCCCAAGTTATACTTTATCTTGACTCCTGTTTTCTTTCCAGGGGTTCTCTTGGGCTTTTCTGCCTGGCTCCAACTGCATTCCCCCTCACTGAGCCTTGAGAGTAGCAGTTCCCATCAAGGCCAGGACAAGGTGCTGTGGAATGGGACAAAGAGCACTCTGTGGTTGCTACTAACAGGCGAGCAAGAGGCACAGAAGCGGGTATCGGGATCAGGGGTTTGAGGCAACCTCACTGTTTCCTCCAGAGCTCCAGGCTCCATGAGTCCCTGACACTTCTTCCCATGAGTGCTGCTTCACGCTCAGATTTCCCTCCAGCTCTCTAGTGCTGAGGACTATGTTCACGAAGAACCCACGTGCTGGGTACCATCTCCACAAAGGTCGAACCTGCCTGCCTGTCTTTATCAAACACCCTTAACGAATCTCATAGATTCACTCATCAGGAAAAAAACAAAACTTCCTCCTAACACCTAGGACTTGTTGCTCCTGCCAGGCAAAAGATCTAAGTGCCACAACTGAAACTGGATGGAAATCTGTGAGCCTCCACCTCTAGAGCTGTGGGGGTTCTCAGGTGTCAGCGGAAGAAGCCTTTGTCTCAGCGAGGTTCCTTCTAGGGTTGAGGATGATAAGACAGGGTCTCATGCAGCCTAGGTTAGCTTCACACTTGGTATGTAAGCAAGACTAGCCTTAAACTCCTGGTTTCTGTTTCCTCCTCTCACGTGCTGGGACTGCAGGCATGCACCTTCAAACCTAGCATTCAAATCAGATGTTCGTTGGAAAGTTGATTTTCTGACACAGCATCTCATATAGCCCAGCCTAGTCTCAAACTCGCTACATAGCTGAAGATGGCCTGCATCTCCTCTGAGGGCAGGAATTATCTACTGGCTTTCCTGTAAAATCTTAACAGTCACTCATCACCTAGTGGGAACATAGGAAGTGAGAACAGCTGCTGCTGATGCTGCTGTTGCTGCTGCTGCCATTGCTGCTGCTCTGCTGCAATTGCTGCTGCTGCTGCTGCTGCTGCTGCCGCCTCCTCCTCGCTGCTCTCAGAAGCCCACCCTTCCAGCTATACAAACTCCCAGACAACTTCTCCCAGGAGATGTCTGTGTCTTGTTCTCTCGGATTTCATGTAAAATCCAGCCCACCTCACTCTCATTCCTCAGGGTGCTGTCAGCATCATGTAAAGGCTGCTGATCTTGTTCAACGCTGAGGATTTATGGAGGAAAGAATTGACACCTGGCAGGTGAAACATGCAAACCTAGGCTCCCAGATCAGCCCTCGCTGCTCACAGGCTAGCACCACAGAAAGGGACACCATCTCCAGTCTTATCCAAGGTTCCAGGCAAGATAGGCCTGTCTGGATTCTTTCTCACAGTCCAAGATCCTGGGAAGCAATTTGCTCTGCATGGAACAATGGCTGGATGGAGCAGGAGTGTTGAGGAGAAGCTGCAAGAACGTTCTGGAATTGGAGACCAGACCTTTGACTCCCAGCACTGACTCTCGGAACAACCATGACTCAGCTCTCAGTCTAATTAAGGACCTGCCATTATTCACTAGTTCCGTGCAAGAGCTGGCAGGGGCAGAAATGAACGAAGCATAAAGGGGAACTGGGAAACTGCAAGGAGCTCAGCTAAGAAGGCCTGGAATAAAGCAGAAATGCAGACATGGTCACCTGCCTGTCACCTCTCCTCTCTCACCGCAGGTCCCATGACCACAGATGCTACTCAGTTGCTCAGAGGATAGTCAAGCAAACACCATGGGCCTCAGCCCTCTATCCAGCCATAAGCCTGTGCTGCTGGGCACTGAGGTCTCCGCTCCACTTCCCTCCGGCTACTACAGTTCATTCCCTCATCCAATACTGCCACTTGCACTGGGAGTCGAGTGTGACAGAGGTCTGATCTGAGGTGTGATAGTAGGGTAAATCTGAAGAGGTGACAATTGAATGTGACCAGAAATGGGAACAACGGTCAGTGGGCAGTGGGTGCAAAGGCTGAGGAAGGCTGCAGCCTGCTTGACGACATGAGAAGGAAGGGAAGTGAGAGAGCAGAATGGCGGAGGGATCTGATTGTGACTTTTGCTGTCACTGTGACACAGACAGCTTCAATGTATAAACCGCACCGTGGTGATGAAGTCATGGCTGTGGAAGCATTAGCTATCGGGTCACAAATACAGTGACAGATAAGAAGCCTGGAGCTCAGGCCAGAAGGGTGTATTTGTGCTGGCTGATCTTATGCCATCTGAAAGGAGGATGTCTCAATTGAGAAAATGCCTCCATAAGATCTGGCTGTAGGGCATTTTCTTAATTAGTGTTTGATGTGGGAGGACCCAGTCCATTGTGGGTATAGCCATCCCTGAACAGGTGGTACTGGGTTCTATAAGAAAGCAGGCTGAGCAGGCCATGAGGAGCAAGCCAGTAAGCAGCACTCGTCCATGGTCTCTGCATCAGCTCCTGACACCTGACTTCCTTTGATGATGAAATACAACGTGGAAGCATAAGCCAAATCAACCCATTCCTTCCCAAGTTGCTTTTGATCATGGTGTTTTATCATGGCAATTGTAACCCTAACTAGGACTATAATTGTTACTTTTCTCTTGCTGGAATAGCACACCATAATCAAAAGCAACATAAGGAAGAAACTGACAGTTCCACAGAGATAGACTCAGGAAAACATGGCAGTGGACACGGAAGGCATGGAGGCAAGAGCAGGAAGCCAGCTGATTGCAGTTCATCTGCACACAGGAAATAGGATGAGAACAGGAAGTGGAGGGCTACAAGCCTTCAAGGCCCATCCCCAGTGACATGCTTCAGTGAGCCTGGTCCTCCAGAAATTCACTAACATTCCCAAATAGTGCCAACAACTGAAGACCATATGAGCCTGTGGGGGGTGACTCTCATGCTCATGCTGTGCCCTTCAATACAGTTCCTCATGTTGTGAGTTATTTCATTGCCACTTTATAACTATAGTTTTGCTATTGTTATAAACTGTCATGTCTGGCGTGCGGGACATCTGATTTGTAGGGGGAGGTGAAATATTCCATCCTTCAGCGAAACTCATTAAAACTCAGGAAACAACTCAAGATTCAGGATGTCCCTGAAACTGAACAGTCTCCAGGTCCCTCCCTTCCCATCTTATATAAATGGTGAGGACTTCAGAGAGATACTATCGAAATGAGCCAATCTTCTTAAAAGAGGCTCAGATCAACTGAGCTGCCTGAAACAGACATTCAGCTCATTGAGCTGCCTGCAAGCTGTGCAGTGTGCAGCGGTCTCCAGCTTTCAAGTTTTTATCCACACTGTGGTGGACTTGTGCATTTGCACCTGCAAGTAACCCACTGACCATACTCCTGCAAGTAACCAGGCAACCATACTCCTGCAAGTAACCTGCTGATCATACTCCTGCAAGTAACCCACCAACCATACTCCTGCAAGTAACCCGCTGACCATACTCCTGCAAGTAACCCGCTGACCATACTCCTGCAAGCAACCCACCAACCATACTCCTGCAAGTAACCCACTGACCATACTCCTGCAAGTAACCAGGCAACCATACTCCTGCAAGTAGCCTGCTGACCATACTCCTGCAAGTAACCAGGCGACCATACTCCTGCAAGTAACCTGCCAACTATACTCCTGCAAGTAACCCACCAACCATATTCCTACAAGTAACCCGCTGACCATACTCCTGCAAGTAACTAGGTGACCATACTCCTGCAAGTAACCTAACCCGCCAGCCATACACAGTGACCATACTCCTATAAGTAACCCAGTGAAACTCATGGTTCACCAAGTTAGACTTTGGTAGTAATGCATCCATACTCAGGTCTGCCATCACCATCAGTTCCATCTGCAGTGAGTAGAACTTTGCTCATGTCTCACAAAGAACAATTGTCACATAACAGGGCTCTGCTCTCCTAAACAGTGCAGGACCTAGCATTTCCCACCCACTCAGAGCAAGCACCTTCTCCATGTAACTCAGGTCAGGTTTCATTCTTGACACCAGGCACCAATCGCCAGGATCTTTAAAATCAGTCCTGGGCAGGGCCCTGGCCTTGTCATAAAGTTGTTGGTCCCTCTCCTGTCTTGATATTTATATATCTGACATGACTCTCAGAAAGTGAGTAGTGGCCTTGTTGGAATAGTGGCTGCCATTATAGAAGCAGACATCACAGTTGCCCAGGATGGTAAAGTGTGATCCCTGTAGAGTCGAATTAAAGGCTATGCAAGGCAAATGGATTGGCACTGTATTTTTGAAGGGTGAGCAGGAACTGGGTGTCATGGGGGTTCTGTGTACTCACTAGTGAATGAAGATTCACCCACCCTTCTAGGGGAGAAAGTGGGATGTATGTGTGCAAATGTGTGTGTGTGTGTATATGCAGGCTTGTGCATGTGCATGCGCACACACACTCTTGACCCTACAACAGGCCCTGGGTCCTTCTCTGAACCCATAGCCCTTGCCTCAGTCATTTCTATGGCTGCTGAATCAAAGCAAAGCCAATGAAGAGATGGCACAACAGTCAATTATCCCAAGCTTACAAGACCACCAACGAAGGGTCTGCATCTCATGTTACTGCCTGAGCTGGGCACTTGTGGAGAAAAACCCAGGACTAATACTAGACTTGCTACCTCCCGGGAAACAGATCAAAGTGCTTTCATAGATCCTGTACCAAAGTAAGATTTGTTGGGGAACAGGGACAAGAGAGACTGTATGGACACTGTCTCAGACCTAGGATGACCATGCATGGCCTCACTTTCCTGCAAGAGGGACTTCTGCTAGTCAATTGGAGTCCCTGGCTGGGCAAAGGATTTAGAAGCAAAATGCACTGTTTGAACATCTCTATCCTGATACCAGGCATGGTGGTGTGTACCTGTAATCCCACTCAGGGGTTGAGGCAGGAGGATCGCTAAATTCAAGGCCAGTTTGGGCTACACAGCAAGACCCTGCTGGGGAAAGACACTGATAGTAGTATCCGCTGGCTTCACTGTATCCTGGACAGGGTGGACACAGACTGAGGTTCCCCGACATCCTCCGGGCCATGGCTCAAGTCACTGTATATCACTGGCGTGAGCTTATCTCTAGCTTTTGGACTTTAGATGTTTTGTCCCCTCCACTGAGCTTCCCAGCGTGAGGTTCAGAGCAGGGGGTGCTCTCTGATCACTCATTCTGAGCCCATCCTTGTACTGTAGAGGTCAGAGAAGAATGCAAACACAAAATTTCCAAACCCAGCTCAGCCCCTGCTCACACCAAGCCAGCCATGCTAAGTCCTCGGGGTCCTGTTCTCCCCTTGAGCACCATCCCCCCGCACCATATTTCTTCTGTGTGGCAGAGACAGCTGTGGCAGTAGGCAGCCATTTACTTGAGTCAAATAGAGGAGGAACCTATGCAGAATATAAACTATCAAATTAAATTCTCCTCTTTAAATGTCACCGGATCCGCTCCACCTAAGAATTCAATCAATGCTGGGAGCTTCTCCCTGCTCCTTGGTGGGATACAGTGGACACAGTTTCCACCTAAAGAAAACAGGATGCAGTGTCCATAGATGATGTTGGGGTTCACCTCCCAAAAGGGGGACTTTTGTGAGGCTCAGGGGATGTGTGGAGGCAAGCTAGAAAGAGCTTCATTCCCCAGAAGCAGGGTACCAGAGAGGCAGGAACAGGCTGAGGGCCCCTGGGTGGTTGAGGGTTGAGTTCTGTCCTTCAGAGCATTTACAAGGGATTCGAGGGACTAGTGAGAGAGGAGAGGTTGGGAGAAGGCAAATCATTTCCCAGGACCATGAGAAAGGGAGTGAGTGAAATATCTCTATATGCACTGTGGGCAAAACCACTGAGTGAGAAGAAATGCAGACCATGGAGCTTGAGCCCTTGCTATTCTGCTATCCCAAATACATCCCTGGGCTGCAAGCCCCGGGGTTCGGGTTCTGGACCCTCCTTCCTGAGCCATGGAATGAGAAACAGGGCTCACTTTCATATGGCTCCACTCCCTATGCAGTAAAATAGTTTCACTGCCTGTGGTGGGGGTGGAGCTCTTGTTGAAAACTCCCCAGTGTGGTCTTGAACACCACAGACTACAGTGGGCCCATGGGCCAGACAGGACTAGGTCCTTTGTTCTTTGAAAGGGGGAGGCGTGGCAATCCTGGAAATGGCCTCTAGGAGGCAGCCGAGGTGTACTATGAAGAGGTGACACCCAGAGTCCCAGGCTTCTCAGCCCTGGGATCCTGCATGGGACTTGCAGGGAGAGGATTGCTGCTGTTACTGTCAGCATTTTTGTAGACAAGGAGGAAGGTGTGGGGGTTCTTGGGCCCGTGGTCCTGTCGCCAGTGGCCATGTGTCTGTTGTCTTCCTTTTCCCCAGGGCCAGCAGTTTTCTTTTAGCTCTAGAAAAGGAGTAAGACCCTCCAGGTCTACCCTCCGCTGTGTTTCCTTTGGGCGGCAGGGTTTCTTCTTGTCTGCCAAGAAATACCTTCATCCTCTGCACTTGGGGAATGAGAAATGGCCTTGCTCACACCACAGCAACGGCCTTACTCACACCACAGCAATGGCCTTACACCACAGCAATGACCTTGCTCACATCACAGCAATGACCTTGCTCACACCACAGCAATGGCCTTACACCACAGCAGTGGCCTTGCTCACACCATAGCAGTGGCCTTGCTCACACCACAGCAATGGCCTTGCTCACACCACAAGGAAACACAAACCCCAGGTAATTCATGAGCACTCACCAGGAACTGTGTGCCACGCCAGCCTTTGCCTTCCCAGTGTAGACCTCACACCGACAAGCACTCTCTCGTTTCCATGACGCACATGTGGACATCAGAGGACAACTTTGTGGTGTCAACGTCTCCACAAAGTCCTCTCCTGGGTCCCAGGGATCAAAAACTTACGAGGTAAGCATTTTCTGAGCTCTCTCACCAGCCCCAACAGATTCTCTTATAAACTAATATGACATCTGCCACAGAAATGCCTCTAAGACAGAAGAGAGATGTGGAACATGGGTTAACTGAGAAATGACCCCATAGGCTCGGATATTTGAACACTTGGCTCCCAGCTGGTGGTGCTGTATGGGCAGATGGTACAGTTGGGAGGAAGTATGCACTGGGTGTGGCCTCTGAGAGTGTTTAACCTCTCCCCACTTCTGGTGCATTCTCGCCGCTTCAAGCTTGCGGTGGAAGATGTGGTCGCTCAGCTGTCTGCATCAGCTCCTGCCACCACACTTCCCCACAGCTATGAATCTCCCTCGTACACTGGAAGCCAGCATGCTCTCCTCCTTCTGTGAGCTGCCTTGGTCATGCTGCTCTATCACAGCAACAGAAGCTCCTCCCACGGTGCCCTGCTCTCTGCAAGTGTCGAAGGCTCTGCCCAGTGCTCTCCTGGCTCTCCTCCAGCCACTCTCTGCCCCTGCCCGTCTCTAAATGGTGGCGTCCTGGGGGCTCTATCCTCCTTACTCAGTTCTCACCTTCCACTTGGGGTCTGGCTGTGAATCCCCACACCTGTAATTCCTGGGAACAAGCTAAGCCCTAAGCAATAGCGTTTTACAGAACAACTAAGCAGATTTGGCTGCTGTCTTTGAGCCCCACAAAGGCTCCCAGCTAAAATGAAGTCCACTGGCTACCCATGTGATGCTCAGAGCCACACCCACTGGTTACCCATGTGATGCTCAGAGCCACACCCACTGGCAACCCATGTGTGATGCTCAGAGCCACACCCACTGGCTACCCATGTGTGATGCTCAAAGCCACACCCACTGGCTACCCATATGATGCTCAGAGCCACACCCACTGGCTACCCATGTGATGCTCAGAGCCACAAGCTTGAGCCTTTTATTCTGTGGTTCTGTTTTCCCAGGACTGTTTCACCTGTCTCAAGTACTTATGTACCTCTTCCCTATCAGAAATTCCACACAGGTCTATCCTGAGCTCTGGGATTAGGCAGGGAGGGCCAACCGGTGCCCCAGCTGCCCTGAGAGCTGCTAATATCCTTCCAATGAACCATGCATCATGTCTGGCCCAAAGCAGCCAGCAGTGTTATCCCACGCCCATTTGCTTACAGTTGGTCTAGGTCAGTGGTTCTCAACCTTCCCAACACTGAGATCCTTTAATACAGTTCTTCAGACTGTGGTGACCCCCAGCCATAAAATTATTTTTGTTGCTATTTCATAGCTTTAATTTTGCTACTCTTATGAATTGTAGTGTAAATATCTAATTTTCTGATGGTCTTAGGCAATCTCTGTGAAGGTGTGGTTCAATCCCCAAAGGGGTCGCTGGTTGAGAACTGCTGATCTAGGAATAGGCTTAGGGTCATGTGACCAGATTCTGTCAGTGAACTATAAAAGGAAGTGAAGGTTTCTATGCGCCTTGCTCCTGTCTTTGGTCTTTCAATGCTGTTGGGAGCTAGGGTATTCATCTTGCCATCTCAGGGGAGACAGAGAACATCAGAAAGGGACAGCAACAGCTGGGTGCCTGGTGGCAATGTTGAGCCATAGACCTTCAGCCTCTGGGCACTTAGCTGGGACCTCATTCTAACATCGAACTAGTGAACACCCAGACAGTTTAAGCCACAACCAAGCAAGTGCTGGGCTTTTGTAGCCAGACCCATATAGTCTAGTGCTGAGAAACGTGTCCACATGGCAGGCCCAGCAGACAGGAGTGCTCAGAGCAGAATTCTCTTCCCGGACAGAATGTGGGAAGCAACCAGTGCAAAGTCCTGCACCTACAGCAAGGCACATTGCCTTCCCTGGTCATTGGCACCTTTCTGCGTGGGGGGGGGGAAGAGATCAGTGGACTCCTGGGGTTCTGGGTCTGGGGGTAGGAGTGGAGGATAGAGACTGGGGGTAGGAGTGGAGGATAGAGACTGGGGGTAGGAGTGGAGGGTAGGGACTGGGGATAGGAGTGGAGGGTAGAGACTGGGGGTAGGAGTGGAGGATAGGGACTGGGGATAGGAGTGGAGGATAGAGACTGGAGATAGGAGTGGAGGATAGAGACTGGAGATAGGAGTGGAGGGTAGAGACTGGGGGTAGGAGTGGAGGGTAGGGACTGGGGATAGGAGTGGAGAGTAGGGACTAGGGATAGGAGTGGAGGGTAGAGACTGGAGATAGGAGTGGAGAGTAGGGACTGGGGATAGGAGTGGAGGGTAGAGACTGGGGGTAGGAGTGGAGGGTAGGGACTGGGGGTAGGAGTGGAGGGTAGAGACTGGAGATAGGAGTGGAGGGTAGGGACTGGAGATAGGACTGGAGGGTAGGGACTGGGGATTGGAGTGGAGGGTGGGGACTGGGGGTAAGAGTGGAGGGTAGGGACTGGGGGTAGGAGTGGAGGGTGGGGACTGGGGGTAAGAGTGGAGGGTAGGGGCGAAGGGAGAGTTCCACATCCTCTGTGCCTAACAAGGTGCCGGAAGTCCAGGTTGACAAATCCATTCTTGGAGAAGAGAACCTAAGAGTCCATCAGAGCCACTTCCTGCTAAACCTGTTGGGGGAAGATTTGGTATTGAGGCACAGAAGGACATCTATCTGAATGGTAGTGAGGGGCCCACCCTGGGCCAGGACTCCAAGTGTAGGGATAAGCCCAGCCCATTAGGGGGCGTGTTCACCTCGGGCTAATGTTTACATATAAATCTGGCGAGTGTGAGCCCTGCCGGTCTCTTTTTTGGTATCTCCTGCTCTTCGCTGGATCTCTAGTGTTGTAAGTTATTCCTTCATTAAAATTTGTTGTTTCATATTAATCTAGCCTGGTTATTACGCCAACTACATCTAAGCCTCCAGAGCTTCGGAACTCTCTTCTCTCTGGTCATTGGCTTCGAGTCAGAAAGTGTCTGAAAGACTTTTCCTACTGTGAAGGTCTGGGGGCACAGTGCTAAATCAGCAAGCTGTACACAAGCCCTAGACTGTGGAATTCAGGACTAGAGAGGTCACTCACAGGTATTGGGGGAGTCCGTGGAAAGTTTACGGTCTCAGCAAGCGGCACACAAGCCCTAGACTGTGGAATTTAGGACTAGAGAGATCACTCACAGGTGCCGGGGGAGTCCGTGGAAAGTTTATGGTCTCAGCCAAGTGACAAAGTCTTCTTGCTAGCCCTCTTCCCATCCGACCATCATGCTTGAAACGATGTATTAGTTCTGCGTTCACTCCCCTTGAAAACCTGTATTCTAACTGATGACAGCCGATCGCATGTGAGTATGAATTGAAGTCTTTCCAGAACTGTTTGTTAACTAAATATCATCTCCCTTAAGGGGTCTTTGATGTGCTCATCACATCAAATAAGACATGGAGTCTATTGTCAAGAAGCAGATTGCTAGGTCTTCGTATGGTGCCCAGGAGCCCAACTCCCCCATTAGCTAGCTTTATCCTTGCCATACTTATCCACTCCCCCAGCCTGGATGTGAACCTATGTGAGTCTGTAGCCTGCAAACAGTAAAGACCATTTACAGTACCCCATAAGGCAGGAAACACTGCGGACTCTTAAAGGACCCAGGCAAGGAAAGTAAGGGTATGAGGAAGATCTTCCTCACAGAGGGAGCCACAGCACCAAGGCCAAAACCGCACTGTCCAGGGCCATGGCAGACACACACACACACACACACACACACACACACACACTGCTTTTTAATTGTGATTCTTCCTTGTGGACGGGGGTTTTGGTTCAAGGCGATGTGATATAACCTCAAACACCGAAAGGCTACAAGAGAACTATCTGGAAATCGTCTTAGAGAGGGAAGACTCATCCCCAAGCTGGAGGGACCATCCTGGGTGAGCGGCTGTCTGAGAAGACTGGAGCTTCTAAAATCAGGCCTGCTGCTTCATAGATGAAAGAGGAAAATAAAAGGAAAGAGGGAAAGGAGAGGAAAAGTGGAGAGGAGAGGGGAGGGGAGGGGAAGAAGGAGGAAGAGAGAGTAGCGAGAAAGGAGGAGGAAGAGAAGAGCAGGATGGCAAAGGGAGTAAAAGAGAGGGAAAGGGAGAAAGAGGAGAGAAGTCAGAGAGAGAGGACAGAGACTGGGGAGAGGGAAGTAGGGGAGAAGGGAAGGGAAACGGGGAGGGGGAAAGAGACTTGGAGAAGCTCAACCTCAGCTGTCAAAATCTTGGGTGGAGAAAAAGCTCTCAGAAGAGGGAGGGGCTGAAGAGATGGCTCAGCAGTTAGAGCACGGGCTGCTGCTACTGCAGAGGGCTCTGGTTCAAGGCCCAGAACCTATGTGAAGGCTCATAGCTGTCTATAACTCCAGTTCCAAGGGATCTAAGCCCATTTTCTGGCCTCTGCTAGCATCAGGCGTGAACAAGATATGCATGTGAGTGCACACCAATATGCATAGCTAATAATTATTACAATGGGAATAACCAAGCTGAAAGAACACTGAAGTCATCGCATCCAATGGAATACTGTGAGCTTTGCCCAAAGATGGGGGCAAGCAGAACCAGAGTCCAGCCCTCTGTCTCCCCTGAAGTTTGATACATGGACATCAGAAGATTCCCATGGCCAAAGCTGCATCAGTTCAGAATATTCAGGAGATGGAAAGTAGTTTCCCAACACCCAGAGCCAAGTGACACAGGCTCTAAAATAAAATCCCAAGCATCTAAACAAGGCCATATGATCCTGTTAGCCCTGATTGGGCTTCCCAGAGCTGCCAACTCACCCTGCAGCTCCCAGCCTGGTTTCCAGAAAGACCACATTCGGAGAAAGTCTGATAAGCACATAGTTGCCTCCATTAAAGCCAAATGGCCTACTGTGTGCATGGCTCTGCTCTTAGGAAAGGATGTAAGGCTCCTGTTTTCCTGCTCTGGACCCGCCCCAGTTATATGAAGGGAAGGACCAGAGGTCACTGAGGACAGAGTGGCGGCAAGCCTGTTGGCTCCAGGTTCTGGCCTCTGCCCAGCCTGGGATCAGTTATCCATGACCTGAAGTGGCATCTTGTTTGCCCATCAGGAGCCCAGATCTCATTCACTCTCTGTGCTTACCTTCAGCTTTAGGGATGGGTACTGACGGGCAAGCTCTGCCTGCACCAGAGGAAGACCAGGAAGGGCAGACATTTTGTCCCATTTTTCTTGAGCTCCCAGCTCCTGGGGCAGCACCTGGTGGCTGCTCTGGTCACATTTGTTGAAGGAATGAATGTGTTGTATGAGCTACTTTTCTTGTTTTGTCTAAAGACAGGGTCTAATGTAACCTAGATAGGCCTTGAGTTGACTGAAGCTAAGAATGAACCTAAAGTTCTGATCCTTCAGCCTCCACCACTGGAATGGTTGGGACTGTGGGCTTCTGCGCTCCACCATCTTGTTTTAGGTGGTACTGGGAATCCAATCCTGGCTTCTGGTATGCTAGGCCAGTCATCTAGCTCCAGCAGCAAGCATATCACTATATTTTGGTTAGAATTATCCTGTCTCAGGCTACAGAGATGACTGAGTGGTTAAGAGAATTTATTGTTCTGAGTTCGATTTCCAGCACCCATGTTGGGCAGCTCACAGCCAGCTGTAACTCCAGCTCCAAGGGATCTGATTCACTTTTCTAGCCACCATGAGCAACTGGACTCGTGTGCACATAACACACAAAAAAATGAATAAAAATAGACCTTTAGAAAGAGCATTCTATTGATCCATATCCCTGATGTTTTTACAAAACCACAAACGTTTAGGTTTTTTTGTCAGACCACTAATGCTAAGCTGAGAGCTGTAAATTAAAGCAATATAGACAATAGGTATAGGAAATTTAAATTTTTTTTTTTTTGGTTTTTCAAGACAGGGTTTCATTGTGTAGCTTTGACTGTCCTGGAACTCACTCTGTAGACTGACTGGCCTTGAACTCAGAGATCTGCCTGCCTCTGCCTACCAAGGACTGGGATTAAAGGAGTGTGCCACCACTGCCAGGCTAAAAATCATATTTTTTAATTATTGCACTTTCTTAATTCCTGCATGCTTTGAAATGGGAATAATAAAAACTTTATATACAAAGGATAATGACACATAAGAATATAACACAAATAAGACCATTTATAACATACATTTAATTCAACAGCAGCCTGGATCATGTCAGCATCTTAGTTTTGAAGTTGAAATTGGAAGTACTGAGGAGATAACAATTGGAAAAGAATTTTTAGGGGAAAATGAAATAAATTAAACTCACAGGAGTCTTGAATCTCAAAATCATCTATTCATTATAACATACATGGGGAGACCTTAACACTGAAGCATGAGAATTACAACAATGACCAAATAATTTATTCTTTACAACTCAAAACATGACCTAGCAACCAAAACCAAACCTTTTCCCCTTTGACAGACAAATAAGTGTCGTGGTTTGGTCATGAATGGATTTTGAGTATGATCCAGCTAGGTTCACCTTGTTGTCCACTTACAGGAGTTTTAATTTAATGTTCCAGTTGTATCGTCACTAACAATGTGTTTACCTCAAAGCAGCAGCCAAAAACTGCAAGTTGGGACTGGCTCAGTAGTTAGGAGCAGAGTTTGTTTTTCCATGGACCCAGGTTTGGTTCCAGGCACCCTGGTGGCAGCTCACAACCAACTGAACTCCCTGAGGGTCCCAACGCCCTCTTCTGGCCTCCTTAGGCACTGAGTTGTGGGATACACAAACACACAAGCATCCATATACATGAAAAAATTAAAAATATATTTCTAAAGAACTGCATGTGTATTAGTTCTGTTGCTGTTTGAAGAGACAGGGTCATCCCTTCACCGTGGGGCTGCTGATTCATAACCCACACCATAGTCTATGGGCTGTGGCTCGTCTCTTTCCTTTGCTTTAACTGAGAGCATGAACTAAAGGGTGCTTGCTAAAGTCTTCCAAATTCTTACAGGTTGTTTCATCCACAGTCAAGTTTCTGGTCATTTGCATTCATGATTCACATTTAGGGAGATTTTTTTCTTAAACCAAACATATTTGGTTATTTGTTTGTTTGCTTGCTTGTTTGGGGTCAACATATACTCTTAACTGCTACCATATCTCAGACCTTAGACTGCAATGCAAGCCACAGAGATGGGGTCACTGTGTAGTTTGAATGGAATTGGTCCCCATAAGCTCTTAGGGAATAATGGAACTATTGGGAGGTTGTGGCTTTGTTGTGAGAGGTGGCTTTGTTGGAGTAGGTGTCGCCTTGTTGGAGGAAGTGTGTCACTGTGGAGGTGGGTTTTGGGGTCTCATATGTGTTCAAGCCATGCCCAGTATCTCAGAACATTTCCACTTGTCTCTGAGTCAAGATGTAGGACTCTCAACTCCAGCACCATGACTGCCTGTACACCATGTCCCACCATGACGATGCTGGACTGAACCGCTGAAACTGTGAGCCGCCCGATTAAATGGTTTCCTTTATAAGAGTTGCTGTGGTCATGATGTCACTTCCTGGCAACAGAAACACTAACTAAGACAGTCACCATGTTCTCTGCCCTTCAGCTCAGCCTGAGGTCCTCACCGGGTGGGCCAGGCAGTAGCATTTCCTTGACATCAGCCTGGCCAGCGCCCTGATGCACCTGTTTTCCTGGATGTCTTTCTGTCTTTCTGGAGACTTCCACTTAGTATGTATGGAAACAGCATTTGCTCTCTAAATAAATGTCTTGTGGGAGGAGAGGTGCACCTGTGCCATGGCACAGGTGTAGAAAAAGCTGGCTCCCTCCCTCTCCTCCCTCTGTCTTGACAGTTTTGATAGTTGAATTGTGGTTATAGGCTTGGCAGCAAGCACCTGTACCTGATGGGCCATCTTGCCAAGCCATCTCTTACTCTTTTTATGCCCATTTTACATTGGTGCCTGTCACAGCACCTAGACCCTGTACTCATTATAGCAAATGGAATTCACCCAGAGGACTCTGGGCGCAAGCCAAATGGCTCCCAAGAAGTGGGTAGTGGGTAGATGACAGCCGGTTTAAGAGCCAGAGAGAGTTCTGGGGATGGGCCTGAGGGGTGATCACAGGTCAGGTGGAGGGCTCACCTTCATCCAGCAGGGTCGGTGTTGGAAAAGATGCTGTGGTCTGAACATGTGCACACACTAAACTGTGCTCCATTGACCAAAGCAACTTAGGGAAGAAAGGATATGGAGTACATGTCATAGAGATGGGACCTGCCTGCCAGCCGTCTTAGCCTCATCAGCAAGTTCAAAATCAGCGGAAAACTTGGTCTCAAAAAACAAGTGGTGGTCCGTGAGAAATGGCCCCTGAGGTATGCACACACATACACACACATGTGCACATGTACCTGCATTCTTGAGTATGTGCATGTATATGCAAGGAGAGAGAAAGGGAAGGAGGGGCACAATGAGAAGGGCCCTTGCTTATGCAAGAACAAACATTGAGAAACCAAGAATAAAAAGACCTATAAACAGCATGCACACTTATAAGCCACACATGAGCCCCAGGAAAAACCAGAAACAATGAAGATAGGGATTCTATGACAATGAAGCCCAGCTATGTACAGGAATCCTATACAGTACTGAAAAAGAATCAAAGCTGTAAGCAATAGCATGGATGAATTGTAACAATATAAACTGACCCAGAAAATAGCAGAATTTACATAGTAAGATCTGCTTATAAAAAGCTTTAAAATGTCTGAAATAGAGTGGATTTGTTGTGGCTATGGGGAAAAAAACAGCAAGGAGGTTAGTGTGGGTGGAGCCAAGAGTAAGGTCACAGGTACAGGAAATTAAGGGGCAGTCTTAGGCTGGAGCCTGGCAGCCATCACACAGCTTGGGGGGGAGGGGTCACTCTCAGTAGGATGGCAGACAGTCATAAAGTTTCAAGTCCATATGTGTTTCAATATTATGTTCGCAAAGGCTTTAGTCTCATTCTGTGCCTGTGATAAAAGACTCTGACCAAAAGCCACTTGGGGAGAAAAGGGTTAACTTGACTTGTGCTCTCAGGTCACAGTCCACCACTGAGGGAAGTCCAATGGGAACCCTGGTAGGAACTCAAAGCAGAAACATGGACAGCTCGCTTACAGGCTTACACTTAGCTGGCGTGGTCAAGGGCTCAATGCTCAGCTAGTGTTTGTGTGTATCTCAAGACCACCTGCATAGAGCATGGTGCTGCCCACAGGGGGCCGGGCTCTCCTACATCAGTTAACTTTCAATACAACTCTCTCAAAGATATCACACAGGACAATGTGCCCTCAGCAATTCCTCAATCGAGGCTTCTCCTGGGCTGTGTCTAATTTATGGTTAAAGCAAACTAGGACAACATAGTGTGGAAAAAATGTATTGCTTGTGAGATTTAAAAATGTGAGAACTTTAAAATACTGCATGCTAATACCTCCAGGCATGCATACCCTCAGGGCGAAGGTCGCAGTTAATGATGGTGGGATATATTGACACTGTAGATGGCCTTCCCGGTTGTTCTGAAACGCAAAGAGCAACCCGTGGATTCAAAACTCGTCCCAGGAGTAGAAAATGTCAGCGTAGCCTTTTCTTTGTCCCTGGCACTTGTAACCACCGGTGCCATCTTCAGTCTGTGACCTTCTCTCAGTGATATCCTTAACCGATGGGGTTAGGTCAGTCAGTATTTGATACACTCATCTGCATGGCATCCACCAGCTTCAGGGCCTGTGACTAGAGCATGCACCCCATGGCACTGCTCCGTGTGCGCGCATCACCCTTCCTCCACTGTGGAACCCTGAAGGACCCTATGGGGTGGACTAGGAAGCCTTGCAAGGCTTCTGGAGCTTCAGATACTGCACTGGACGGAGGAAGGGGAAATCTATGATTTATTAGATAGAAGGGATCCTGGGATCTGACAAGGAGTATTAGAGCTACTGTCCACTAGGGGGCCACACACCAGCCGCACTGCTGAGCCCTGGAGGCCCCAAACTGGCCTAAACTGTGAATCAGGTTTGGTGGACAGGGGAGGGAGGGAAGTGTAGCGCGATTTCTAATTGGTCTTAATGATAAAAATCCCGAGTCGATGTTAGGGGGTGAAAGCTGAAAGATGAGAGAAGCAGAGCAGCAGCTACTAAAGTTCTTACCTCTCCGAATGCTCAGACAAAATAGGTAGGATCCTGTCTCCACGAACCTTCAGACGGAATCATAAGCTCCTATCTCCTCCCGCCTTATATTCCTCCCTCTGCCCAGCCTCTGCTCCCTGTCTCCACATCCCTAGTGCTGGGATTAAAGGTGTGAGCCACCACAACCTGACTCTGTTTCTCTTTTGAACTGATTCAATCTCACGTAGCTCAGAATGGCCTTGAACTCACAGAGTTCGGTCTGCCTGTCTCCCGAGTGCTGGGATTAAAGGTGTGTGCCCCCACTGCCTGGCCTCTATGGCTAACTAGGGTGACTAGCTTAGCACTCTGATCTTCAGGCATGCTTTATTTGTTAAAGCACCCACAAAATATAACCAGAGGGAGGGGGACAGAGGGAGAGAGGAGAGAATCCCCGGGAAACAGGGCCTCCGATTAAGAAGGACCCTCATGTTGTTTCAATCCATGGCAGAAAACAGAAGCCAAACACACGGGAAAGTGAAGACATGAGGGTGGTATTTCCTGTCCACCCCTTCTCCAGTCTTACCCAGTTCCATTAAGAGAGCTCACCTTTTCGTGAAAAGCATGTGTCCACTCATGGGAACTCTGCTCCTGGGACCCAGGCACAGCCCGACAGTTTCTGACTCCCAGTGCTGATTGTGTGTTTACGGAGAAACTCTTGGGAGAGGGCGCAGAAAGAGCACTGGAGCCGGCAGATGGGCAGAGCTGTGGACGCTGCCATCTGGACAGGACGCGGCTGTTGCACTCAGAACTCCCAGCAACTGTGCTTACCCAAACACCATCAAGCCAACCTGGATCAGGGAGGGGACCCCAGTGATCAGCCTTGTAGAAGGAGCTATTGGCAGTTGATGGCTTCACTTTCCCTGGGGGGATGTGGTCTCAGGTAGGCCATGCTGCAATTGGTGTCCCCACCCCTATGTGAGTACAGGCAGCACATTGGACTCGAGGGGTTGTTAATAATGGTTGTAAAAATAGAAAGTGACTTTAGGAGGAAGGCTAAGTGGGGGGATCTGCAGGGAAATGGAGGATGGATATAAATAATATACATTGTTTAATGAATAAAAATTTCAAAGAATAAATAAAAAATATTATTTCAAAAATATTTCTAGATAGCCGCATTAGGCAAAGAGAAAAAGAGAAAGTGTGCGACATGTACATAAAATTAATTTATTTTTACTTTTTAAAATGTATTATTTATTTGATTATGGTTTTTAGTAAGGATCTCTTGTAGCCCAGGCTGGCTTTGAATTTGTAACCAAAGATGGCCTGGAACTCAAGACCCTGTTGGCGCCACCTTCCTGGTGCTGGAATTACAGATGTGCACCATCACACCCAACTTAAAATTTGGTAAATTGACAAATACTAATTATCCATAGACATGGGAATACATCACTGAATGGTCAAGTCATCACCGCACACACGTATTGTTTTGATAGTGAGAATTAAAAGTCAGCTGTCTTAGCAGTTTTAAAATACAAGGCTCATTATTGTTCAGTGTAGTCACATGGCCCAGGTTAGAATCTCAATCCTTGAAATATTCTGACCAATAGCTCCCTGTCTCCCCAGTCTCACCAAGAAATGGACAGAATTATTTCAACAGCATATGAAATTTCATCCAATATTATAAAAGGTCAAAACCTTTACAAGAAGCCTATTTGTGAGTGGGGGTGGGGTGGAGTGCATGTTGAGGTCAGAGGTCAACCTTGCGTGTTAGTATTCAGGCTCTCTTGACTTTCTTTTTTGAGACAGGGTCTCTCACTAGCCTAGAACTTGACTATTCTGTGACACTGACTCAACACTGAGCCTCAGGGATGCGTGTATACACACACACACACACAGAGAGAGAGAGAGAGAGAGAAGCTTCTGGTTGTAGTCATTTTGAAAGACACTGGGCAATGATGCAGGCTGCCTGGACAGAACATTTTATAAACTTTATAAACACGCTCTCTGGCACATCTACATACATCCCCAGATGTTCCAACACCCACAGGCACATCCTGCGTGACCACCTAGGCTCTTGTGCACAGACACTTGCCCACAGATTTTTTTGTAGGCAGCATAAACAGCTTTCCACCCACACTGGAGAGAACTGTCCCCCACCAGGAGGAGGTCCCCATAGACCTCGGGAGCAGGAAGCGTGTCTGCAGGCCATGCACAGAAGCCTGGTCCAACAGAGCCTGGAGGCTCCCCGGACAGAGCCCAGAGCTTCCCCGGCATCCGCAGCAATGCTCCGTCTGTCTCTGAAGAGATGCCAGTGTTAGGCTATTCGGGTAAGATGGAGTGTCCCTGGAGGCAGAAACGGACTGTAATCAAGGAGGACCTGCCCGTGAGGAGTGCAGGGAAGAGGTACTGATGAGCAAGGAGAGGCTGCGAAAGACACAACAAAGATGGGAGGGACGTGTGTGTGCGACCCGTTGTTTGATATCATATTGACAGCCGGTTAGCTTGCCATGCTTTGTAGAGAGATGAACTGACGTGGCCTTCTGGAATGGCCATCCCATCAATCAAAGCTCTGCTCAGATTCCAGTTTTGCCTTCTCCAGGAACCATAGTCCCCAGTGGTCCTATTGTGAACTTCCCAAGCAATTTACAGCAGACACCCAGAGCAGAGCTCCGAAGAAGAAGCCACTGGAACCTCTTGCTAAAAGAGATTTGATTTGAATAAAAAGTGTCCCCTACAGGCTCACATGTTTGGACACTGTTCCTCCAACTGGTGGCACTGTTCAAGGAGATCATAAAACCTAGAGAAGGTGGACCGTGAGAGAAGAAATGAGTCACTGGGGTCAGGACTTGAGGTTTCATAGTTCGACCTAACTTCCTGGCCATTTTACTCCCTGCGTGTGGATGTAATGAGACCTGCCAGCCTTCTGCCTTCCCTGACTGCTGCCATGTTTTTCCCACCGTGGCAAGCAATATCTCATCTAGAAACGTAAACTAAAATAAACCCCTATCCTCTAAGTTGCTTTTCTCGAGGTGTTTTATCACAGCAACAGAGAGAAAGAGCTAAGACAATAATCTCATACAACATTGTTTAGTTTGAATTTAGAAAGAAACATCCAATTTATTTACTTTTAAACTGAGAAAAAAGACCTAATTTTGATATATTAGTGCTACATAAGGTATACGAGCATTAATGACCAAAAGAAACAAGCGTTATGAGAATACAGTGAAAGGATGAGACTAAAGATAATAAATAGGGGGGAAAGCAGAAGAAGGGAAGGGGGAGACGTGGAAAATGAAGAGAAAAGCAATTACTTGAATAAAGATGGAAAACAAGGTAGGGCTGAGTGGGCACAAGAATGTCACTTTTAAAAATGAGTGTGTGTTCTGATCTGGCTATTTTTCATTAATCCATATTGTTAAACATGGTGCTTAGATCACCTATATTATCTCTGATTATGTGTGTGTGTTTGTCTGTGTTATATGTCTGTCTGTGTATGTATGTATAATTTTATGAAGAGATGGGTGTTAAAATCTCCAATTACAGTCATGCATTTTTCAGTTTCCAATTCTATCTGCTTCTGCATTGTGTGTTTTCCCACCTATTGTCAAGTACATACCTGTTTAGAATAGTTGCATCTACCAGGAAACAAATCTCTATCATTCAGGAACATTTCTTGACAACTTTCCTCATTCTTGTGTCTACTTTTTCTCATATTAATGTAGCCATTTCAGCTTTCTTTTTCTTCCAATTGATGTAAAAGTCACACAGCATACCCCTTGTCATTGTCACCATTTCTAAGCATTTAGTGGGGTTAATCTGCTCAGGTTGCTACACAGTAACTCTCAGCACGTTTCCATAGAGAAAGCTGAAACTCTATAAACATGAAATAACATCACATCCATTCTTCCCTGCTCAGGCCGTGACCTCCATTTGTGTTTCTGCTTTTTTAACCACCGTTCTCTTTTTCTGGTGCTAAAGAATGCTTCATAGCATAGCACACACTCTGGGTACTTTATAGAATTAGAATTACATACTGTTTACCTTTTGGTGACTGGATGGTCTCACTTAGCACAGTGTCCTTGATTTTCATTCATGCCTTTTATGTATCCGAATTGCCCTGCTTTTAAAAGCTGAGTAGTATTCCAACGTATTTTTGTTCATCTAACCAGCTATGGATAACATTTAGGTGATTTCTGCTGCTTGGTTGCTTTGAATAATGCTGTTTTATGAGCATTTTCAAATACTGTTTTAAGACCCTGCTTTCAACACTTTTAGATATAGCGACAGCATTGAATTGATTGGACCACACATGATATTACTGTTGTTCTGAAAACCCACTGGGTCATTTTCCATAGTGATTACAAATTATGTATCATTTTACTTACCTTGATTATTATCTCAACAGTAAATTCTTTCCATCATTTTCTTAGACTAAACTGATTTGTACATATACATTTAAAGTATGTCTTTTACATACAACATATAACTGAGATTTCTGTTTTATTGATTTTATTCTCCAGTCTCTGTCTTTTAATTGAGGAATTTAGACCATTTAGATACAATGCAATTTAATGTAATACAACTGATATAATTAAATTTAGGTGTGTGTGTCTGTCTGTCTGTCTGTCTGTTTCTAAGTGTTTTGATACTTTTAACCCGGGTTCGACTTCAAACTTGCTATCCAGCTGAGGCCAACATTGGCTAATAGTAGCAGATACTCTTTAGAAGCACAGCTGAGGCCAACATTGGCTAATAGTAGCAGATACTCTTTAGAAGCACAGGTCTTCCACACAGGGAGGTATTTAGACCCAGGTGGCTTTATCATGTTCTTGAAATCACACGCAACTATGAGAAGAGGGTCTTGATCCTTGGAGTAGGCCAGTCTGGGAGCTGTTCAGTGTGGCCCATCCCGTCCATCCTCCCATTACTTAGATTATAGGCATGCTTGTCATGCCAGACAAGGTTTGTCATTTTGTTAAATTTCTGTTCCCTTATGTTTTTGGTTTGTTTGTTTTGTTCTGTTTTGTTTGTTTTTTGTTTTGTTTCTCTTTTCCAGTTCCTGTCTTCTTTTGGCTTATTTGAATGTTTTGTTTTGATTATACCGTAATGTACCATTAGCTTTTAAGCTAATTGTTTTAATGCTTTTCTGGGAAGTATAGTAACCACATTAGTTCTTCACTGTGCTTAGAGTTGTACTTTACCACTATAAGAAAAATGCACAAAGCAGAACTGATGGTTTTAAAATTATATCTAAGTATAGAACACAAGGTGAAGGACAAAGCACACAATTCATTAAGTGTTAACAAGTAACACGGAGAGTAAATAAAATATTAATAAAGTTTAACATACATATAATATTCCTGAAAATTACACAAGAAAATCTGTTGGCGACCATTGTCAGGTCTAAAGGAAACTCTATTTCCCCAAATTATGGTGGTTGAACAGAAAACAGCCAGTCCATGCTGGCTTCTTAGCTCTTCTTGCCCCGCCCTACCCTGAACATCTCCAGCTCATGGGCTCCCTCCCCAGGCTGCTCATTCTTATAAGCCTGCTATTTAGCTATGCTTGCCTGTGCTTTTGTCTTCAATTCTCACTCTCCCCCTCTCACACCTCCCCCACTCTCTCCTCCTTCTTCCCCCTCTCCCCAACTCTCTAGCTCCTCCTCTCTCCCTCTCCCTCCCCCTCTCTCCTGCTCTCTCCCTCTCTCTCCCATTCTCTCCCCCTCTTCCCCTCTCTTTCCCCTTCCACCCCCTCTCTCTCCCCTCCCTCCCCCTCCCTTCTTCTTTCTCCCTCTCTCTCCTTCCTCTCCATTCTCACTCTCTTCCCCCTCTCCCCCTCTCTCCCTCCTTTCCTCTTTCTCCCCCCTCTCTCCCCTTCTCCTTCTCTCTTCCCCTCTCACCCCACATCTCTCTGTCTGCTCCTTCTTCTCTCATGGCCAATCCAGTCTGCTGGCTGTGTTCAGTCCACTATTTTTTTCTCTGATTGAACTCTGACTGTTCTCTCTCTCGAGTCTGCAATAAAACTTTCTCCCTAGCCATGGAGCTGTCATCTAGTCCGTTTATATAACAACCGAGGTGGGGCAAGGGTAGGGGGCAGAGAGTGGGAGGGAGTCATGGCTTGCTCTTTGTATATTTACTTCTTACTAAATTTATGATTTTTAAAAACAATAATTTGTAAAAGTCTTACTGTCTAAAATATCCCTTGAACACCAAGAGTGATGCCACTAGCTCCGTAGTTAACAGAGCTCACTGACCTTGGAAAGGATCCAAGGAGCTTCTATGTTCCCAACACCCACATCTAGCAGCTGGCAGTCACCTGACACCCTCTCCTAGTCTCTACCCGCATGGCACTCATGCACGTACATACCCACATGGAGGCACGTGCATACACATAAGTTTAAAAAATAAATAAACCTTCAAGTATTTTAGAACTGCTCAAATACACATAAATTTGGAAGGGCTCAGCTTTTAAAGGGCTGATCTGAAGCAATAGGAACAAAACAGTTGCAATTCGGGCAAAGCAGTTGTCTGGATAAGTGAAGTGGAGTTCAAGGCCTCCAAATGTCCGTGGAGGCCAGCAGGTATACGCATGCCTGGGAATACACCACATACACACACACACACACACACACACACACTAAAATAATAGTAATAGTAATAATAAAAATAAATACAGATAGATAGATGATAGATAGATACTTGTAAGAGACACAATTCTTCCACACAGAGGATATTTATGTTCCTAAAATCACTGTCTATGAGAAGTGGGACCCAGCTTAGAGCAAGGCAGCTCCTGGGGAATTCCCTTGCCAGGGTCCACTGTCTGACCTAGACGGCCTGGAGGGTGAGACAGGATAGAAGGAACGTCAGAGTGCCTCTTCACAGACAAGGGAAAACTCAAGGCTCAGGGGTCGTTAGACCCAGGTCACTCCTCCATCCTTGTTCTCAGATGCTGCATAGTCTAACACAGGCCTCCCGGGTTGCAGAAGCTCTTCCTGTAGCTACATGACCAACAGCCGGTCCTTTCTTCTCTCTGAACCTCAGTCTCACTGAGGGGAAGATACAGAGAGTTGTCTTCTGCCTGTGTGGGTGACTTTTAGGAGATGGTTTGAGTCAAACCGCAGTTTAAAAACACTGCCTGTGCTCAAACACTTCAAGTATTTTATTACTAGGTCTACAGTACATAACAAAGTAATTGTGTAATTAAGAGATAATGTCAGTGCTGTAGAACAATGTTGACAAGATAATGGCCTATCAAAACCACGAAATGGCAGAGCAAGTGAACAGATTTATAGGTAGAAAAACAGAAAAGCAAATAGCAGCAGTCATGATGTTCTTTGTAGTCCAAGTTGATGCGTTTCCCTCAGAGCCGGGTTTCCATATCAGCTTCCAGACTCTGACCCATGGCATGACCTGGGGGCATTGCTGTGTACCCCTGACCATTTGGAAAGCGTGTCAAGACTGAAGAAGGCAGGATCATCTGGAATAACTCGTCCCCAGGCTCAGGGAAACTGAGACACAAACAACAAAGTGTAGAGGTGACAGGGTCACTGAGATCGAGCCCTCTTCAGTCCCCCAGTGTGGCCAGAAATGGACAGGACAAGGCCAGTGTCAGGGAGACCTGGGCCTGGGTAGTTGTTGAGCTGATTCCTGGATCTTCGCATAACTCTAGCCAGATTCCCTTATTTAGAGCCAGTTCCTTCTGAGAGAGGAAGGAGCTAGGGACAGAAAGGAGACCAACTATGACCTTTAACCCCAGAGAAGTCCCAAAGGATCAGACTTCCCCTAATGCCCTGGGACTTCTAGCAAGATGTAAGTTAGAGGAAAATGCAGCTCAGACAGTGAGGGAAGCACCAATTCATGGGAGGGAAAGAGGCAAGGCTCGACACCAGGAGAAGAGGATCCTGTCTGCACCTGCCTGAATACTGAATTCTGCCAAGTTGGTCAGTGACTGGATAAATCAGCGTTTTCTGCTTTCTAGGCTACTGCTTTCTCTGTTTTGGAATGAGAATGATGAACCCAGCCAAAAGACCCCCAGCAAAGGTTGCCTTCTGTTTCCAAATAGTCTCCTGAGACTGGGCTGACCCCAGGCTGGCTGCTCAGGAGTGTCTCCCAACTCTGACATGGCAGAGCCCAGGGAATGTCACAGGAGCTTCACAGTGAAGAGAAGTTATGGGACCAAAACCCACCTGACTCCAGAGTAAAGTCGGGTGGGGGCATGCTAGCCAGTGGCATCTCTATGGGGCACAGAACCCAGGGGAGAAAGTATCAGGGTAAAGAGATGTGAGTTCTGCCTTCCCAAAGTTCCTTGCCTCCCTGGGGCTCCCTCTGCTGGGCACCCTTCCCCTCCCATGGAGTGGGTCTGCCTCCCACTGAGGGAGCATCTGACTGCTCCAGGTTGTTAATTGTTGTCCTTGTCCTGTGGGGTTTTTACCTCCAGACCTGTTAAGGTTGACTTCAGGGTTAGATTTCTTGAAAGCACAGACTGTCTTTGCAAATTGAATAATGAATGTTCACTAGACTGCTGCTCTATGGAGGGAAAGACAGACAGAGAAAGTTGGAAGAGGAGGGAGAAAGGAAGGAGGGAGAGGGAAGGAGGAAGAGAGGAAGGGGTAGAAGAAAGAAAGAGGGAAGGAGAGGGGAAGGGGAGAGGAAAGAAGAAGGAGAAAATGGGAGAAAGAGGGGGAAAGAGGAGCAGGAAAGGAGGAAGAGAGAGAGATCAGATAAAGGGGAAGGAGGAAGGGAAGGACAGCTGGGAGTGGAAGGAAGCAGAGAATAGTTTGAACTCCCGCCTTCCTTTCAGGACCATAGAAAAAGCCCTGCCTGCTTGGGCTCTGTGTGCTCCTGAGTCTGTCTCGGTTCTCTGTTCCTTTGCCCATCTAAGGATCACACAGAAAGGAAAAAGACGTGGCTTCCCTCCAAATGTCTTTCCCTGACTCGTCCACCTGCCTCGGCTCCCTGCCCAGAAGCCAGAAGAAATACAAAGACTCAAATACCTCCCTCCTGAGAGTTAGGACCTTCAGTACCATGGTGGGAGGATGGAAAAAGGAGAACAAATTGTTTAGAAAAAGAAACCCCAGATGTGCATGCAGCAATCAGCAGCCAGTTCTTTTGAAGCACACTCTCTGCCTCTCTCGCAGACACAGAATTCTGCTTCTTTCCAATGGCACTCTGTTTATCCAACATATGTTTTATTAAAAAAAATAGAATTACAATGAAAGAAGTAAGAAGCCTGCTTCTGATTCCCCAGGTTCATAGGTACGTGGTTTTGACAGGTGGCAATCACCAAATATTCCAACTTTCTTACAGGCTCTTCTGTTTCGTATGCATCCATAAGCGTTTTCCATATGGCTACCCTGACTCCCTAATTACCCCTTTAATGGCTGCTTAATATGCCGTCAGTTTGATGAGCAGTAATTTACTTAAGCAGGCCCCTCCTCCAGGATCTAAATCCTAAACAGAAACCCATGCATGGTGAAGGTATTGTCTCTGCAGCAACGTGAGTTGTCAGAAAGTGAGTAGGTCTGGGTTGGAGGTGGCGTGGGGCTAGTGGCCATGAGGTTGAGCAGGACCAGGGCTGCGCTATGTAGTTGAGTGCTGCCTCTGAAGGGGAAACAGTCGCTAACTGTGCTGGAACTCTAATACAGGTAATCATGACGAACACTGATTCTGAACTCTGCACTAAATATATAGATAGAAGCTGTAGCCCTGGATTCTCTCAGCCAACAATTTAAATGCTGCAATTGCTCCACCCCAAATTTGACAGATAAAGGTCACAGAGGTGGGAGGCGGTTTGGTCTCTG
This sequence comes from Neodon shergylaensis, assembly GCA_025134845.1. Classification (NCBI taxonomy): domain Eukaryota; kingdom Metazoa; phylum Chordata; class Mammalia; order Rodentia; family Cricetidae; genus Neodon; species Neodon shergylaensis. The sequence goes on from JABTXL010007312.1 coordinate 99,310, forward strand.
GAGAGGCTGACTCCAGGGTCCTTAGGCACGAGTCCCTCTCCCAGCCCCTGTGTCTGTGCCCTCTGTGATCCCATCCTCCACAGCACAGCACATGGCCTGTGGAGCCTCGTCTTAGAAAGAGGTCCTGCGCTCTGCAGGCTTCATTGTTCTTTCTTTTCTTAAACTTTATTTTTACTGTTTTTTAAGAGTGTGTGTGTATGTGTGTGCACTCACACGAGCGCACCTCTGCCTGTTCCTGTGCATCCGTGTGTGGAATGTGCACACATAAATGCAGTGCTCTAGGAGAAGTAGACAAGAAGACGCCAGAGGATCCCCAGAGGTGGAGTTACAGGTGGCTTGTGGGTGCTGAGAATTGACCCAGGTCCTCTTCAAGAGCAGTGCATGTGTTTTAACATCTGATTCATTTCTCCAGTCCACATGGGAAGCTTTCTAAGCCCTCTGCTTGTGGGCATCTTGCAGATGGATTTCAGGAGCATGCATTGGTGAGATGTGCTAACCTCAGTGTCCAGGAGTAGGACACCCAGATCTGAGTCTACCTGCTGAACTCAGGACTTCATCAGCTTCGTGGCCTCCTGGCATCTGTCTCTTAAGCCCTAGTTGCCTGGTCTGTAAAATGGAGATAACAAAACATGACTCTTAGAGTGTCCCCAGCATCCCAGATAGCAATGCATGGTTCATGTAGTGTTCAGTAACGCGTGGTTGCTCCATTATCTCAGCAGAACAGAGAAAAGCTAACACTAATAGGACACATTCCTTGTAGTCAGAAGCAAGCCCTCTTTGCCCAGTACAATACAAAGAAGAAAAACGTGAACTCCCAAGGCGTGGCCAGCGGGATGTCGGCGGAAGTAGTATTAGAAGTGACAGTGCTGATGTGGGCTACAGGTTAATCATGTGATACTTGTATCTCCAGCATCACTGTGAGTAAGGACTGTTGTTGTTCCCTTTTTAAAGTTAAGAAGAGAGGGACTGGCAAGGAGGCCCATGGGCGGAGATGCATACTGCTAAGTCTGATGACTTAATTTTGGTCCCAGAGCTTGCATGATGGAAGGAGGGAACTGACTGCTGTATTGTCCCCTGACCTCCATACACATACTGTGGCGCGCACACACACACACACACACACACACACACACACAAATGTACACAAAGTCAATTTAATTCTTTTAATAAAAGATACAGAAAAACTAAGGGAGCCTGTCAAGCCCCAGCAGGCCTTGCTAGAAGGACAACAGTAGATTGTACAGCATAACGAAGCCATTAGTCCCAAGGGCAGAGTACCTTGGAGGGTCCCTCTTAGCTCTGAAAGGCTCAGGAACATCACATAGAGAAGAGGGTCTCTATCCACCTTATGTGTGTGATATAAACATACGTAGCGATGTGTGATCTCAGTGTACCCGCTTTATTATCATTAGCCATGGGACCAATTACACCAGTCACATAAGTGCTTAACAGGGCACCTGGGATGTGAACAATGTTCTTGGGGCATTTGCAACTATGATGTCATAATGTCACGGTATTGTCCTTGTGGGCAGGAGTCTGGGAAGTCGAATTTTTCTCTTCATCCTGCACAGAATCTCGCAAATGTTACCAAGGTGACCACATCCAGGTTGGCCTAGATACTAACATGCCCTTCGTTACCCTGAAAAGCTGCTTACAGACACTTCATCCTGCCATTGCACTCTTAGCTGGGTGTTGAAAAACCAAAGGGAAGCCTGGATATGCCTACCATGTCACTCCAAGTTCCCCGGCTCAGTTTCTCCTTTGCACTTCAGGCTCCACGCTGACATTGTGAGTGCTCACTCAAGTCCTGCCTCATGACCTTCCGACTTTCTGTTCCCCTAACCTGGCTCACATTCTGGAGTGTTCTGGCGTGTCATCCTATCCTCTACTCCTCTTCCCGCTTTCCTGGTTCACCCTGAAGTCCCCCCCCACAAGCTCTTTCACATGAGATAATAACACGTGGTGACGTTTTAAAGTGATGAGTGGACTTTTGGTTTGTGTGAAACAGAACTAGTGCCAGCGACAAAATCAGCGACAGGCAGGCTGTTTGGAGGCATCCGTCTTCTGGGATGAGGCCGGTACAACCCCAGAAGACATCCTGGTGGCGGGGTTGATTTACATTTGCTTTCTGGGCCAGTGTAGAAATGGCTTCCTCCTCTCCACTATGCCCCATTCTAGCCTAACTTGGCAGGGGTGTCCTGTAGCCCAATTACAGCATGTAATTTTGTTGGGCAATCAGGAATATCTCTCTGAAAAGTATGTTGGTGGCCCAGAGATAGAGGATTTCTGGTATACCTTCAAGGTACAGAAGAAAATAAAATATAGGCTAGGAGGTAAGAACCCAAGAGAGAGGTCTCAGGAAAGGGGCTGGGTTTCCAGGTACCACCTGAAAATGCAAGTGACCAGGGGAAGATCCATACTCGTGGAATAATTCTCCAGCTCTGATATAAAGAAAGGGACCTACATGTATATTGAGCAGACTTCATATTGTATAAAGAGTACTAGGGAAGGCTGTAGAAGGCTGTCTTCTAGCAAGGTTACTAGATACTGATGCTGGGCATACCTTGACAAAATGACAGCCCTGTTCTTCAAGGGCCTTATGAACTAGCTGAGTAGACGGAACAGAGGCAGGTGCATCGAGGAGCTGCAAGTGTCGTCTACAGAATGATCATGAGGTTAGCAGGCAACAAGACTCCACAACAGTGGCCAACAAGCCAGTATGGCCAGCATGGGCACTGTCCAAGAGAGAACAGCAGCCACCTCCTAAGTTCTGCAGATAGAAGAGCAGACTCTAATGGATGGGTCCCTCATCAGTCTTCTAAAACCTCGAGGAAGCACAGCCTGGGGTCACACCACCCCAGTGTCCCTGCAAAGTAAGAGAAAGCCATGGAGATGACCCTCATCATCTTTGTTAGAAGAAGAAACCCTGTTGCAGAATTTACCGAGCAATTAACCTGCAAAGCCACAGAAATACAGATGACCTGACAACTTAGAAATCATGTAATTTATCCAATTAAACATTTTGCACCATTGTAACCGCACAGGTTCGTGTATTGGTAACCTCAAAGGTCTCTATCTTAGACAATTGGGATTTTTCAGCTTTCTGCCCAAATGCATCTGTCTCTGTAATTATGTCATCCACGGCACAATACTGGCACAATTATGTGGGATTTCACTTAACTCTTCCTTCTTCATTATGCACCGCATATACTGCTCGGAGTTTGCAAGGTGCTTGGAAGCATGCCGCCTTCGGGGAAGCCTTCTTTTATTCTTTCACTTTCATTCTGGAAAGCCCTGTACAAGTCTGCTTGGTCATAAAGAGTTTCCTGACCAGCCCAGGACACAGTGGCTTCATGTCACTTACCTCGCCATGGTCTCATCTTTCATGGAGTTGATAATAAACCCTTGAAGGGTGTTGTTTGAGATTCATTTCTATTACTGTGATAAAATAGCCTGACAAAAGGCAACATAAGAGAAGAAAGGGTTGTCTTTGTCTTACAATTCTAGGGTACAATCCATTGCTATTCTTAGTCAAGGCGGGGGCTCCAGCAGCTTGTCACACGACTTTCATATCAAGAGAAAAGAGAATAAATACATCTTTGTTTACCTGTGCTGAGCTAGCTTTTTCTGTTCTTACATAGGTCAGGATGCTCAGATCAGGATGTCTAGCCCAGGGAATGGTACAGCCCACAGTTGATTGGGTCTTCCCTGCTCATTTAACAATGAAGACAATGAAGACAGTCCTCCACAGATGCATCTCAAGTAGACTGTCCCTCATGGTGGCTCTCCTCCCACATGGTACTAGGTAGTGTCAGTTTCACAATAAAAATTAATCCCAGTGATCCAACACAGGCACCCACACACATATATACCCACACACAAATATACACATATACATAAATAAAAATAAAAGCTTAAAAATACATATAACTATATGCTGGGCAAGTGAGGTGGTTCAATGGTAAAGCCACTTGCTGCCAAAGCTTATGAGTGGAGTTTGATCTCTAGGACTCCCATGATAGAAGGAAAAAAATCAATTCTTGAAAGTTGTCCTCTGGACTCCATGTATGACTTATGGTGCATACATGCCCCCAAAATACACATATATGGTATGGGAAGTCCTTCTGTGTTGCTTTTATTGGTTAATGAATAAAGCTGTTTCAGCCAATGGTTTAGCAGAATAGAGCAAGGTGGGAATTGCAAGCAGATAGAGGAGGAAAGAAGGCAGAGTCAGGGAGAAGCTGTGTAGCTGCTGCAGGAGACAGACACCAGATGCCAGGTGGAACCTTACCCGGAGGCCACAACTACGTGGCAATACACAGATTAATAGAAATGGATTAATTTAAAATATAAGAGCTAACCAATAAGAAACATGAGCTAATAAGGCCAAGCAATGTTGTAATAATATGGTTTCTGAGTGATTATTTTGCATCTGGGTGGCCTGGAAACAAACAAGCAACCTCCATCTACATATATGCATGTACACACAAAACAAATAAATAAAATGTCATAAAAATTATGACAATATTTTAAATACAATAAGACAGAAAAACATAGCATGGGGCTGTTACCACTATATAGCAAGTATTTACATTTGGACCTCTCAAGCATATGTTACATGTAGTATTATATAGTCATGGCAATATCATGTCCTGGGCAGTCACTGCAGAGGCTGTGCTGCTGACTGGTGCATCTCTATACAGCCCCTGACTGAGCACATCACACATGTATGCAGCACTGTCCTGAAACTGGTTTGTGAGCATTCTTGGCCATGCTACAAATTGGCACTTGCGATGGTGAGTATCGACAGCTGGATAAACCAAAGGAGAAAACTGACATCTGCAATGGTGAGTCTCAACAGCTGGATAAACAAAAGGAGAAAACTGGCACCTGCAATGGTGAGTATCGACAGCTGGATAAACCAAAGGAGA
>JABTXL010007312.1:104250-123899 GCA_025134845.1 Neodon shergylaensis
TGGCACCTGCAATGGTGAGTATCGACAGCTGGATAAACCAAAGGAGACCGTGAGCAGAGCACCAGCATTCCCTGCTCTCTGCTACCTGTCGCAGCGGCAATGTGACCAGCCACCTCAAGCTTCTGCCACCAGGACCTCATCTCCACCACAGACTGCACTCTGGAACTATGCCCAACCAAGCACCAGGCCAAACTCCAGGAATCCAGTCAAATGGAGGGAGGAGGGAATGCATGAACAAGTGAGATCAAGATATGAGGGAAAAATCTACAGAGGCAGCTGAACCAAGCTCATGGAAACTCATGAACTCTGGACAGACAGCTGTGGAATCTCCATGGGTCTGAACTAGGCCTTCTGTATGCAGTTATGAAGCTTTGGCTATCTGAGGGGCCCATAGCAGTAAGATCAGCACCTATCCCTGGTGCAGGAGCTAGCTTGTTAGAGCCCATTCCCTAGGAGGGGATGCCATGCTCAAACTTAATGCACAGGGCAGGGGCTTGGTCCTGCCCCAAATTTTTATGTCAAATTGTGTCAGTTCCCCATGGGAGCCCTTACCTGTTGGGAGGAGTGGACGGGGGCTTGAAGAAGGAAGTTACAAAATAATCCCACACTAGCTCAGAATTGAGTATAATAAAGGGTTATTTATTTAGGGATAAACTCACAAATCACAGTCCTCTGTGTGAATGGGAAACAGGAACAAAACCTAGAAGACGAGAGAGAGAGAGAGAGAGAGAGAGAGAGAGAGAGAGAGAGAGAGAGACTGTGTCTGTATGTTATATGGGCATTTATAGTATAAGAGGCCATGCCCAAGTGGCCTGGTATCTTAAAGGCTACTGACTGAAGGAGTTCCTATATCACCTCCCCCTTCTGTTTAAGAAAGAGAATTCCAAACCCAGTACAAAACTATATACAATTAAAACAGATATCAAGTATAAAAACTAGAATTATAACCAGCATAAACATTATTAAGCAAGGAACATATGCTAAATGTTTCAATAATCATTCTATCCTAAGGAGTCTAAGTCTTGTATTAGAAAGGGCTTGGCTAAATCATAAGAGGAAAGTAACTACGACTGTCTAATCTTCAACCCCATTGAAGGCTTGAGAAGGGAGATAATATTACTTTAGTAGGCAGGAAGTGCAATCAAGCAGCTTCCAAAACATGCAGTAGATAACAGAGACGACCTGCTACCTGGGCAATCCCCCAAAATCTCATTTGCAATGTTGGAACAACCAACTTCGGCTAAGGCTTAGAGTAACTGACAGACCATTTTCAGGGGCAGGAACATTTTCAAAACCATCTTACCCTGTCTTGGCAAGGTTTGGCAGTCTTTTTCTTGTGTCCTGCTTGTCCAGTTCAGACACCATGTACTTTGTCAGTGTTTGAGGCATGGGGAGTTCCTTGCCCAAAGGCCAGTTGTACCAAGAATAAAACAAACTCCAAGTGGAGTGTTTTGGGTGCTCAACATACTCTCAAGAATAGATCAATGCTGCCAGGAGCAATTGTGTCTCATTTCAACAGAACCCTAAGTTATTTAAATTTTATGTTCTACAGCTCTTTGAAGTGGTTGAAGATTTCCTATCTATGCAGAATACAATCTCTATGTATTTAAAGAACCCGATTAGTCTAACTATAAGTATGACAAACATAGATGACTATTGACCTATAATACTTAATGCCTGTAAAACTTGAAGAATAAGACTTCATATTAGAATACTAAGCAATCTTTAAACAACTATGCAGCAATTGAGGACAATGGTCTCAAAATGTTAACAATGTACCAGTATCTTGATCAGAGGTAGAAATGTATAATACAATATAATAAATATATCCTAAAATTGTATCAATGTACAAAATGTATTAAACAGAGGTAGATGTATGCATACACACAATCTGACAAATAACTTCACATAGGTGTACAAATATTGTAAACAGAAGCATATTCAATAAAACAAATCTAATTTAAACTTGTATCAATATACAAGAACTTATACCAATTTATTTGTCCATAAAAAATAGCTCATAAGTATCCACTCTGCTACTCACTATTATTATTATTATTATTATTATTATTATTATTATTATTATTATTATTGTGAGTAAGCTCACACTAATCTACCTATTATCCCATTCAATTTTCCCCCAATTTTTTTTCAAGGAGATCTCTGAGCCTACATAATTTCCACCCCAACCCTCAAACCTATACCAGTTATAATCAACCCCTAATTGATGTCCCTAATCCTGAGGACAAACTTTGTTGGGAGAGGGGATGTTGTCTTTTAGAATTACTTCCAGCTGTCATTGGGGAAATGCTCTTTCTATGGGATCCTGTAAAAGTAAAATGATAGCTAAGTTTTAAGATTACTCTCTGGTATAATTGCAAATACTCTCTGAGTACTTGGTAGTGTTTCTGAAGTTCTTATTTGAAGTTCTGGCCAGAATGTTATAAGAAGGTGCACCATTTCAGCTAACCAAGTTAGAACCATCTTGAGTAACTGGTACCCAAAGCCAATCTTAAAGTAGTGCTATCAGCAACATGACATTATATCAACCAGGTAAAGTCGTTGTGGGGCCCCATCTTCTTCCTGAAAACTTCAAAGATTACTACAGGAAAATTTATTATTCATTGTGGAAAACTTAAACATTATTCATATAAACATATATTCAATGAAAGATACAATGTAGACAAAATAGGTGTGGAGAAAAGTAATTTTTTTTACTAAAATCTTTCTTCTTTCTGTCCCATACCAGGTGGCTCCTAACATAAGACAGAAACTGAATTTTTCTTTTAATAACGTGCTTGGATTTAGAGAAGGATAGTCATTGTCCAACTTCAAAACCAGTTTTGATTTTTAAGTAGAGATGTATACATGTTCTGATGATCAAATTTTACCATGCAGATGATAAAGCATCATAAGCCAGATTTCTCTTTGCTTGGTGACTCATTCCGGATAGCTGTCTTTTCATCTTTAGGCATCTAGATATCCAAGATCTCTTGACTTTTTAAAGATTAGTGTTTTCCTGTAAAGATAAGAACAGAACCCTGCCCCAACCCTTATGAAGTTTTGTTACCACCCATATAATTGTCACCTCTGTGTATGAGCTATCATTTCTCTTTCTCAAGAGGTTTCTCTTTTTCAAACTGAATCTTTATTAATTTTGATGGCATTTATAGTTTTCCTTCTCCTGTGGAAACAAGAGTGAAACCCTTTACCCAACGTAGCACATCTCCCAGTTTCCATTCTGAGGTCAACATATCCTTGAAATATACTAGCTGATTTAATTCAGAAGTCTTTTCTATTATCCATTGTCTCTCTGTTCCATTGTTCTTTTCTCATTGGTGGTAAGAAAATTCAAGGTTAATAAAGCATTATGCCATCTATTTCTGGAGTATTTTCCATCCCTTTCTGCTTGTTTAACATATCCTTTATAGTTTGATTTGCTTTTTCTATAACTGCCTGACCTGTAGGATTGTTTGGTATACCTGTAATGTGCTTTTTATTATAATAAGCAAAAAAGCTGTTTCATTTTCTTAGAGGCATATGATGGACCATTGTCTGTCTTTATTTGTGCAGGTATGCCCATGATGGTTATTACTTCTAATAAATGTGTGATTACTGAATCAGCCTTTTCTGAGCTCAAGGCAGTTGGCCATTAAAAACCTGAATAAGTGTCAATGGTGTGGTATACATATTTTAATTTTCCAAATTCTGTAAAGTGGGACAAATCCATCTGCCAGATTTTATTCCTTTGAGTACCCTTTGGTTTACTCCCGGCATGTAACAGAATTTAATTATAGAAAGAGCAACTACTTACTCTTTATAATCTCCTTAGCTTGTTCCCATTTAACAGAAAACTCTTTCTTTAAACCTTTGCTATTGACAATATGTTTCTTATGAAATTCTGAGGCCTTCAGGATACTTCCAATCAATTATCAGTCAATTTCTGCATTACTTTGTGCTAGAGGACCTGGCAGACCCGTATGGGATCGGATGAGTGTCATATATATGAGACAAAGCCTATTCCTCATTATATCTTGAGCTTGAATGAATAATGAAGTCAATTCTCTATCATCTGGTATAAATTCAGTGGTTTCAATATGCAGGGCAATTATTTCTGCATATTGTGAATCAGTAACTGCATTGAGAGTTTCTTTAAAATCCCTTAGTACCATGAACATAGAATATAGCTATGCCTTTTGAACAGAATTATAAGGGCATTGTTCCACATCACTTAAATTTTCTGATTTGTAACCTGCCTTTCCTTCTTTTGCATCAGTATAAAATTGTATGGGCTCCAGTTATTGGTGCATCATGTACACCAAGAATCCAAGTAGTTCTCTTTATAAGGTTAATTCTATTGCTTTTGGGGTAATTGCTATTAATCTCTCCTTTAAAAAATTAGCACAAGCTCTTTGTCAGGGTTCATTGTCTTCCCATGTTTTTTTTAATTTCATCTGTAGTAAAAGGCACTATAATCTCTGTTGGGTCTACACCTGCTAGTTGATGAAGTCTCAATTTTCCTTTTATGGTTAATTCCTAGACTTTTTTCACATAAGTTTGTAATTTTTTTACTTGGCTTATATGGTAAAAAGACCCAGTCTAAGATAATATCTTCCCTCCACATTAAAATTCCTGTAGGGGAAATTCTGGAAGGCAATAACTGGAATACATTTAAGATTTGGATTCACTCTATCCACATGTGCCTCCTGTAATTTTTCTTCAACCACAGTCAATTCTTTCTCAGCTTCAGCTGTTAATTCCCTAGGACTATTTAAGTCTTTGTCATCATTGTTTAAATGAACGATTAGATCAGGTGTTATCCCAACTGCTGGTCATAGATGGAAAATGTCTCCTAACAATCATTGAAAGTCATTAAAAGTCTGCGAACAGTCTCTCCTAATTTGTGCCTTTTGTGTTCTAAATTTCTTTAAACCTATTTTATATCATAGGTAATTGACTGAATCTCCTTTTTGTATTTTTTCAGGAGCAATTTGTAATCCCAATTTAATCAAGACTTTCTTTAATCTTCAAACATTCTTTCTAAAGTATCTGCATTTGAACCAGATAACAAAACATCATTCATGTAATGGTAAATTATAGACTTAGGAAATTGCTTACATATTATTTCCAATGGCTGACTTACAAAGTATTAGCACAGGGTGGGGCTATTGAGCATTCCCTTTGGGAGGACAGTCCACTGGTATCTCCTAGTAGGTTGAGAATTATTATAAGTAGGCACTGTGAAGGCAAATTTTTCTCTGTCCTTTTCTTGTAAAAATATAGTGAAGAAACAATTTTTTAAATCAATAACTATAGGAGGCCATCCTTTAGGTAATAGAGAAGGCAAAGGAATTCCAAATTGTAGAGGGCCCATAGGTTGAATAACCTTTTTGACAGCTCTTAGATCTGTCACCATTCCATTTTCCAGGTTTCTTTCTAAGTACAGGAGAATTCCAAGAACTGGTTGATTCTTCAATATGGTGAGCATCTAATTTCTCCTGTACCAGTTGTTCTAAAGCCGAGCCTACAGCTTGTCTTTTGTTAAAGGCCATTGTTTAACCCATATTGGTTTCTCGGTTAACCATTTTAAAGGTAGGGATATTGGTACCTCTAAAGGTTTGCTAGTTGCTTTGTGTTCTTGTACAGCCTGAATAGCTGGTAACCTTTATGTATAGTACTTTATAATATTCTTCCAAGAAACGTAAGTTTCTGGGACTGCAGGAATGTTAATCTGGGTATTCCCTTGTTGTATCAGGTCACAACCCCATAAATTCACTGCATTATTAGCCACATATGGCCTCATCCTTCCTCTCTGTCCTGGTGCTATGCATTTAACCCATCTCGTGGTTTGTTTCACTTGAGATAGGGTTCCAATTCCTAGGAATTGAACATCTGCCTCTTGAAGAGACCAATTTGGATGCCAAGATTCTGGAGTGATGATACTCGTATCCACACTCATGTCTAGTAATCCTTCAATTACAATATTTTTATGCACTCTTAGCTTTGGTCTTTGATCATTTACATAAGTCTGCTAAAATATACATTTCTTATTTCCTACTAGAGTTTTTGATTTATCATCTATGTCTATTCTATCATCCAGAACACTAATTTTTTTTTACAGTAGGTACTGGATTAATTTTCCTGGTGAGACATGTTCTTTATAGTGACTGGGAATGACTGAACCACATTTGACATGGGGGCCTTAAAAGGCCCCCCAAGGAGTTTCCCAATAGTATCAGGTTGCCTTGCCTGTCTTTTATTGATCTATATTCATTGGTCCAATTTTGGCCTTTGCCACATCTACTACAGATTCCAGAAGACTGAGACTGTCTATTCTTGCCATTCTCAGAGAACACATTATTTCTAGGAATTCCTTGTCCACAATCCCTTCTTAGATGTCCCATTCTACCACAATTAAAACATTTGGCATTTTGATGTCTCCTCTTGCCTTTGGAAATTGCGTCTCCTACCCAAGCCTCAGTATTATAGTTAAATGTCTCAACATTCATTGTATACAGGATCCATTCATCCGTTGGTGCTAATGTAACCTTTAAAGGCCCAAGTATCTTTTTGCATTCTAAGTTGGCATTTTCAAAAACCACAGATTCAATAAGTACACATCTAGCATCTGGGTTTGTTACTCCTACTTGCTCAGCCTTATTAAATCTTTGTAAAATGTCACTAAAGGGTTCTCTCTGGCCCATTTAACCACGATATATGATTCAATTCTCTTTTTTGGTTCTTGAATCCTGTCCTAAGCATTTGAAGCTGCTGTGCTATATAGGGACAAGGTGTGTTCATCAAAAAGAGCCTGGTCCTGAGGATTGGAGTAATGGCCCTCACCAAGAATTTGATCTTGAGAAGCCTCAAATTCTTTTGCTTTTACCTGTTATTCTAAAATTTTTGCCTCTTCTAGCCAATAGCATTTCCATAGCAGCTGAGGCCCATTTTCTAGGACCACTGAGATTAATTGAAGCCAATCACATAGGGTTGCCTTAATGCTTGAAGCACACATTTTCACCATTTTCCTAACAAATGGTGAATATAGGCCATAAGATACTATTGCTTGCTTAATTTCTTTTAGATCACTCATACCTATAGGTTGTCATGTATATTCTTTGACTACCTTAGGGTATGTTGTGCCAGATGGCTTCTCAGAAGATATTATCAGATAGGCAGCTAAAACTCTGGGTAAGTCATCCCAATCTCTGGCATGTACTGACGAGGTTAAATCCTGTCCTTGTCCCTTCTCTCCCTGCTCATTAGTTTCAATAATTTCCTCAATCTTTTTACCACTGCCTTCTATAAAGTTTTAATCTTCTGTTCAGTGTTCTGTTCAAATTCCCTCATTGATGATTCCAAGGTATGAAATTTGTCCAGAAATGATGACATCTCATCCAAAATCTCATTCAAAAGCCAGAGATTCAATAAGAAGATGTCTAACTTCTGGGTCTGTTACTCCTACTTGTACAGCCTTAGTTAATCTTTGAAAAATGTCACTAAAGTGTTCTCTCTTGAATTTTGATGGTATGCATATTGCCTTCCTGGAGAGATACCTTATCTGTTAAACTATCATAGTTTTCAACAGATTCCGATTGTTAAATTCAACAGCACAAATTCTTTCAGATCATGTCTCAGTACCCTTCAACATTGATTGGATTTTGTCTGTCAAATTAATGTTATCCTTTTCAATAGCATTAATTTTTTCAACTATTTGTTCATTATTAGTCTGTAAAGACTGTACCATTTCTAAAAGTGCCTCATTCTTGACTCTGTTATCAAACAATTTTCTTAATGATATAATATGAAAAACAAAACTAATTCCCAAAACAAATAAATGGATGTATAAGGAAAATTACTTAAGCCTTGCAGAATACCATCCATAGTATAAACAAAAAAGGTTATTATATTCCTGAATGGTAATATTGTTTGCTATCATACATCTTTCAAAAATTGCCAAGTTGCCTCATGGTAGCTCCTCTGTGGCTGTGGCAGAGTTTGGCAAAAAGCCACTTAGTAGGTGAAATCAAGCCAGGCGGGTGGGGCTGGGAGACCTTTTGGGTGGCAGACCTTTTAGGCCTTTTTTGGCCTATCCCTGTAGGTATGAGGTTAGGATTCATGTGGCCTCAGATGAAGATGGAAGATACAAAATAATCCCACACCAGCTCAGAATTGAAGTATAATAAAGGGTTATTTATTTAGGGGTAGACTCACAGATCACAGTCCTTTGCATGAACCAAAAACAGGAACAAAATCCAAAAGCCGGGAGAGAGAGAGTGTGTGTGCTCTTTATGTCAGCATTTATAGTATAAGAGGCCAAGCCCAAGTGGCTTGGTATCTTATAGGCTACTGGATGGAGTTCCTACAGCAGGGGCTGAGCTGGGGGAGTGGGGGGGGGTAAAGAGGTGGGAGGAAGAACCTTTGCTGAATGTAAAATGAAGTAAAAAAATAAATGTTTAAAAAAAGAAATATATTTCAAATGAAAGTAAAAAGTGAAAAATGAAGAGAGAGAGAAATAGCTCAGGGTGGGAAGATGGTTCAGCCGGCAAAGGTGCCCACCATCAAGCTGAGGATCTGAGCTCAATCCCCAGGGCCCACGTGGTGGGAGGATATAAAAAAATCACTGCGAGTTGTCCTCTGACTTCCACACACACCATATGTGTGTTCACACACACAAATTAGCAAATGCGATTTACCATAAAGCCCTTCTCTGGGGCTTCGAGGCCCCTCTGTAGCCAGTGCCTCTACCAGAGCCGTCAGTTTGTCGTGGTACGGGGGATCCAGATCACGCCCTGGCTGTTGAAAACCTGGACACACATACATCTGTTTTGCCCCACAAAACAATGTAGATCCAGCAATATTCCTAAAAGGCCCACATGAATGTCTGTTTCCATCACTGCCTCTAACTGTCGGTTTCCAAGACTAGCCTCTCCTTCAGTGAAACCATCTGGATACAGGAAATCTCATCTACCCTCTGCTGCTTTCCTGGGTAGTGGGAGCCTGGCTCCACAGGAAGGAGCTCACAGACCTCAGGCCCACAAGTCCAGCCAGCCCTCCTTCCCTGAGCTGCTTATGAAGCTGATAACTTATCTCGGGGAGGAAGGGCAGAAGGGGCGCTCACTAGCGAATCTTGGCACATCAATCAACACCTCCGTGGAAAGCACACTGTGAGGGAGACTTGCAGCCTGCTGAGTTTGTCACTCCTTGTTTATGGTGACCAAGGCAACCCCGAAAGGCTGTTCCAGGAGCTGACAAACACTCCAGCTGCATGTGGGTCTACATCTGGCTCCAGCTGGAAAGTTATAATCCAGCCAGTCAGACCTTGGCCTAGGCTAGTTCATCAGCATCTACAGCCTCCTCACCCTGTGCCACCGCTTCAGGCATGAGCTGAACAGGCTAGCACCTGGCTTACCTTCTGGGACCTACCTTGTTTTAGTACCAGGCACCTTTTAGCCACCCTCTACTGACCAGTCTCTCTCTCTCTCTCTCTGAAGACCCCAGTTCACTCCTTAGTTTGTTGACTCCCTGTGGCTACAGCACTGACCTTTCAGGCATTAGGAGGTGGTGAATGTTCTGGAATCTGCTGTCTTTCCTCTGCCCCATCCCATCCTCCCCACCACAATGCAGTGAGGACCCCTGGCACTGCTGGTTGTTGACTTCTCTCCCTGTCAGGGGCAGGTTGTCCAGCTCCACAAGCCTCAATGTCCTTATAACCTCTTCAGGACTGAAGCCTTGGCTTGGGTGGTAGGTACATAGTAGACAGTGGCTATGATTACAACCACTGACACAGAAGGATAGAGCTTTTACCTTATACCGTGTTGAGCCCAGAGTTATATGTCAAGAATTTCCAAGGGAAACTCCCAGTTCATAATCTTGAGAGCTTTGGATCTACTGGGTAGCCAAGGAGTTAATGTCACATTAGAGAACAGAGCTGTGATGGTTGGTGTAGACTCTGTGGCTGAGAGGTTTGAACACTAACTGTCCAAGATGCTTCCAAGGAGCCCGTACCTCCACTCTCATCTAAAAGTGAGACGTCTATGCTTGGGTCGTCCTCAAGGACTGCTTCAGGCCTTACAGTCTAAACTCCTTAAATTCTCTCCCTTCAGACATCTGCAGCATGCCTGACTTCTTCCTGTGAACATTTCTAAAGCAAAAAATAAAACAAGGGCTCCTGCCTAAATGGAGTTTTACACTTTAGGGGAGGCAGACACAAAAGCTAACCAAATGCATGGGGTGTCAGGTTGTAAGAAAGCTTGGAGAACAGTTAGGAGGAGAGTTGGGAGAAGGGAGGAGGCATCATGCAGTCTTTTTTTTTGAGACAGGGTTTTGCTGTAGCTTTGGAGCCTGTCCTGGAACTAGCTCTTGTAGACCAGGCTAACCTCAAACTCACAGAGATCCTCCTGCCTCTGCCTCCTGAGTGCTGGGATTAAAGGTATGCACCACTGCTACCTGGTGCATGTGCAGTCCTAAAAAGAAAGACCTCCAAGAGGGAACAAAAGAACAAAGCCCAGGAGAAGAGTGACAGCAGCTACAGGGTTCAGGGCCCCCAGGGACTAGTGGGTGAGCCTTGGAAGTGTGGGTGGGAGCTGATAGAGCATCTCAGTTCAGATGTTAAGTGGGTAGATGTGGGCAAGGGAGTGGGATCAGGAAGATGCCAGTGATCACGTAAATTTGAGTAAGAAGGCATCTTGGGTGTATAGGTAGATGAGAAAAGGTGGAGGGAGAGGTAGATGTAGAGAAGAGAGGGTGGGTAGGTAGATAAGAGGGGTTAAATGCAGGGAGAGGAGGTGGGGGAGATGCAGGAGACAAGTGCAGACTGTAGACAGACGGATGCTGGGGTAGATATGATGGGGCCAGCAGACGGGTAGAGTAGGACGTTCTTGTCCCATGGCCCCTGTGCTAACAGTGAAATGGAAAGTTAGCCATCCACTAAGAACAGGAATGGGAATGAAGGTTTTGAAGACTGGAACTGAAGAGAGAAGATGAAATTTGCTGTCTAGGAGAAGAGCATCGAGAATACAAGAGGAAAATGCATCCTGCCTTCCTGTGCCACAAGAACCTGGTTCTCCTGTAAGTGAACGTGTTCATTAGTCACTTTCTGTTGCTGTGATAAACACCATCACCAAAAGTTACTTGTAGGAAAAAAAAAGAGTTTATTTGGGCTTATGATCCTGTAAGGATGAGAGCCCATCGTGGCAGGGAGTCATGACAACAAGGAGCAATCACCATGGAGGGAGCAGGAAGCTGAGAGATCACATCTTCAACCACAAGCATGAAGCAGAGAGCAAACTGTTGTGGAGTAGTCTTTTTGTACACTGTGAAGATGAGTCTTTGCCAAGGCACATTATCATTGGTTCAAGAAAAGGCTAAACAGCCATTGGCTAGGTAGGAGGTGTAGACAGGAAAGCTGGACAGAGAGAATGCTGGGAAGAAGCTAGATGGACGTGGAGCAAGTTGGACACACAAAATGAGATAGAGGCAAAAGTCATGTGGTAGAAAGAAAATTAATAAAAATATGGATTAATTTAAGTTATAAGAGCTGAGCCTTCATAATTAACAATAGGTATCTGTGTCATGATTTGGGAGCTGGCAGGTGGGACAGAAAAGTCTGCCTACAAGCAAAACAAAAGTCAGATGAGATTATGTACTCTCAAAGGCCACCCCCAGGACATACTTCATACAGCAAGGCTGTACCTCCTAAATCTCCCCCAAACATCACCACCAACTAGGATCCAAGTATTTAAATGCGTAAGCCTGTGTGGGACATTCTCATTCAAACCACTGCAAAAAAAATCCTCCATCCATTTATACATGCCCTTGTCAGAATGTGAGTGCTCCAGGCTAGCACTGGGCTAGCTGGTGCCAAGTCAAGAGTCTCTAAGGTAGGACAACACACAGGCTCAGATTGTCCCTGATACAAAAATTTGAACGCAAGACATTTGTTGCAGAGAAAGGAGAGAATAACACACAAAGGAACTGAATAAGTCCTGGTTAACACTGCGGGCACCTGGGGACAAGCTCAGTCCCCTGGGAAGCTCTGCTCCATATAATCATGTCAGCTGTGAAAATAGGTGTCTACCCAACTCCTTCAGCTCTGTGGAGGAAGCTGATCCTGGCCGGGTGGGCTCAGGCTTCTGCTCCAGCAAGTAAGGAAAGAAAGGCCTTGGGCTTGCGAGAAGCAACTGTCAGAACACATGAGGACGAAGGGTCGATAAAAAAGGATCCGCTGTCAGCAGCAGCTGCCAGTCTTGGTTTAAATGGAAGATTAGATGTCACCCTAAGTATCAGGCACAGTCCCTCCCTGCAAAGAATGAATTTATTGGAGAAGTCTAAGAATAAGCCCCTACCTGGGAGGGGTGACAGAAGGGAAAGGAACCACGTGAGAAAACCTAAGAGGCAGGTAGCCTTTAAGGAGTAAGAAGTAGACCAGGCCTTTAGGCATGGGCGTGGCCTGAGGGATGGGATGGGGTATTCCACAGAAACAGTTCTAAAATGGGTACCAACTGTACCCAGAAATACATGAGAGATCACAGAGGGGAAGCTGTATTTTTGCCTCCGTAGCCAAATTTGACACAAGACAGGTGGCGACTGCTATTGTTGACAGTCAAGGAGTGGAAGAGAAAGGAAGACAGACAGACATCAGAGCTCCCTCCAGCCACCTGCATCTTGCAGGCCTGAGAACACCTTGATATGCAGCCAGGCTTGGTGACCCTTCTTTGGAGAAACATAAAACAAAGGTGCCTTGCCCGGAATGTTACAAACAGTCTCAGAAATACAGCTCTGACTGCCAGCCTTCCTGCTCCAGGCACCTTCCGAAGACACACGACCCAGCATCCTCCTCGTTGTAAACACAGCTCTCTGACTGCCAGCCTTCCTGCTTCAGGCACCTTCCGAAGACACGGCCATGACTCAAAACGACAAACGACCCAGCATCCTCCTCCTTGTAAACAACCACAGAAGTTTGGGGAGCTTGGCCTGTGGTTAATCTGCCGCTGGTCCCCAGACTCTTGAGAGGAGGTTGCTGCCTCTGATGAGAATAAATTAATTAGTGTAAAAACATACAATCACAGACCACTTGGGCCTGGGCTTCCTAATTAGAGCTGATTGCAGATGCTGAGTCAGGCTGGAGTAGCCCTGGGCCTGATTGCCGTTCACTGCTGGCTGGAGTCGGGAGCTGCTGCGCGGCCGTCCCCTCCCCATCTCCTGCCCTACACCCGGACTGCACCTTTCTTTCCTTGGCCGGCTGCACCTCTTGCCTGACTGACGAAAAGAGTTCCTGACTTCAAGTTCTTCTTCCTGCTGGGATAGCGATATTGATTGGCATTGTTGAGTTTCTTCTCCCATTTTGATTTCTACAGGCTCAAGAACAGTCAGTGGCAAACAGAATAAAATCCCCGCACCATCCGCCAACTGCTTTCCACAACCAACTCTTGTAAACATCGCTTCACATGAACCCACATGAACCAAAACCCTCCTCTGCAGGAGACACACACACACACACACATCAAAGCTGGTGTCTGACGACCACTTTGTTCATCCATCTTGTTTTTCAAAGAGGAAATCAAACCCAGAATGGAGCGACCTTGTCCAGTTGAGAAAGCTGTGTTGTCCCAAGCTCTCCCTGGTCTTTACCACACAGGTCCTCTGGCCTTGTCAACCTCCTTTTGCCCATTACCCAGGTAGGCGCAGGCTCTTGTGAGACCGTCACAGACAGCGGAGAGACTGATCTGTGAGAGTCAAGAAGACAGTTCAGTTCAACACGACTCCGGAGCCAGTGTTGGTTCCGACTGTGGAGTCAGTAGTTTATTGTGCACACTGAAGCACAGCACAATTTAGTGAACATTATTCTGGCGATAAGTAACTTGTTCCCATGTTCACAACAAAACATATGATCACCTTGAGGAACAAAGCAACCTAAACACAGATCAGGTGTGACTACATTGAAACTCTTTGTAAAGCCCGTAAAGATAGGTTCTATTGATTGACTAATAAAAACGGGTTTATGATAAGGGTCTAGGGGAGGATCCAGAAAAGACATCAGCCACACAGTAGAGCAAGGGTCACCAGGCTATTAACATGTTTTTTCCTAACCTTCTGGGCAGACACCAAGCATTGCAATCCTTTCCTTGAAGGAAGAACCCTATGTACTTAGTATTGCAGGTTCCCTAGTGCTTATCTGTGAGCACCAAGACCTCTCTGTCTCCTACACAGCATCGCAGTGATGTGGTGAGTCATGACTGTGTCTGTTGAGTAGGTGGTGACCTCTAAGATATCACACCTAATGCTTTGGACAAGAATCTGCCCTGGGGCCAGTGAGATGGCTTTAGTTTGTAAGGACATTTGCCACCAAACCTCATGACCTGAAATTTAATGCCCTGGTAATGCTGAAGCGTGCATGGGTAGCTCATATATGGTGCTTCTGTTGAACTTGTCCGTATTGGGTTTCATGGTCTAAGCTGATGGGGACAACTGACCAGGTCTCTTCCTCAAGAGGGCACCAGATCTCATTACAGATGGTTGTGAGAATTGAGCTCAGGGCCTTTGGAAGAACAGGCAGTGCTGTTAACCCCTGAGCTATCTCTAAAGCCCAGGTTTGATGGATACAAATGCTTCCAGATGTTTAGAGAGGCGGTGTGGGAAGAGAACCACTGGGGGCAGACTTTGAGAGCTCACAGCTTGGCCTCACTTCCAGGTTATTCTCTCTTCTTCATGCTTGTGGTGTAAAAATGAGTCTCTACGCTTCCTGCTCTGTCTGCCGGCCTCCATGTCTCCCCCACTACTGTGGACTCTCCCTTCAGAGCCAGAGGCCAAAATAAACTTCTATATAGGTCGTCTTAGTCATGGCCTTTCATCAGAGCAGCCAGGAGCAACAATACACTGTCCCTCTCCACAGTGTCCCTCCCTCGGGCCCTCCCTCCTGTCATCCTCTCCTCCTCAACCCTGCCTTTCCTCTCTATCCCCACCCCGTCACCTCCCCCACCCCTGTCCCCTCTTCATCTCTCACATACAGGGCTAAATCTAAATGGATGGTACCTGGAGCTGATGCATTTCTGAGAAAAGCCTGTTAAGGAACAGAGTAAAAGATTATGAACACAGAGTGAGGTTCGAAGGTAAATACCTTAAATAAGAAAAATCATGAAAAATTACAAGTTCTAAGAGGCTGACAAACACCACGGGCGTATCACAATACAGAAAAATAACATGATATTTGTATTCATTACCTGCTGTCACGCCTGCTCATGCTAACTTAGAATTGTGCATGCTTCAGCCTGGAAAACTTTGCACACAATATCTCGGAGCATATATCACAAACCTTGACGCTTCTCCTCTGCCCACGCACCTCTGGGGCTGCTCGCTGCGCATTCTGTTTGTGGACTGCTGTGCAGTCGGCTGACATCTCCGTGTTACTTCACAAGACACAGACAGAACGTAGCAGGAGAATCCCTGGGAGCCATCCAGACATCTGCACTGTTTTGTGTTCCATCTCAACAGGTCCTCAAAGGCTCCTGTGTTTGGACACTTGATCCCCTGCTAACATGGTGTCATGGGAGGCTGTGGAGCCTCTCAGATGTGGGACACAGCTGATGGCATAGGTCACTCATGGCAGCTCTCAAAGGTTATACGTCACTCCTATTTAATCCCACGTTCCCTATGTCCTTATCTGCCAGCACCCGACTAGATTATGGGGCATGTTACTGCCACCACAGACAGAGCTGGGTCTTCACCACTGGGATGGACAATCCCTTTAAAATGTAAACCAAAATAGCTCTTTAAGCTGAGTCTCTAAAACGTAGGGGGTTTGTCCCAGCAGTGACGGGTATGGGTACAGAGAGTGAATGGAAGTGCCCACGGCCATTCATACAATGTGTGTCCCTAACCACGTGCTTGCCCAGGTCAAGCAATACTGTGTGGGTACTTGATGACCACTCAGTGTGGCACAAAGGACTGAAGGGAAAGCCACGCTGAGGGGTGGCTTGACAGTGTCTGACTGTAATTCAGATATCAACTGTAGAATTTTCAGAAACATCACAGAACCCTGGTGTAGCTTTGAACGTGCTGGTAGTCAAGAACCCTGGATTGCAAGCCTCTCAGAAAACTCCTTCAACTCCCCTACCTTCCCTTCCTCTGCTCCAGGAAGGAGGCTCACCCTTGGAGAGAACACAGACGAAATGGCCGTTACACGGTGGTATGTTTGATTGCTGGAGCTGCAAGGACAAAGCACTGTAGACAGTTGACTTCAACCACAGACCTTTGCTTTGCATGCCTGGAGGCTGTGGTTCTGGGAACAAGATGGTGGCAGACCTGGCGCCTTCCTCAGTCTCTGTAGGAGAGTCTGGTCCACACCTTTGCTTGTAAATGGCCACTGTCTCGCTGTATCTCTTCCCTCTACACAAGCCTCAGCATCCAAATGTTCCCTTTGGCACGAGACAACTAGCCACAGAGGCTCACCAGAGTGGCTCCAACCCAGGTTACACTTTAAAGGACTGAGAATTGGGAACTCAATGCATCATTTTGGAGGGCCACAGATTACCTTGTAACTATGCAGACATGCACAGGGGAGTGGATCTCTACAGAAAGCCGGGAGACAGCGGGGATGAAGGGACTGTCGGAGAGGGAGGGATCCGCTCTCGTGTTTACAGTTTGTGTTTAGAAAAATTACCTCATTAGTTGTCTGTCTGCATCCACGCCCAGCTGCGGCCACTAAATCAATCATGGAAGACATGTTTGCCTTTCTTGGACACCATAAATGGCACATTTTTGAATTTGCTTTGATTTCGGGGGCTGTCTGGAGTGTCAAAATGATGGAAAGCTAAAACCACCTGGAACCTGGGGACAGAGAGAACATGGGACCTCTTCTGACTGCAAGGAAGGGATTGTGAAAGCAGATTGAGAGGATGGAAGGGAAGCAAGAATGGCTTCCAGTCCCAAGTTCCCATCACTGATGTCCGCTCGCTGTGAACGAGGCAGGCTAGAGACAGGCAATGTGGCAGAGTAAACCTAGGGAACCGCTCAGACCAAGAAGTGACAGCAGATAAACACCAATTCAAGAGGTCACAGATAACCAAGGTGCAGGCACTCAGCGTGCTGTCCCGATGTCCCCTCCTGTTTCTCTCCCCCAGCTCTGGAATAGCCAGACCCTACAACAGCGCATTTCAGAATCCTCACTCGCAGAAGTCAGACTCCATCCCCTGTTCCCAGAGGACTCAGGAATGAGCACCATGGGAGAAAGCAGAGGTATGTCCCACTCTGTCCTGGCCCCTCCTAACACCTTCTCTGAGGGGTGGATCCCCGGTGCTTCAAGATTTCAACCTGAAGCCTAGACAAGACTCTATTGGGAAGCCAGCTGCACGGAAAACCACACTTCTCAGGGTTCTCATAAGCTCACTGCATTGAACCACAAAGAAGCTAAGTGCTGCATAAACGCAAGCTCCAGTAATATTGAAATCAAAGGGCAGCTGGGAGGAGGCGGGCTACCCTCACAATGCCAAATGACCATCATTACAGCAGAAATACAAAAGAACCGGCCACGCATCCTGCGCACACCTATTGCTCAGGTCGGTTTGCTTTTAGCTGTACAGTGAGACCCATCAGTGAGTCACACCCTCAGCCAATGAGTCACAGCCAGTATTCGAAAAAAATTAAAGCAAAGAAAATGTCAGAACACAGCACACACATCCTGGAGCTCCATGAAACCTCTGCTTCTTTCACATGCATGCGTGTGGGCATGAAGACAAAATGCACACGCACTTCTTGCTAGAACTGAAGCTATAACTATTTAAATAGACAGATCCACCACAAGCCATCAGTGTAACTGAGCTTGTTGGGGGTCAAAATGTCACAGCTGAGGGGCTTGGTATAACACAGAGGCCCAGGCCCCACTCTGAGGAGAATTTTGAGACCATGCGTGATCGTGAGTCCTGGGACGCTATCTTTAACAAGCTCCCTTGGTTCTGCTCCCTTTGAAACCGCAGAACCCACCCTGGAGTCCTTAAATAAAAGGAAGAAGTCCTTTGATAAGACTGTGTTCTAGGAAGATTGAGTCTCATAGAAAGATGGTTGCTTCCTCTTACC
Organism: Neodon shergylaensis; assembly: GCA_025134845.1. Taxonomy (NCBI): domain Eukaryota; kingdom Metazoa; phylum Chordata; class Mammalia; order Rodentia; family Cricetidae; genus Neodon; species Neodon shergylaensis. Next base: position 122,323 of record JABTXL010007312.1, read on the forward strand.
CCAGGGACTGGAGCAATCGAGGGGAGACAAAGGGGTATCTAGGGGAAACATCTCTCTTCTGCGTGTTGGAATGGATACAGTACCTGGCAGGATCAGGTCCCAGTACACCACTCTTGGGTACAAATTGTGCTTACAGAGCTAGGACAAAGAAGTGCTGAATAGCATCCCAGGTACAATGTCTATGGAATAGAATTGTCCATTGGACAGGGTAGCCCTTCCTCAAGACAGAGCCCTGGACCAAGGGACACCTTGACATTACTTTCATTTTGTCTACATCACAATTCTAAGAGTAACAGCACCAAGCGTGAGACTGGAAGGCAGATTATCTCAACATATCTGCCACTGATTACAATAGCACTTCTTAAAGTGATCATGACTCATTGGTGGGTCATGAACCAATTTAGCATTTTACAAAAATGGGACGAAAGTGAACAGGATAAGGGAGATCGTGCTGTCTCGTAGGTGACCAAGATGTTTGCTTACTGAGTGTGGCAGAACAAAACTAAATGTACCTAAAACAAGCTGGTGACTCTATCATTTGCTACGGATCGGTGACGATGGCTCATCCCCGAGTCATAGAAACAGATGGGATGGCTTACCTGGGGCAGCAGGATTCACTGCCAAGAAACTCATTCATGTGGCTGACAAATTGGTGTTTGCTGTGGGTGAGGAAATCAGCCAAGCTTTGGTGTTTCCCCAACTAGCCTTTCCACAGGGCCACACTGGGACTGCCAGAGTATGGCAGTTTAATTCTCGGGGGGCACTTCCTCAAGGGTCACCCTTCCGAGAAGATGAGTCCCAGTGTAGAGCTCACCTAGCCTACATCTGCAGCATGTTTTCTAATAGCTCTTGGGGCAGGGTGAAGGGGGACACCAAGGACATTGTGAGAAGTGGCTCACTGGGGGGCCACAAAATAAGCATTGTTTCCTTTGAAAACTGTCTCTGTATGTGCATGTGTGGCACTGGAAACCATATTCCTACTAGTGACTCGTAACTCAAACACATGCGTAGAACAAATTGACTTTCCTTGATTTCCATTTCCCTGACACCCACGTCTGCCCTGTCCATTTTTCTAATAATTTACAGCCTTTTACATTTGGATTTGTTTCTATCTTTGTGCCGTGTGACTGGAATGCTTTCTGATCACCCCCAAATAGATAGGATAATGAAGAAAACAGCAGATCATTCTATTCAAGTCCAGGTTGGTGACTCACCAGTGAGTTACAGGAGCATGGTAAACAGGGTAGCTGAATCACCCACAAGCCCATCCAGCATGGGTGGCTGCTCCCAAAAGCTCCATCACTGGACTTCCCTGCACAACTGGCAAATAGATACCATTCTAAAAAGTCTCCCCCATTGTGCTCCAGCCATTGCTGATACTTTTATATAAACTCATCTACCAAGGCATTTTGAGTCTGATCAGTCTTACAAGTTTCCTGAGTCTTCTGAGTCTTGTAAGTTTCCTGATACTCTTGGGACTTGTAAGTTTCCTGAGAGTCCTGGGACTTGTAAGTTTCCTGAGAGTCCTGGGACTTGTAAGTTTCCTGAGAGTCCTGGGACTTGTAAGTTTCCTGAGA
>JABTXL010007312.1:128367-142869 GCA_025134845.1 Neodon shergylaensis
GAGGAGGGAGGAAGAGGGAGGGGGAAGGGGAAGAAAAGGGAGAGAGGAGGGAGGAAGAGGGACAGGTAAGGGGGGGAGAAAGAGAGCAGGCTGGAGGAGGCAGAAGATGCCTTGCCTCACTGGAAGGGGGTGAGTGGGCGGGGCTTGTCTTTTAAAAGGACAGGGTACCCAAGTGGCAGGACAAGCTAGCAGTAGATCATAACACATGACCTTCACATAACACCTGTTCTCTCTCTCTCTCTCTCTCTCTCTCTCTCTCTCTCTCTCTCTCTCTCTCTCTGTCTCTCTCTCTCTCTCACACACACACACACACAGTCGGATCAGAGCTGTGGATGTATAGCAAGTTGTCTTTCCTAAGGAATGAGAAGAGAGGAAAACAGACCTCAAGGTCTCTGTGCCATACTGCCAGAACTACACTAAACACAATGCCATGCCAGTAACTGTGGAGGGAGCGACTGAGGGAGAGTAGCTTCCACGTCAGATACCATTGGAGATCAGGGAGGTGTTAGAAGGTGGCAGTGGGCATAGGAGTCAGGCAGGAGTTCAGAGAGCAGGTCCCTGAGGCAGTTCAGACCTTGAAGCTGAGAATCTGCAGGTCACTCCCTCTGACTACGGAATGACAGGGTTCTAGGTGGTCAGTCCCATGAGCCCTGAACTCTGGGCTTTTTCAAGTCCATCATCCTAGAAGCACAAGGCTAGTGATGGAGAAACTCCCTGTAGTCTGTGGGACAACACTTTACCAAGGGACCTTAACAACCTCAGAGCACCACGGAAACCTAGCATTCAGCTGCCACCCACCCCCTCCAAGCAAGTACAAGGGAAGGGAACCTCCTCCTGCAGCCCACTCTCCCCGATGGCCCCTGGCAGCTCCCCGGGAACACTGAGCAGTGAACTTGCTCAGCAGCAGAAAGCCCATCATTGACTTACGTCTCCAGACCGCTAACCGCGGGGTCCTGACTGTGGAGAACAGATTAAGAAGGAAATCACCTGCAGGTGTTTGCGGAGCGTCCTGTGTGCCTGCATGGGCTGCTGGCTGCGGGAGGGTGTTTAAGGGGTGTCAAGCAGAGCCTGAGACAAAGGTTTATTGGCTTGAATCCAGAATGTGGAGCTCAGAAAGAGACAGCAGCTGAGTGGGGGAGCAGGCCAAGAAATGAGTGTGTAAATGATTGGTCCACCAGCATGAGTTTCTCTGAGCCCAGTGTGGGTGTCTGTAAAGACACCCTGAGCTGTTCACCCTGGACTGAGGAAACTAGACCCCCGCCCCCGAGTTCTCAGGGACGGTTTATAAGGGCTCCTCCCTGAGATCTTAACTGCCTGCTGCCTCCAGCTTGTCCCTGTTTGAGGAGACCTCCCTCCTGTGACCTCATCAGAGAGTAGCGGCATACACAGTAGGGAGCTGTCGGCTGTGCTGAAAGCAGAACATCAAAGGAGGTTGCCTGTCGGGACACAGCATTGACTGCTGGGTTTCCCAGGACCACCTGGGCTCCTCGAGTGGAGCCTTTGTGTTTGCTTCAGAATCTTAAGGACCACTTCATAGCAGCCAGTAAGACAGTAGGACTCCTAGCATTTCTGTAAACAGAGCGGTTTAAATGCCGGGCGAAGACTCGCTGGTACATGGTGTTCTCTGCTGGAGGACCAGAGTTAGGCAACTTCCAATTAGTGTCAGAAGTTTGCGGTGTGTGACATCTACCAAGACTCAGTCGCTGGCAGTTGGTGAGTGTTTGAGAAAGTGCATAAACAGTGTTGGAGGGAGGGTCCTGGGGCAGGAAGTCCTCACACCACACGGAACATCGAATTGAACCACGGAGTTAAGGTCCCGCCTCTGGGTGAACATTAGCTTCCATCACCACTGGAAACCCAATGTAGAAATGACATTTTTGTACATTGTCGTCAGCTTCCCAGGGGTGTGTGTATGCTGGGCACCTCACACATTCTCCTGACAATTCACTCTCACTAACAAATTCCTCCACCCTAGGAACTGACATTCACTGAGTACAGGTGTACTACTCCTCCAGACGACTCAGTACATTTTCTCTCTTGCCCAGTGTGAGTAAACAGCACTCCCAACCACGCCTACCACAGCCACACCCCTCAAGACAGCACCCTCTCAGCCACGCCACTCGCAGCCACACCCATCACAGCCACAACACTCACTGCACTTTCTCAGTCATGGCCCTCTTAGCCACACCCGCCCAATACACTCCCCTTGCAGCCACACCCACCACAGCCACACCCCTCAGACCGCACCTTCTCAGTCACGCCCCTTGTAACCACACCCATCCAGACCATACCCTCACAGTCACACCCATGCAGGTCACGCGCATCACAGCTGCACCCCTCAGGACTACACCCTCTCAGTCACACCCCTCGCAGCCACACCTGTACAGTCCACGCCCCCTCGAAGCCACGCCCATTACAGCCACACCCCTCACGATCGCACCTTCTCAGTCACGCCCCTTGCAGCCACACCCATCCAGGCCACGCCCTCCTTGATGGTCTGGCAGAGCAGTGCCTTATGGAAAGCTAAATCTTTCATGCGAGATAGGCTGTCAGTGTTGTGATTTGCTTATGAAATTCTCTCCATGAGATCATGTGTTGAACACTTGGCCCCCCACAGGTGGGTTGGTGTCAGTGCTGGTTTGGGAGATTCTGGAAATTTGAGGAGGTGGGACCTAAGTGGAAGAAGGAGGCCACACTTCTGGTCTCTTGCTTCCTGTTTACCTCCTCCACCACAGGCTCCTAGTACCATGGTGTTCTGCCCCAGTGTGTGGCGCCTCTCCACAACCAGGGACCAAAATCCCTCCTCCCCTAGGTGTTTCTGCCAGGTGTCTTTTAAGGTACCTGGGAGAGTAGCTAACACAGTAGGGAGCTGTGGAATCAGGGAAAGGAGCAGCCTGCCTTCCCAGAATTCCTGAATCTTGCAAATAAATATCTGTCCATAGTGAGACACCGCTGAGCTAGTCCCAGTTCCTTCAGGGCTGTCCCTCACAAGTCAGAGCACTGGGGATTGGGTCTCCAGACCCTAAGCTGACTCCCCAATGCAGTTTTCCCCTCCCCTCCTTGGTCAGCCTCCCTTCCCTGATCAAAAAGCCATGACTCCGACCACGCTCAGCCATCAGGACCGGTCACATCATTTGAGCTGGATTTGCAGTAACTTTGAGCATTTTGACTTTGCTGAGAGATCTCTGTGACCCTGATTTGACCAAAGCACCCTCCACTGACAAGTCATGTGACCTAAAAACACCTGTCCTAAGCCTGTCGTCTAAAATCGGAGCTGATAGCAAAGGGGTGAACCTCAGGCCAGAGTTCTCCTAGGTGAGATATTGCAGGCTAGTAGGTTCCGCTTTAAACATACCTTTGCAGTTCTGGGGAAAGACGTGTGTGTGTGTGTGTGTGTGTGTGTGTGTGTGTGTGTGTGTGTGTGTATGTGTGTGTAGGTAAATGTACAGTTAGCATCTCACATCTAACTAGCTCTAGAGCTGAGGAAATAGCCCAGTTGATGAAGTGCTTGAAAGCAGGAGGACCCGAGTGTGAGCCTTAGGATTCATGTTTATTGCATAGATTCTGGTGTGGTGGTGCACACTTATAAACCTAGTGCTAGGGAAGCAAAAGCAGCGGGATCCCTGGGTCTCCTTGAACAGCTGGTCTACCCTATCAGAAAGTAGGTTACTGAGAGACCTTTGCTTAGAATAAAAGCAAAACAAAGCCAAGATGAATGGTGTATATAAAACAATAGGCCAGGGTTGTCCCCCACACACATCTGCACACACAAGTGTACATGCACTCACACATAAGCACATAAACATGCAAACAAACAAGGGCCTGAAGAGATGGCTCCCTGACTGTGTTCTTGCAGCTTTTCCCAAAGAACCTGAGTTCAGTTTCCAGCACCAGTTTCCAGTGTCTCACAACCACCTGTTACTGTGTTCCAGGGCATCTCATACCTTCTTATGCCTTCCATGGGCACTCACCTCTCTCTCTCTCTCTCTCTCTCTCTCTCTCTCTCTCTCCCTCCCTCTCTCTCTCTCTCTCTCACACACACACACACACACACACAAAATAAATAAATAAACAAAATCTGGTTTGGGGGTTTCTGCTGTTTTATGGTTTTTGTTTGTTTAATTGGTTGGTTGATTGGTTTTGTAAAATGGGGATTCTCTTCTCTGTGTAGCACTGACCATCCTGAAACTCGCTTTGTAGGCCAGGCTAGCCTCTAACTCGCAGAGATCGCCTGCCTCTGCCTCCCATATGTTGGGATAAAGATGTGTGCAACCACTGCCTGACGTAAAAATTAAATCTTAAAGACATGCAAATAAATAAATATAAATAGATTAGCAAACATGTAAATATGGAAAGCGTGTGACTGACATTAGGCAACCGAAGGTCTGAGCTCCAGCCTCATTCCATCTTAGAAGCCCAGGGCATCTTGCTCACTCCCCCAAGTCCCACGTTCCTCCATGGAGATGGTTGACATTTCTTGTTGCACTTACTCTCTGTTTGGTGCTGTGTCAGTCACTTGTGTACCCGTGGGGTTCCTTTCCACCCATGGGGATGAGTAATGTTGCTGTCCTCCCCATTTCTCAGATAAAGAGACAGAGGTCCAGAGAAGCAAACGCTTCTTTCCTATGGTCGCAAAACCAGCAAGTGGGATCAGCAGGCACCAGAACCCAACCATCAGCACTACCCACCCTTCTGCTGACCTGCCACACCCCTGCTACTGACCTTCAGGAGCTGCCCCTGCGTGCCGACCTCCAACAGGCTTCATCTTCTCCATGTCGCAGTGAGTTCTCCGTGAGAACACAGGTGTCTATTCACAGTGCAGAAAGTGGGAGAATGTGTTAAGTGCCTGAGGAAGGGGAAATGAAAGGGAACAACACCAGACAGAGGAAGGGTGGGAGGAGATATGGTCACAGGTGCACAGGAGACCAAATGATCTCCGAGAATCCTGCACCAGATCTGTGGCGCTGGAAGGAAAAAGCTAGGAGATGTGTGTATTTCCTAGTGAGTCATAAAAAAAACATGGACCCAAGGAGAAGTAGAAACAGAGAAGGCCACTGAGAGCCAGAGAGACTATGGGATGATAAAAATCCGAGTTATAAAAGGCCCCAGGAACATATGGTTTCACCTCAGAGTTCTGTGTAACCTTTAAAGAACAAATAACGCCAGTGTTGATTAAATGTTTCCCGATCGCAGGGCAAGATAGAACACGGTGGCTCACTTTAGGTAACCAGCGAGGCCTCAGAACCAAAGCCTGAAATAGCACTTACAGAGAAACAACTGAAAATCGATTGTTCTCATGACGGCACATGTGAAAACTAGACATTCAATGCTCGCAAACGGAATCTGACAAAATGTCAGCATCAAGTGGGTTTTATCCCAGGAATGCACGGGTTTATAATAGAAAAACAATTAATGTAATTCATTATATCTACAAGTTCAATGAAATTTACAAAAGAACTCCAACACAAAAAGAGAACAATTTCATTCTTCTGAACAAAATTCAGAGTGTCCTCCAAGGACAAGTTCTGCACAGGTTGTCCAATCCTAAGAGAGGCCAGTCCTGGACACATGACACATGTACATAGGAGCAACACTGAATGGACTCAGTAGATCATGTGTGTGCATGCCCGTACTCAAGTAGCAATGATAATTACAGAAAGGGGCTGGAAAGATGGTTGGGGGTGAGAGTTCTGGCTGCTCTTGCAGAGGACCCCAGTTCATTTCCCAGCACCCACATGGCAGCTCACACCATCACCATCATGACTCCAGTTCCAGGGGTCTGTGCACCTCCTCTCTAGCCTCCTCAAGCATCATCTGAACAGGTGGGGCAGACACACATGCAGGTTAAATACCTATATACAGAAAGCAAAAGTAAAATAATTCTTTAAATTAATAATTATTAAGGAAGAAGAGGTGGTGAATTTGGGAGAGTGATGTGGGAGTGTCATATATCAATCTGTTGATTTCATTGGTTAATTAATAAAGAAACTGCTTGGCCTGATAGGTTAGAACATAGGTGGGTGGAATAAACAGAACAGAATGCTGGGAAGAAGGGAAGTGAGCTCAGACGCCATGCCGCTCCTCTCCAGGGCAGATGCGATGAAGCTCCAGCCTAAGATGGACGTACGCTAGAATCTTCCTGATGGGTCACCACCTCGTGGTGCTACACACATTAATGGAGGTGGGTTGATAAGGATGTGAGAGTTGGCCAGTAGTAGGCTGGAGGTAATGGGCCAAGCAGTGTTTATATGAATACAGTTTGTGTGTTGTTATTTCAGGGCATAAGCTAGCCAGGAGGCCAGGAGCCGGGTGGCAGGAAGCGGCCCACAGCTCCTACTACAGGAGGGGGACAGAGTGAAGATAGGAGTGCTATAGGTGTGTTGCTAGTGGATGAACTTCTAAAAAGGAGTTTTTATTAAATACAGAGTGTCAAACCAGCTTCTAAACTCTGGGGACTACCACAGTGACCGAAACAGACAAGAGTCTCCCCTTGTTAAGTTGGGAGAGTAGGTCCCAGTCCCTTGCATCTATCCCAGCCCCCAGGCCTGGTCTGGACTTCAAATCCCAGCAGGCCAGGTCCTGACCCCTCCCTGGGGGTGGGGTCAGGACCACTCCCCAGGGTACTTAAGTGATCCCACAAAAGGAGAACACATGGTCTCCCTTTCTTCCTCCCTGGGGTCGCGTTCCTGCGGCTTCCCAGTTTCCCTCTCCGGGCCACCCAAGAGCGCAGATCTCCCATTAAACCTGGATATTTCTTAATTTGGTTTGTTTTGATTTGGCTTGATTGGGAATGTTTGCGTCAGCAGGGAGCTAATATTAAGAAATATTCCTAATCGTTTTCTCCAAATGAAAATACTCCCTCCTGGGAAGGCAACTCCTAAGACTCAGGAGGCTTGGTCCAGTGAGATGGCTCAGTGAGTAAAAGGTGCCTTCCACTAACCCTAAAGTTCAATTCCCAGGATCTCTCCTTTAGGAGAGAATCAACTTCCAAAAATTGTTTTCTAACCTTCACACAGATATTCCTAAAATAAAATAGTATGCTGTTTTGGTTTTTGCTTTCTTTTTGGAGAAGAAGGAGGAGGAGGAGGAAGATGATGACAACTGCAATGACTCAGGAAGTTCACAAAACTTAGAAGGCTTAGGAAATACCTGAAAGTTAGGAGACACATGAGAACCCTCCCCAAGTTGTAAAAACAGGAAGAGTTCTTCAGTGGAGCTGCCTACAAGTTAAGTGCAGAGCTAAAGGGCTGCAGCTACAATGTAACATAGGTTATAATCCATACTGGAATGGATCTTTAGGTGATACACTTGCCTGTAAGTCACCCTGCTCCTCAACATAGCCCCATTAAACTCACAGATTCACCAAGCTAGATTTGGATGGAATCACCTCTTTGATTTATCATCAGTGAATAGATATTTGTTTAAGCATTTCCAGGATAAATCACACAACCTGAGGTTGGCAACGAAGGAGAGAGGGAGGCCAGAGACAAGATGCTGAAGGGAAACATGCATTGCGTTGGTAGTGTCCGAGCAAGAGAAGCAACCAGAGCAGGGCCCAGAAGTCAGATGTAGACAGAGTGTTCAGGGAATGTGTCACTGAAAGAGAGGTGAAGAAAGCGAGGGGTTGTCACACACCGCAGCAGAACTTCACCAAACAACTGTGGGACAGCAGGGACCACCCAGAGAGAGGCTGTCAACAGGAGGCACTGCTACTCTGGGCCCCCGCCCTGCCTCATCCCCATTGCTTTCCTTCCCTTGGTAGGCATCATATGGCAAGTCAAATGGGTTCTTACAACAGAATTGCTAAGCTCCACTATGAGTCCAAGACCCAGCAGAGCCTGCAGGTCCAAGGCCAGCACTTGAGGATTATGGACAATGAATTAGTGTCACTCGTCCAGGGCAGCCGCACACTGAGTGCCCAGGACTGAACTGGCTCCAAAGGCCAAAGGCACCACTATGATTCCATTAGTTCCCTTCTTTGTTACCATGACAAAACAACTAACAGGGAGAAACTTCTCGTATGAAAGGGTTGTTTGCTTCACCTCCCAGTGCAAGGGGACAGAGTCCAGCACAAAAGGAGGGCGCGACAGCAGGAGCGTGAAGGAGCTGCGTCATCACATCTGTAACCAGGAAGCAGAGAGGTGGACGCTCGGGCTCAGCTCATCTTTTTTATTCAGTCCAAGACCTGAGTCCCTGGCTGGAGCCATCCACATTTAGGAAGATCCAACCCCCAGTGCGATTTCTTTTAATTTTCATTTTCTTTCAGCAATGCATCCACTTTTGAGTCCCCTATGCTCCTGGTAGAAGCCCAGCAGGCCCACTTCTCCAGTGTCATTTCATTAGAATTTTAATAAATAAGCTTGCCAGAAGATGGGAGAGTAAAACAGACCAGGCAGTGGTGACACACACCTTTAATCCCAGTAGCCACACTAGTTGCCATAAAAACCAGGCCGTAATGATGTTCGCCCTTAATCCCAGAACTAGAGAGGAATATAAAATGGGAGGAGACAGCTCTCAGTCCCAGTCTCATTCTGAGATTTCTGGAGACAGGATTGCCATTTGGGGACCAAGGACAAGGTTAAGAGCCAGTGACTGGCTGCTTGGCTTTTCTGACCTTCAGGTTGAACCCCAATATCTGTCTCTGAGTTTTTATTAATGGGGCTTCACACTTCTTCCCCAGGAGGCAGGTTGCAGTGCACTCTCTGGGATGAACAGATGCTTGCTTATCCAGGTTTCCCTGAGAAAAGCAGCAGAGCATCGCAGCAGGTTCTAGACAAGATCTCTCATCTTCAGCTGCTTGGCAGGAGCAAGTGTCCAGGCCTTCTTGCTCCACAGGCTGAGGATGGCCTTCAAAGGACCCTAGCCTCCAGAGCCTGGTCCAGGATGCAGCTGTGGCTAGCTGGAAAAACTGCAAGCCGTTTCCAGCTTGCTGAGCCTCCAGTTTCACTCTGTGGAAGTGAGATGTTAACACCCCCTGAGGTTGTTAAAGTGGTAGGATGGAAATATAGTCCCGGGAGGACCACTGTCAGAGTCACTTCTCACATTTGAAAGTCCTTGAAGATAGGCCCTTAGTGATCTTCACCTAATCCTCTCAACACTAAACACTTCCCCTTCCACCTCACTCAGCACTTTGCAATCCCAGCGGGTGCACGTGTTAATAAAACCAGAAGGGCAAAGACCTCTAGAAATGCCCTCCCAGTCAAAGTGAACTTTGGTGGGTTGGGGACCCGGTGAGAAGCACTTGCTGTGTAGTCCTGAGCACCAAAGTTCAACTCCCTAGCATCTCTGTAGATGTAGGGTGAGTGTAGCAGCCCCCCCTGCGATCTCAGAGCTTAAGAAGCAGGGGACCAGCGGGTGGGAAAGGAGGGGTTGTCATGGTTTACCACCTGTAGAATGACCGGGGTGGCTCAAAGAGTGAGTGTGGTGGGGGAGGGTCCTCCATGGGACCTGTGGGGTGGTCAGGATACTTTCCTGGGCAGGTATTTTAATCATCTTTATCAAGGAGGTAGCATGGACGAAGCTGGGTCCAATCATCATCATTGAGGACACAAGCATCTCTTGTGCTGGCTGGAGGAAGGGACTGATTTCACTGTGTGCCTCACAACGCTCCATGCGCCTCACGTGCCGTCACAGACACCAAGAGCTCTTGTCTAATGCTGATATTGTGGGAAATTGTTCATGCTCCGCAGGAGCCTCTGGGCCGCTAGGAAGCAGGCCAGATGCCTGGGTTTCACCAGTGCTTCCTCTGCTTTATTTTCCAAACATTAACAGTGAGCACCAGCAGCTGGAGGCCACAAGTGCCAGCCACTGATGGTGTCACCTGTGCTCTCTTGTTGTGTGTGTTGTTGTTGTTCTTAGGTAGCCTCAAGGTGACCTTGAACTTGTTGTGTGGCTGAAAGTGATCCCTGTCTTTCATCCACCTTCCAAGTTTGTGAATTACAGGCATGTTCCACCACACACGGTTCTGTGGAGTAAGGATCCAGCCTGGGATCTAGTGTGTGCTACCACATGAAGGTGTAAGTCACAAAACAATCCCACACCAGTTTGGAATTATGATTAATAAAAGGGTTATTTATTTAAAGGGAAAAACTTACAGATCACCATCCTAGACAACAGCTCTCTGCACGACCAGGAACAGAGTCTAGCAGTGGAGCTGGAAGCAAGAGAGTGAGCGCATGGCTACTACTGCTTTTAAAAGCAAAAGAGACCACACCCAAGTGGGCTGGTATCTTAAAGGCTATTGGCTGAAGGAGCAGAAGGAGCTTCCGCAGCAACCACACACAGTTTCTGTGGAGTTGGGATCCAGCCCTGGTCTAGTGTGTGCCAGGCAAGTGTCAATCAACCGAGTTCATACCCAGCCATGTTTACCTTGCCCAATATCCATTTCCAGCCATATCCATGTGCTACCTACATTACCTCCCAACAAAGTTTCCAGAAACCTTCTCCCCGGTATCCAGGGAGGAAACATGGCCTGACTGAGATGTGGTGGGCCCAGGTGACTTGATGGCTGTCCTTTCAGGCCACAGTGAGCCTGAATGCCTGACTCACATAAAGATGGCTTCATTTTACCAATGCTAGGAACTAGCCTGAGAGAAACTTTGGGGAAAAGCTTGACCACATAGACTAGAGAAGTTACTCTGCCCCCAGGATTGTGTGATCTGGAGCAGGCTGCTCCTCTTACAGCCTGACATGTAGACAAAAGAGGCAGCCTGTGTAGATGCTACAGAGACCACATGGTTTACAAAATAGCATAGAGTGTTACCTTGCCTGTCCTTGGCAGATAACTTTGGCTGCCCCCTGACCCACAGTGTACACTGTCTGTGAGTCAGATCAGCTCCAGCCCCTTGCTTTGTCACTGTGGACAAGTCACTTTTCCGAACCTCATTTTCCTCATTTGTCGAATGGGTTCAATGTGAGAACTGAGTGAGCTTGGGTGTTGCTGTAGGAATTCCTACTGCCCACTTGGGCGTGGCGTCTTGTTATATACATCTGCTAAGGTTTGACGGCTTTTTTCATCACCATAATATCATTGTAGGAACACATCTCTAAGTGTGTTTACAAGGGCATTTCCAAAAAGATTCAGCTGAGGAGAAAGACTCACGCTGGATATGAGCAGGGCTGGGATCTCAGACTAAATAAAAAGAAGAAAGCTGGGCACCAGCACTGGGCTCCCTCAACTTGCCAAGTAGACACATGTGGCAGCCGCCTCAACTCCTGGAACCTCCCTCACTGGAACCTACTGCTCCTTTGAACCAGGAGCAGGCAGAGCTACAAATTCAAAACTGCAGAATAGTGGAGCCCAGAAGCTTGAGGTTCCGATTCCCAGTCAGTCTGAAGCAGGGCACAGGCAGTGAAAAGGCTGTGCCCTTGCGGGTACTGCTGATGATGTTTGGGTCAGGAGAGTCAGACCTCGTGGTACAAGCTGCCTATAGAGAACATGGGGCCTAGTTTTTGTCCAATCCCACACTCTGACACCTCCCTCCCCTCTGCCAATCCCTGGGTGCCCTGCTTCTCATTTGTGTTCTCTAGCATGTGGAACAGCCCCCGCTGTGTTTGTGAGTTTTCAGAGTTCCTAAGTACCCACAGCCATGCAGAACTCTCTCTCTGGCAGAGGCATTTGTCAAAAATGACACTCCAGTCATCCATGCCACTGGGAACAGTGACAGATGCGTTCTCTGGCGCTGCTGTCCAGGCTGTGGAGGATAGATGGGGCTGCTGGCTACTGCTAAGGCAGCTTGCAGCCGAAAAGGGAGCAGAAGACCAGGCTCAAGACAAATTACAGCCAGGTCACTTGCTGCAGCCTCCTCTGGGGGCCCCACAGTAGCCCCACACAGTGCCTGGAACTGGTCCAGACCAGATGTGCCCTTGGAGTGCGTGCTTGAGACGCCAGTGTGATCTCTGTCAAGATGCCTTTGGTTAATTCCAATAACCACAACATATAATGTTCGAGCACATATAATGTTCAATCACAGTATCTGATGACTAGGTCTAAGAATGACTAGGACCTAAGACCAGACAGGGCTCCTCCAAGGTCACACAGCAAGTGCTCCAAGCAGGGTCTAGCTCCAAGACTGCTGCCTGGGACTCTCATGGCTGGTCTGGGACAGTGTAGTCACGGATGGGGTGAGAAAACTAGGGAAGAGGCCCCCACTGGATGGCAGCATTGCGGGGGGGGGCCAACAGCCCCACTCCCTTCCCTCTTTCTCGAAACCAGCCCTCCACTGCTTTCTCAACCCAGTCAGCCCAGCCCATGGTCATTAGCCTGTCCCCTTGGTATCTCTGAAGCCAGCTCTCAGTCACCTGACATTCTGTAGCAGTGTTTATAACTTGTGACAGAAAAGGAAACCAACATCATAAAACAAACATGGCACAAGAGCTCTCTGTGAACGCCCCAGCACAGAGTGCGGCTTCTCCCCGCACCCAGGAGATGGTGTCAGGGACAGTGTCTGTTTGCTCTCTTGCAGAAGTGACTTTTCTTTGAGTCTTTGTTTCCTCATCCATAAAATGGGGTGACAAGTGTGTGTACCCACAGACACAAAAGCCTGGCCGGCTGAGGTGGTTTAGCCATTAAAGTGCTATAGACTATTATCGTAAGATGGGTTACATTCGTTTATGCTGTGGAGCATCTGTTTAATGATGCAAAGATGTGCTGCATTCTTTTATGTTGCACTTGTTTAACCCTGTGAAGCTGTGTTGCTTTGCCTGTCTAAAACACCTGATTGGTCTAATAAAGAGCTGAAAGACCAATAGCAAGACAGGAAATAGCATAGGTGGGGCTGGAAGCAGAGAGAATAGATAGGAGGAAAAGAGATTAAGGAACAAGAGAAAGAGGAGAACTCCAGGGGCCAGCCACCAGTTTCACAGCAAGCCACAGAGGAAGAAATAAAGAAAGGGATAGAGAAATAGAGAAAGGTAAAAGCCCAGAGGCAAAAGGTAGATGGGATAATTTAAGAAAAGCTGGCTAAGCCACACTGAACTTCATAGAAGAGAAAGTGGGAAGTACACTTGAATGCATTGGCACAGGAGACCACTTCCTAAATATAACCCCAGCAGCACAGACACTGAGAGAAACAATTAATAAACGGGACGTCCTGAAACTGAAAAGCTTCTGCAAAGCAAAGGACACAGTCAACAAGACAAAACGACAGCCTACAGAATGGGAAAAGATCTTTATCAACCCCACATCAGACAGAGGTCTCATCTCCAAAATATACAAAGAACTCAAGAAATTGGTCATCAAAAGAACACATAATCCAATAAAAAAAAAGAGTACAGAACTAAACAGAGAACTCTCAACAGAGGAATCTAAAATGGCTGAAAGACAAGGAAAGACAACATCCTTAGTCAACAGAGGAATCTAAAATGGCTGAAAGACAAGGAAAGACAACATCCTTAGTCATCAGAGAAATGCAAATCAAAACAACTCTGAGATTCCATCTTACACCTGTAAGAATGGCCAAGATCAAAAACACTGATGACAACTTATGCTGGAGAGATTGTGGGGAAAAGGGAACACTTCTGCATTGCTGGTGGGAATGCAAGCTGGTACAGCCCCTTTGGGTGTCAGTGTGGTCATTTCTCAGAAAATTATGAAACAACCTTCCTCAAGATCCAGTAATACCATCCAAAGGATGCTCAATCATACCACAAGGACATGTGCTCAATTATGTTCATAGCAGCATTGTTTGTCATAGCCAGAACCTGAAAACAACCTAAATGCCCCTCAACTAAAGAATGAATAAGGAAAATGTGGTACATTTACACAGTGGAATACTACACAGCAGAAAAAATAATGACATCTTGAAATTTGCAGGCAAATGGATGGAGCTAGAAAACATCATTTTGAATGAGGTAACCAAGGCTAAGGAAGACAATTATTATATGTACTCACTCATAAGTGTTTTTTAAACATAAAGCAAAGAAAACCAGCCTGCAATTCTCAATCCCAGATAACTTAGACAACAATGAGGACCCTAAGAGATACATACATAGATCTAATCTACATAAGAAGAAGAAAAAGACAAGATCTCCTGAATAAATTGGGAGCATGGGGACCATGGAAGAAGGTTGAAGAGGAGGGGAGAGGCAGGGAGGGGACCTGAGAAAAATGTAGAACTCAATAAAATCAATTTAAAAATAAGAAAAGAAAATCTGGCTAGAAATAAGCCAAGCTAAGGTCAGCCATTCATAAGTAAGAAAAAGCCTCTGTGTTTGATTATTTGAGAGCTGGGCCCTGAAAAGAGCAAAGAGCAAAACATCCAACAACAGTAAATCACTTGCTGTGCAAACTAAGGACCTGAGTTTAGATCCCCAGCACCCACATCAAAATTGGAATGATCCACATGTCTGTGACACCAGCGAGGGTGGAGAAGTAGGGCAGCGAGACCCCTGGGACTTATTAGCCAGCTACTCTAGAGAAAGCAGTGAGCTCCAGGTTAATTCTGAGAGAGAGGGGGAGAGAGAGAGAGAGAGAGAGAGAGAGAGAGAGAGAGAGAGAGAGAG
>JABTXL010007312.1:159897-173770 GCA_025134845.1 Neodon shergylaensis
GATAGATAGATAGATAGATAGATAGATAGATAGATAGATAGATAGATAGACAGTTGATTGATAGATAGACAGTTGGTAGATAGATGATAGATAGACAGACAATTGATAGATAGTTGGTAGATGATAGATAGGCAGATAAACAGACAGACAGACAGACAGACAGACAGATAGATAGATGATAAAAATAGACAGATAGATGAGATAGATTTAGGGGGAGAGGGAGAGAGAGAGAGAGGATAAAGACAGACAGACAGAAGCTCCAGTGGGGCTCAAACAGCCCTTCCCACAAGTGTGCATGAGAAATTCAGAAGAACCAAGTAAGTTGATGCAGCGGTATGATGCATTTGAAGGCAATCTCAGCCACTTGTCTTTTTGGAACACACTCTTTGCACGTACAAGGCATCCTACAGTTTCCAAAAAGACAGGCCTACCAGTAACAAGTTGAGTCCTTTTCTCCTCTATGGGAACCCACCATCCTATACACACTGCTTTGGTCCTGGGGACTGATCTAACAAAATACCTTAGAGTAGGTGATTCCTAAATACTAAAAATGCATTGTTCGTGGTTCAAGAGGCTGGAAGGATGAAAATCAGGATTTCTGGTGGTTCAGAGTCTAATGAGGGTCTGTTACATATATGTATGTATATATATATACTACACACATATATATGTATATATACATATATATATTACCCTGTGTACATGATATAGGGGGAGGAATATGACATGGCAATATATGGGGCTGGTTCTCTCCTTTCACCTTTACATGAGGTTTGGGGGATCAAGTTCAGGTATAATGCTAGGAAGCTAAATCAGCGTCCACACATCCAGAGCACTAATTATAACAGAAAATGCATTCAGTCCACTTTGAGATGGCATTTGTTACCTTGTCCAAGCATCTCCTGGCCACACAATGAGTTTTTGGCATCAGACATCGTATCTTCCACAACTTAGCTTGCTCCAGAGCAACTGACACCAGTCCCAGATTGTAACCAAACTTAATAAACGCTGCTGGAGCAGAGGGGTTCGTGACCCCTCGAAATAGCTCCTGAAGCAGACACTATATGGATATTAGCTGAAATATTAATAATCAATGAGTTTTCTAGGCTGAATGACCAATTAGATGTAAATAGACCCTCTCACCAGATGGTACCCAAGAGCTCTGAAGAGTGAAATCACAGAAATGGTAACCAAAGAAAACGTGACCTGTTATGAGTTGTTTTGGGTTCCTCCTAGAACTTGGATCCTGGTCTAAATCATTCCCAACCACAAAACCACTTATGAAGCACCAGAAGCCAGAGGGCCCAGGGTCCGACTTCTGCCCCAACACACAATCGTGTGGCACATACATTCAGAGATTACACGTAAGGCATTGAGTGAGAACTTGGTAGAAAGCTGGCTGGGATTTTTAGGAAATCCAGACATAGACAAGTTAAAACACTCTTTTGAGGGAAAGAAAACAGATGCATTCTGAAAGGGACAAATCAGAGGCCAGGATAATGTAGAGAATTTCTAAAGTCCAACAGCATGGTTGTATGATTACTAATGTCTCCACCTGCCTCGGCTTTGGTGTGCTTGAGCTAAGCCTAGGGTCTTGTACCATAAGTCTTACCAAAGCCTGCTGACAGTGGACTAGCAGGGCCACCACACTGGCACCTGCGGGAGTGAGCAGCTCTGGAATCTGGTGTGAGGTTTAAGCCCTCCTTGTTAGCGCAAGTGGATTAAGAGTTACCATGATGATACACCTTGGGACTGTCTGCAGAGAAGTGAGGGTGTTTTCAGAAAGGTGTATCTGTTGAGAGGCCCCCACCCTAAATACTGGTGGCACAGTCTCTCGGGTTGCGGTTGTGAACAGAAGGAAAAGGAGAACGTGAGCTGAGCAACAGCATTCATCTTCCTCTGCTTCCTGACTGGATGCAGTGTGGCCGCCTCCAGCTAAGCAACAGCCTTCATCTTCCTCTGCCTCCTGACTGGACTCAAGGTGGCCGCTTCCAGCTCCCGCCCTCATGCCTTCCCTGCCATGATGGACTGTAACCTCAAACTGTTTTATTAATGTTTTGTGTGGTGTGTGTAGTATATGTACTTATTATTTTGTGATCATTACGTGTGTGTACACGTGTGTGTGTGTGTGCCTGTGTGTGTGCCTGTGTGTGTGCCTGTGTGTGTGCCTGTGAAGGTCAGAGGTTGATGTTAGGAGTCTTTTTTGGACTGCCCTCCAACTCAGGGCCTCTCACTGAATTAGTGACTCAACAATTAGACTAGACTGGCTGGCCAATGAGCTCCAGGGTTCCTCTCTCTCTCTCTCTCTCACACACACACACACACACACAGAGTTGGGTTTTTCTGTTGTTGTATTTTGTTTTTGTTTTTCCTTTTACTCTTTCTTCTTTTGGGAGCCTTACGCCCAGCTTCAAATATTCACACAGACTTATTATTACTTATGATTATGAATGCCTGGCTTTAGCTTAACTAGTTTCTAGTCAACTTTTCTTAAATTATTCCATTTCTCTTCTTCTATATTTTGCCTCTGGGCTTTTACCTTTCTCTCTGGATATCTTTTCTCATTCTTATCCCATGTGTGGCTGAGTGGCTGGCCCCTGACATTCTCCTTTTCTCACTCCTCCCTTCCACTTTTCCTCCTTTTATTTATTCTCTCTGCTGTCAACCCTGCCTATCTCTCTCCAGCCTCACTATTGGCCGTTCAGCTCTTTGTTAGACCAATCAGATGTTTTAGACAGGCAAAGTAACACAGCTTCACAGCGTTAAATAAATGCAACATAAAAGAATGCAGCACATCTTTGCATCATTAAAAAATGCTCCACAGCATAAACAAATGTACCATTTCTGAAGTTAATATTCCACAACACATACACAGAGGGGAGAGAAAGGGAGAGAGGCCAGCTCTCTAGTCACCCGTGAGAACTCCCGTGCCCAGCTTTGCACGGGTGCTGTAATGCAAACTTGGTCTTCATGCTTACGGCACCATCTTTCCAGCGCCTACACCTTTCCTTCTCATCTTGGTTGCTATTGCCAGATATTTTGTCATAGCAACATGAAGAAACTAACACACCTGTGTAGCACAGCAGCTCTTCCCTCTGTGTGACTCCAGGTCACACTCAGATAATGGGACTTGCTAGATAAAATACAGGACCTCCGTGGAATTTCACAGTAAACCAGTCTTGAAGTGTGGGTCCCAGGCATTGGGCACACTTATGTCTGGGCATACTTAGACTTCAAAATTATTCAGTGTTCCTCTGAAACAAGAGTGTAGCAGGGTGTCTGTCATTGCTGAGTCAAATGCAAAACTGAATCAAATCACCATCGATGGGAGAATGGGGGGAGCAGGCAGGCTGCCTGTCTGGCATGAGGCAGGGGTGGCAGCAGGAAGGACACCAGCCAAGAATAGAGGAAAGGCGTCCATCTACTTATTTATTATTTTGTGAGCGAGATGGAGACGGTATACACATGAAGGTCAGATGACAACTTTGGGGAGTCTCTTCGCTAGAGATGGAGTCTCCTTGTCTCTGCACTTTTGACTGAACCATGAGCTTCTAGCCAGTCCTGTCTCTGCCTCTTATCTCTCCAAGGGAGTTCTGGGATTATAGGTGGATGCTACCGTGGCTCTTCACAAGGGCTCCAAGGATCAAACCTGAATCCTCAGGCTTAGGCATCAAGCACTTTTACCTACGGAGCCACTCTGCAGCTATTGTCAAGACTCCCAGCTGGACCTCAGCAGCCTTTAAGCCCTCCTCCAGCTGTTATCTGGGGCAGCACGAAGTTGCATCTCACCCCACCTCCTATGACCAATGCCATCTTCTTTGGGGGTCACCCAGAAATATCTCTGGAATTTTGTTGGTCCCCACCAGATAATCATCCTCCAACTTCCAACCTAAACCTTCTCAACCCTGCCCCTTAGCATAGATAGGCCAAGGCTTTCAATCCCTGGGGAGGCAAGATACAAAGTCAGGGGAGACTGGGGACAGGGGAAGGGTGGCACCTTGATCTGTCAATAAATCTGCTCTGTGAATGCCCTATGTGGAAAGAGTACTTTTTTTTTTTTTGGTTTTTTGAGACAGGATTTCTTTGTGGAACATCCATAGTTGTCCTTGGAACTAGCTCTGTAGACCAGGCTGGCCTTGAATTCACAGAGCTCTGCCTGCCCCTGCCTCTCTAGTGCTGGGATTAAAGGCATGAGCTGCCACTGCCCGGCCAGTACTCATTTTTATAGAGATCTTTCCAGGAGAAACGCTGATTGGTATAGATCAGTTTAGGACCTTAGAATTCATCCCCTTCAAGAGCAATCTTCCTCCCTGCTCAGCACAAACATGCAATTTCCAAGCTTCTCACAAGAATGTAAATGTTGTTTACAACCAACACATGGTGGGTCTTCCGAAGGGTTCACTCAACCCTGTGATCTATGAGCCTGACTCTCACACAGTGCTCCTCAGAAATCATCCTAGGTTTGGGGAAAGCTCCCTAGCAACTTTCAATGATGCCACTACAAAAGCCACCAAAAGCATACTTGTGGCTATTGCTAAGACACACAAGTGTGAGTCTCAGGAAGCTGCATCCATGTGCACTGAGTGTGCTAGTCTTTCTGAGCATCTCTCTCTCTCCTTTGATGCCTGTGCTTAAATCTATGCTACTTCTCTTAAATAACTCCAATACTACTTCAATACACACACACAGATAAAATAAAGAAGGGGGTGGAACTGGGGCAATGGTGCAATCAGTAAAGTGTTTCTCACACAAATACGGAGCCCACTCAATGACCATCAACTGATGAACGAGTAAACAAAATGTGGTATATCCATACAGTGGAATATTATTCATCCCTAAAAATGAATGTTACTTCACATGCTAATATTTTATCTGCAGCAGAACGGCTGCACCTAAGCCTGCCGCCGCCTGGCTGCTAAGGCCAAGGCCTGGGATCCCCTACATCCACCACCATTGCCTCTACCACTGCCTCAGCCACCTCCACATTCCGAGCTAAATGTTTGTGATCAAGTCTCTATCAGTCTATTTTACCAATACAGACTCAGGAACCAGATGCCGGGGTGAAAGCCTGCTAGTTCAGAGAAGCAGAGAAAGCAGCCAACTGACTTTCCTCCCCTGCCATTCCCCAGAAAGAGCTTTTCCTACTCTTTCCCAAACAAAAACTTCTCCAACCAGATCTCCCTCCCTTCTACTTCCTGTGTGCCTCTCTCTCCAACCTCCTGATTTACCCCTCACTCTCTATGGTTACTTCCAGTCGGCTGGTGGCTTACTCTACCACTTTCCCTATGGAATGTTGTATTTATTCTATCGTGTTTACAATAGGCAGAACGCACTTGGATTAAAGGAGTATACTAGGACTGAACCACACCACAATTAGAAGCAGTTTCCTTCAGTAAACAGCACAATCTTGGGGTTCACAGTGTGGTCAAATATCCCACAACATGGTACAAGATGGATGTACCTTAAAAACTTCACCCAACGTGAGATATCAGACACGAAAGGTGATGTTGCATGTGTTTCCAATTATGTAAAGTATCACCCAGAGCATCAAGTCCACAGAGGCTGAAAAAGTCAGGGGTTGCCCGGGTAGGTCTGGGTGGGGAGACAGGTGTCTAATAAATAAGAGGTATGAAACTTTAACAAGGACATCCTAAAGTTGCTTGCAGTGACAAGGTGCAGCATTGTGGACTTACTAAAAGACATTCCGTCAGGGGCTGGAGAGACAGCTCTGTAGTTAAGAGCACTTGCTGCTGCAGAGGACCTTCATTCAGGACCCAGGACTCACGGCAGCTCACGGCTACCTAAACCTCCAGTGCCAGTGGATCTAATGGCCTCTTCTGGCAGGCGCATGTCCCTGAATGACACTAGGCCTAGCTACAAGCCAACACTTGGTTGGGTGTGCCGTGAGATGGCCTACCAGTGTCTCAGTCTCCCTCTCCTTGGCCAGACCTACACCTCTCCACGTCCACACCAGCCCCAGCACATCCCTGGTCAAGGATGGACAATGAGCCTGGGTTGTTTAGCTAACAAGGAAGACACACTTAGTAGCCCTAGGCACACACTTTTCAATTGTGACAGCAGCCTATGGGACCAGTGCTATTGTCCTTGTTTTACAAATGAGTCATTGAGAGCTTAAAGTAGCTTATCCAATATCTGCTGCCCAGCAACAGAACAGACTCAACCACCAAGTAGCTACAGAATCCACTAGTTTAGACAGAAAGCTAAGCCAAGAACCTGGGGATGTGGCTCAGTTCTTAGAGCATTTGCCTGGCATGCAGGAAGTCCTGGCTACAATCCCCAGGCCTGCACAAGCTAGGTGTGGAGGCATACTCATGCAATCCCAGCACTTGGGAGGTGGGAGCCATCCTCAGCTGCATCCAGCATGGGATTCATGGATTCATTAGATTCTGTTGGGGGTGGAGGAGGAGCAGGAGGAAGAAGGAAGAGAAGGAAGGAGGGAAGATGGGAGGGAAGGAGACAGGCCATGGTCCCCACAAGAGACTATGCATGTGTGAATGCACATGTATGTTTGTGTGTGCATGTACATGTGTGTACACATGAGCGCACATACATGTGTATGAGTGTGCATCTGTGTTTGCCTGTGTGTGATGCACTGCATGTGTGTGCACGCATGTGTGTGCGTGCATGTGTGTACTTGTGTACATGTTTGTGTGTGTGTTTGAAGGTTAATGGAGGAGTAGAAAATAGAAGAAAGAAAAAATAAAAGGGGAAGGAAGGAGGAGAGGAGCAGGAGGGTGGAAGGAGGCAGCAATGCCAGGCTCTTCCCCTTGACAGAGGCAGTTCTGTTGAGTCAGTTTCCTGCAGATGAGAGACCAGCCTTAACTAAACAAGTTCTTAATCAGCAGATGAACTAGCCAGAAAATTCATCAGTTCAGAGAAAACTCGAGCTTGTAAGAAACTCCGGAGCCTCGCATCCGCCGACTGGAGGTCAGTGCTCAGGAAAGGCGGTGTTCTCACACACAGCCTGACTTGTCTGGGTGCCAGAGCCTTGCAGGGTGATCTTAATGGTTCCTGTCGGTGAGCTACAACTGCCCTGCACTTCCTGTCCTCCTGGGCCCACCTGTCAGGCTAAGCGGATGCTCCTGTCAGGCAGACAGTCTCCCTTGGAAAAACACTAACAAATTGCTACTCCTTGGGGGTCCCTTTTCTCTCGCTGGTGTCCAGACTCCCCTTTGGTTAATACGTTTGTTTCCCAGATGCGGCACACGGGCATTGATTAGACTTCAGAGCTGATCAGAGTGCACCGTACAGACACTCGCCTCCGTTAGGCATGAGGGTGTGGGATCAGTTTTTCTCTCTGGGAACAACCACATACCAGAGAGAACATACTTTACTCAGACCTATGGCTCGATGACACCTTGTTCTCAGACACATCAGTCACTCTGGGGATTTCAGTTGGTTCTTCAGTATCTAAAGGGCCAGTGCATAGCATAGGGAGAACAGCAAGCCCCGAGTGGATCAGCACACACTGACTCCCATCAAGGCAATGAGTGAATCTGGGATGGATTAGCACACACTGACTCCCATCAAGGCAATGAATGAATCTGGGATGGATTAGCACACACTGACTCCCATCAAGGCAATGAACCAGAATTTTGAAGCAAATTATAGGCTGGGGAGATGGCATGGGGGATAGAAGTGCTCACTGAAAGAATCTGGAGACCCAAGTTTGGATCCCCAGCATCCACATAAAGCCAGGCACAGGGCTGGAGAGATGGCTCAGCGGTTAAGAACATTGCCTGCTCTTCCAAAGGTCCTGAGTTCAATTCCCAGCAACCACATGGTGGCTCACAACCATCTGTAATGAGGTCTGGTGCCCTTCTCTGGCCTGCAGGCATACACACAGACAGAACATTGTATACATAATAAATAAATAAATAATTTTTTTAAAAAAAAGCCAGGCACAGCAATGAGCATTATAAGCACCCCTCCCCCGACACACGCAATGAAAGGTGAAGATAGAAGGGCCTCGGAGCTAGCGGCCGGGCAGTAGAACTGAAGAGTCAAGCTCCTCCTTCAAAGACAGACGCTATCTCAAAAAGATAATGGGAGACTGGAGATGGCTCAGGGTTGAACACCCTGAGGGGTTTCCAGAGGGCCAGGGTGTGGCTACCCGTACCCACATTAGCTGGCTTGCAGCCACTTATAACTTGTGCTCCAAGGGATCCAACAGCCGTCTGCCTTTTTCATAACTCAAACACAAACCCATTTTACAGCCATGCACAGAGTTTCGGCTTGCCCATGGAAGTTCTGAGATGTTACCCCATCTTGTCAGTAGATAAGGCCAGCAGCCTCTAATTTAATACACCATCCATTTGAAGGAAGACTGTGATATTTAATGTTAATTGTCAGGCTAACTGGACTTTTAATACTGAGTGCACCCATGAAGGCGTTTCCGGAGGGTTTAGCTGAAGACGGAAGCCCATCCTGAAACAGATGAGGGGATGGGGTGGGTGCCAGCACTTGCCTCTCTGCTTCCTGACAACCAATGCCAGGTGCCGGCCTCCTCATCTCCCGTCATAACACCTTCCCTCCACGGCAGCCAGTACCCCTTAAACTATGAGCCAAATGAACCCCTTTCCTTTAGTTGCATTTTGTCATCGATGCTGGTCACAGTCACGATAAAAAGCAACTTACACAGAGATCAGATAGTGATGGGCAACAGTACGGAGCCCAGGCTCTGCGCCTTGGTGGGTTTGGTGGGCACACCCCTGTGCTCCCCCACTCCATCCTGGCTCTCACAGAATAAAGCAGTGCAGTTAACGTTACAGTGGGGACTATATGCAAAGCCTCTGCCCTGAGACTGGCATGTTGTGACCCTAAGTTAATGCAAAAAACACCTCATAAATATTCATCGAACCCTACTGAAGGGCTGTGTGCCAAGGGAGGTGGATGAAAAGCAGACTTGGTCCCTGTTGTCAAGACACCCACAGTTCTTCTAGAGCCTAGGGATGCATTGTCTGATACAGCAGTTACTGGCTATGGCCACCCACAGACCACTCAAAAGTCAAGGGTTTGCAAACTCAGAGGATTTATTTCAAAGATGAGATTTTAAAAACTAAAAGCGTCTCATTAAAAAAATTTTATATTAACTGCTAATATGATACATTTGGGGGCATATCCTCTGGATTTAGTAAGATTTAGGTTTAGTGTAATTGTTACTGTTTAAATGTGACTTCTAGAGGAGGTGAGAAGCTGGATGAGGGACTGACTAGACGACTCGGTGGATAAAGGCACCTGCTGCCAAGGCTGATGTCCTGAGTTCAGTCTCCAGATCTCAGGGAAGGAGGGAGCTGACTCCTGAACGCTGTTCCCTGACCTTAACATGTGCAGCGTGAGCGCTCACTCACCCCCCATTCACACACACTAACATAATAAACAAAATAAATGAATACAAATTATGTATGCATCTCACATCCGTGACACTTGTCACATTTTTATTGCACAGCCCTAGTGCAGTGGTAGAGGATCAGATAACACCAGAAACAACCATTTACTGGGGGCTTGGGAGTCCCTGACCCTGCACTGCACGATCTCTCTGTAACAGGCTCTCCACTTGGGCCATTTCCATGAGTCTGTATAATAAACTCATGCAGGGGCCTGGGCGTATGATTGAATTGGTAAAGTGCTTGCCACACAATCATCATGACTTGAGCATCATCCCCAGAACCCAAGTTAAGAAAAAAAAAAACAAACTGCATGGTGATACACATGTATAGGCCCTACGCTGATGCAGGGGAATGTCGATGGAAGAAGTTCACTGGCTGCCAGCCCAGGTCTCAAAACATGAGGTGGACAGCACCCAGGCATAGCCCCTGAGACTGGCCCCTGACCTTCACACACACACACGCACACGCACACACACACCTATGGTAGTGGCTTGGATAAGAATGTGCCCCACAGGTTCATGCATTTGAATTCTTGGTCATCAGTGAGTGGCACTACTTGAAAGGGACTAAGAGGTACGACCTTGTTGGAGGAGGTATGACCTTGTTGAAGGAAGTGTGTCACTGGGGCTGAGCTTAGAGATTTCAAACTCAAGCCAATCCCAGCTGCCTGCTGCCTGTGGGTCTGGATGTAGAACTCAGTTACTTCTCCAGCACCACGTCTGCAGACCAGCCCCAGCTAAATACTTCCCTTTAGAAAAGTCCCATGGTCATGGTGTCTGTGCAGCTATAGACACCTGCATACTCTCACGCACACATATAATGTAAACAGGTAAGTAGAGCTCGCTCTTGTCAGCCTCTTTCACAGAGGCAGCGGATGCTGTGTAACACTGGGAAATCGTGTGTGCAGGTGAGTGATGCTCAGAAGCGACAGGGGCATCGAAGTCTATTAGAAAGCAGCAGCCACATCTGTCAGTCAGTGGCAGGTGCTCTAATGGAAGGGGGTGCCACGTGGGGCACCCGGGAAAACAACAGCTAACTGTGGTGTCGGGGTAAACTTACCCCAGAAAGACAATAGCTAGAGTCCTGACCTCTTCCAACCACTGTCCACAGACTCAGTCCCCCTCACTCACGTGCTCGGGAGTCATGACACCAGGGCCTTGAGCCAGTTAGCCACACTGTGTCTGGGGAAGCCAAGGCCTTGAGCCAGTTAGCCACACTGCACTCGGGAAGCCAAGAACAGACAGGAAATAAAGCTGGGTGTAAAACCTCAAGGCTACCTCCAGTGACCCACTGCCTCCTGCAAAGTCCTTCACTTGAAAGTTCCACCACAATGTCCCCAAAAGAGCGCTCCCCTGCCCCCAGCCTACAGAGGACCTTCATCCAAAACCCAGCGGAACCTCTGCTCCTGTTCTTGCTCCCCTGGACTGGTAGTCCCAGGCCCGTGGGCAGGGTGTGACTTTAGTTTCTTTCCACAGGGCTCCCTCCCAGCTGGACTCATTCTCTGGCTCCTTTCAATCCCCCAGGGCCGCAGCCTTCTCTGTGGCTCACAGGTTTCCAGAGTTGTGTTGGAACCTCCAGGCTTGTCAGCTCCCCACCGCCAGACAGAATGAGAACTCACACACACGGGGTGGCAGGGTCTTTCCTTTCAGGCCCAACACTGGTAAATAGAGTGGAGGTTTCGAAAGTCCCTGAGCGCTGTGTGATTGGACTTTCCTGACTAAGGCAAGTGACTCCTCCTGCATGCACAGCACACTGGTGTAGCAGAGGACTAGCCCTCCCTGTCTCCAGGACCAATGTCCTTTGTGGAGGCAGCGATCTCTGTTGGAACTGGAGGGGTGTTGTATTCTATAGACTCCGGAAACAGTGGGGTAAGAACGGACGGACCCAGCAGGAAACCTCAGCCAGAGTGGCCAGGTAGGGCCTGGAGTGGGCTGTCCCCATGAGCTGTCCAAATATCCCTTCTAATGTACTCTAGAGAGTGAAGGGCCTGGAAATCTAGGCTCTGACCGTGTCAAGCTAGAGCTCAATGGTCTACATCGCCGGGTTTAATGTAAAGTACCACTATGCGGAGTCACCAAGTGGTAAGAGAGAAGAAACAGAGAGAGAGGACACAGAGGTGAAAACTGAGAAGGACCACGTGAGGAGCTGAAACTGGGCGGGAGTGGGTTAGGATGGGAAACAGGAGGTGGGTCTAGTCTGGGCGTGGCAAGAATGAAAGGATGGGCTTCGGAGGAGGGGTGGTCTGGTAGGGGACACTGTTGGTCCTCTCATCTGACAGTCACTAGGAGACCCGTGTCTGCTGTGAGGATTTCCTGGACTGGGCTACTTGAGTTGGGAAGGTCTACGTGACTGTGGGTAACACAGGCTAGGGTCCCACACTGAGTGAAAAGGGGAAAGTGAGCTGGGCACTGGCATTCATCTCTGTTTGCTGACAGCAGAGGGGATGTGGCCCATGCTGTCACCCTATGCTGTCACTATGTCCCTGCCACAGTGGACACACCTGGAGTCTAACACCTGGAGTCTAACAGACCTCCCGCAGAGCCCCAGCTGACTGGCCTGAGGTTTCCAACTCCCCATTCTCCCCAGCACCTGAACTGATGGTGAAACTGGACCACAGCCCCTGTGCAAACCACCAGCCCTGTGGCTCTTTGTGAGGTCCCGTCTGTGCTAACCCAGCTCTCAAAAGCCCTTGTGATCTGGAGTCCACATTCCTACTCTGGTTTTGCTTTATTCTCCAGCACTGAACGTGACTGACTTCAGCTATTGACAATACCTACGTCCTGGAGCCAACCTGGATGCCGATAACAGAGGAGAGGACAAAGAAAGTGTGGGCTTTATGCACAATGGGCTTTCTCTCAGCCACAAGGGAAAACAAAGCTTTGCCACCAGGAGGGAACCCATGCAGAGGGCATCGTTAAAGTGAATCACACTACCCTGGAAAGATAAAGAGTACTCGCTCATCATGTGACCTGGACAATAAAATCACGTGTGGGACATGAAAGTGGAATGAGAGCTGCTATGGCAATGCAAGCAGCTAATGAGTGAGAAAGAGGAGGGACGACTGGGAATGCGCTCTACGTGTGTGTGTGTGTGTGTGTGTGTGTGTGTGTGTGTGTTTGAAAATTCAAAATAATAATGCAAATCCTTGAAAAGTAACTACAGCATTTCCCCACTTTTAAAAGCCCACTGTCCTACTTTTACCCCCTCTCTTCCTGTCTTGCCCCCCCCATCCGTCCCTCCCTTTATATCCCCCCTCTCTGTTGCAATCCTTTCCTCCCTCTCCCCCCACATCTTTTCTCATTCCCAGGGCTCTAATGAGCCTTGCCAACTCCTTTTGTTCCCGGTACCATTGGCCTCATCTGCCTTGCCAGCTCCCTCTATCAGAGACTTGGTGTCCTTTCCAATTTAATCTGAAATTAGACTCCTTCTCCTTTGCTCCTCCACCTCCCGTGGCCTCTCTTGTCATCTATTATTTAACTCAACCACTCTATAATATATGCTCAAGAATCATTACTAAATATGGCTGATGTGAGGCACATCAGAACCCGAGTCAGAAAGTGGGCTCACCTTTCAACCCACTTCTCAGCTTGCTCCCATCCTGGACCAAGGACCCCAGAAAAGCCAGCTCCAGGCACAGACCTGGCCAACAAACCCCCATGCACAGCCAGTGACTTCTCAGGTTTGGCATAATGAGAAATTTCAGATAGCTTCTTATAGATTATCTTCCGGGCTATGGAAGGAAACCCCTTCTGAAGGAGGACATTTGAATGAAATTTGTATATGTTTATATATAAAATTAAAATTTTTATGTGTTTCTATATAATGAATGGAAAGCAAGTGGGAAGATTGGTCCAGTGGTCTAGGTCCTGTTTGTCCCTTGACCATCACTGGCTTACTCCTGGACCATGCCTAAGACCTTTAAGTCCTCCAAGCCTCAGTTTTCTTGTCTATAAACTCATAGAACCAGACCATAGCTCCTCAGCCTCCTCAGCTCGAAGATTCTAGACTTGTGCTTACCCAGCAGTTTGTCTGATTCCATGGCTAGTGCTCCTCTGATGGTGAGTCCTCCTCTAATGGTGAGTGCTCCTCTGATGGTGAATGCTCCTGATGGTGAATGCTACTCTGATGGTGAGTGCTCCTCTGATGGCGAGTGCTCCTATTATAATGAGTACTCCTCTGATGGTGAATGCTTCTCTGATGGCAAGCGTTCCTCTGATGGCGAGTGCTCCTCTGATGGTGAGTGCTCCTCTAATGGCATGTATGCCTTTGATGGTGTGTGCTCCTATGAAGATGAGTACTCCTATGATGGCAAATGTTCCTGTGATGATGACTGCTCCTATGATGGTGAACGCTCCTCTGATTGTGAGTGCTCCTCTGATGGCAAGTGTTCCCATGATGATAAGTGCTCCCACGATAGTGAGTGCTCCTCTGATGGTGAGTGCTCCTCTGATGGTGAGTGCTCC
>JABTXL010007312.1:182888-197431 GCA_025134845.1 Neodon shergylaensis
CAGAAGTGGTGGCACATGCTATAACTCCCAACCTTAGGAGGCTGAGGCAGGAGGATAGCAAAGGAAGAGAGAAAACCAGAGAAAGAGATAAAAGGAGGAAGAGAAGACAAAGGAAGCAAGGGAGTGAAGGAAAAGAGGAGAGAAGGGGAGGCGAGAGAGGGAGGAAGGGAGAAAGAGAGCAAGATGGGAGAAAAGGGAGAGAGCAAGAGAGGAGTAAAGGGAAGAAGAAAGGGGAAAGGAAGCAAGGGGGTGAGGAAAAAGAAGAGAAAAAGGGAGGAAGGGAGGGAGGGAGGGAGGAAGAGAAGAGGGAGGGAGGGAGAGAGGAGGGAAGAAGAGGAAAGCAGGTGCCAAGCAGCAGTACTCTAACAATAACAAGCGCAACAAACAGATCTTGGCTTTTTCATACCATTCTTTGTGAAAGGAGTTAGGGCTCCTCAGAGATGTGTGCAGTCCATCCACAGAGCAGAGAAAACACAACCCTGGAGCTTCGGGCTATATGTCCAGCACTCAAATGCTTGTGGTGGAGACCTGGCAGCGGCTCAGGGCCATCCTGAAAGGCCAGTCTCAGACTGGGAGCATTAGTGTGTGTCGTGACTAAGATCCTGAACTACACAGATTTCTCAAGCTCATGAAGACATGCAGAAGATGGGATATACTCTTTACAGAAGACTGTCATCCTGGAGGGAGAAGAAATGATGGGATTCAAAAACCAGCATTTTATCGTCATGTCTGTAGAAGGGTCAGCTACAGTGATCTAATATCACATTGTGTATGTATCTCAGGAGTGATACTGTGGTTTTGTGGGAGAGTAGTTTAGAAGACACACACTGATGTGTTCAAAAGGAAACATTAATATGTCTCCAGTTCACACTCAAATGATTCAGATTTGTTTTGCTTTATTGTTTTGTTTTGTTTCGTTTTGTTTTTTCAAGATAGAGTTTTTCTGTAACTTCGGAGCCTGTCCTGGAACTAGCTCTTGTAGACCAGGCTAGCTTCAAACTCACAGAGATCCACCTGCCTCTGCTTCCCGAGTGCTGGGATTAAAGTCGTGCGCCACCACTGCCAGGCTCATTTTATTTTATTGAAACAATTTCTTGTAACCCATGCTAGCCTCAAAGTTGCTACATAATCAAGGATGGTCTTGAACTCCCGAACCTCCTACCTCTATGCCCGTGCTGGAAGGAGGGGTGTGCATCACTTCCTATGCCTGTCTCCTGTGGTACTGGAGACTCGACCAGAGCTCCACTCGTGCTAGACGAGGGCTCTACCAGGTGAACTACAATCAAACCTATAATTCAAAATTTTAAATAGAGAGAAAGTGAAAAGTAGCAAATATAAATGAAAGACACCAGATGTCTATTGCCTATTCCCCTCAACCTACGTCCAAGACCTAGAGTCTTGCTTTACACCCCAGGGTGGTCTAGAATTTGCTAGGATGCCCAGACTATCCTTAATTCACAATTGTTCTGGGAATGAGAGAAATGAAGGCAAGCTGCACACAAATAGACTAAAATAATAGCTGCTACTCACATCCTACATGTCTGTGCCTCAGTTTCCTTTTCTGTAACATGGAGATGATTATGTATACTATAGGGATGCGTAATGAGTTAAAAAAAAAACTAATTTCATCTGGCATGGTGGCACATACCTTTAATCCCAGCACTCAGGAGCAGAGGCAGGTAGATCTCTATAAGATTGAGTCCAGCGTGGTCTACATAGTGAGTTCTAAACCAATCAGGGCTACATACTGAAACCCTGCCAAAGAAAGAGGGGGTGAGAAGAGAGGAAGGAAAGATGAAGAAAAGAAAAGAAAAAAAGAAAAGAAAAGAAAAGAAAAGAAAAGAAAAGAAAAGGGAGGACAGGTGGGAAAGAAGGAGGGAGGGTGGGCGTCTGGTGGAAGAAGCGTGCTGTCGACATGAAACTACCTTTCATGCCTCTCCCCTTCTGTGTGTTCAGCTCCTCTGGCATGAAATTCGACCAACTGTGCTCGAATGGAGGAAACCTATGAAGTCACTATTGTTTACCGGTTTTCACTTCCTGCCTCCTCTGAGAAACCGAGATGCAAGATGTATGAGTTGGACAAAGTAGAGATGAAATGTATTGTGTTGGTGGAAGAAAGACAGGAGCTGAATCTTCCCGAAGCTAAGACAGCCTCCTGGAGGTGGGAGAAGGTCTCTGGAATGGAAGCAATCAAACATGGGGAAGGAGGAGTCAGGAAGCTCCTTCTCCTCTCTTAGGGGCTGAGTTCGGGTGTCATGGTTGAGAGTGTGAAATCAGACTCCCAGAACTCAGACCCTCATGGTGCCCCTTGCTGATGTTATAGCCTTGGGAAACGCCCTCAACCTCCCTTTTCCAGCGAGATCTGTGAGGCAACTGTCTCAGGAGCTGTCTTTGGGCTCTGATGAGGTGATCCGCATACCCGGCTTAGTCCAATTCCCAGCACTGGAGAATGTAAATGTTTGATATTATCATTAATATTTCATTGCTGCCTGCAGTCTGCCTCCTCCAGCAGCTCTCTGCAGTGTCTACCCAGGTCCTAGGGTTCATCAGTGCTCCGGGTGTGAATCACGGTAGACAGACAGAGTCGTATCATTTGTCTTAAGAACACACCTACCCTTCTTCTAAACAAACATCGGGAGAGTTTTTTCAGAAAGAAAAGACCAGGGAACACAAAGCCCTGGCAGCCCAGCTCCTCCTCTAGATGAGAGAAGTGTCCCAAGGGCAAACCTCACCCTTTTTTACCTCAACAACTGTTTGGGGCTGAAGTTATACAGCAGACAAACTTGGGAGATACATAAATTGCTGCAAACCCCACAGAGAGCAAAATATAAATAACTTTCAAACGTCACACCTCATTGAACCCTCAATTTGACTTCTAGATTTTTTATACAATTATGATACGAGCATGCAAAATGATGTCCATAGAGAGTCTTTCTCCACAGCATTTGTTCATCACAGTGAAGTTCAGAAAGAAACCTAAATGACCGCTCACTTGTTCAATAAATCATGGTATGTCTTATGCTGGAATATTACACAGCTGTAAAACACAGATTCCAGGGTGGGGTGACAAATGGCTCAGTGGGAAAGGGTGATTGCTGACAAGCTGAGGCTGACCCTCAGGACCTGTCTTAGTCAGTGTCCTTATGCTGTGAAAAAATACCTTGACCACGGCAACTCTTATAAAGGAAAGGCATTTAACTGGCACTAGCTTACAGTTCAGAGGTTTAGTCCAATATCACCATGGTGGGAAGCATGGCAGCACACAGGCAAACATGGTGCTGGAAAAGTAGCTGGGAGTTCTACAGCTGGATCCATGGGCAGCTGGAAGAGAGAGCCCTGGGGCTGGCTTAGGCTTCTGAATCCTCAAAATCCACCCCCAGTGATACATTTCCTCCAACATGACCACACCTCCAAATCCCTTCAAAAAATTCTCTCCCTCAAGACCAGGCTTTCAGATCTATGAGCCTATGGAACCTCCTAGAGGGTTCTCATTCAAGCCCCCACAGGACCCATTCAACAGAAGAAAAGAACCCGCTCCAACCGGTTGTCTTCTGACAGCCACATATGAACTCTCGCTCTCGCGCACACACACACACAATAAAGGTTAAGAACATTTTTTTTTTAAAAGAATCTGGACTGGGACCAGAGCTCAGCAATTGAACACACACTTAGCACTGAGAACCTAGGGTCAGTTCCCAGCACTGCATCAGAGGGAAATCCATGACTGTTATGGAAAGTTCTAGCTTGTTTTCCATTGCTGTGATAAACACCACAACCAAAGCAGTGTGGAGAAAGAGAGGGTTCATTTGGTCTTGGTCCATTGTTGAGAAGGAGCAGGGTCAGACATGGAGGCGGGAACTGGAGCTGAGGTCATGGAGGGCCCTGCTCACTGACTTGCTTGTTCTTCCTCTCTTAGCAAACCCAGGGGCTCCTGACTGAGGACAGCATGCTCACAGGGGTTTGGGCATGCCTGGTGGAGATAGTTCTTCAGTTGCAGTTCCTTCTGCCCAGTGTTGTCGAGTTGACAAAAGTACACCAGCACAATGAGCCATTACTAAGTGGAAAGCAGGAACTACAGAAGAACGTGGGGAAAGGAAATACGTACCATTCCCCTACTTATTTAATATGTGTAACTCTGAAAGAACGCTCCAGAAACCCTAGTGTCATTTCTTAGGAAGAGGACCAAGAAGTTGGAAGACAAGCTTGTCCTTGACTTCTTTTTATTCACCCTAAACCTTTAAACAATGAGCACAGGTGAAATTAAGAGCACTAGCCTTGGAGTCAGACCTGATTCAATACCTAGCTGGGTTGGTCCCATCACGTTGGACCCATCCACTTAATCCGTCTATGCCTCGGCTTCCTCCTATGAATGACAGCAAGCCTACACAGCAGGCTGGTGTGAGTATTCTCTGAGACAGTTTGGAAAACAAGACACCGTAGGCAAGTATCAAGAGTAAGAGTTATCACTGCATAAATAGAAACTGAGTCCATAATTATCTCTTCCTCTACTTCAGAGAGTACTGAAGGTGAGGTTGGGGACTGCTGATGGCAGAACAGAAAAGAAGAAAAAGGTTAATTGTCTTACGTGGACAGGAGGACATGGTCCCTTAGTACTTATATGCTGAGGAGTTCACCTCACTCATTGTCCCCTTAGCAAGGATCCTGTGACCTGAACAAGACAGAGGCTTGCAGTGTCCTTTTGCACATGGGGACTGTCCTAGGGAGGTGCCCATCCACCAGCCATGAGTCTCCGGAGAGCTGAAGGGGATACAGGCCTGGAAAGAAAACAGTGAATTCTGTCTGGTGACATCGTCCCAGCACCTGAGCTTCCACGCCCACTGAGAGCATCAGAGTGCCTCTGCAGGGTAGCAGGTGAATGAGTGCTTCCTGCCCAGTGGCCAGAATGTGAAAGGAACTCACTCCACAGGAACACACAGCCATGCATCTACACTCAGGAAGCAGAGATGAATGTTGCTTCTCAGTTGCTGCCTCCTTTTCATTCAGTCTGGGGTACCAGTTCATGGATTAGTGCCACAGAGTGGGTCTTCCATCCCCCCCCACCCCCATAGAGGTTAGCTCGATTTGGGAAATAAGCAGGCTAGCTAAAAGATAAAGCAATTATATTTTTATTTGTTATAAGGGAAAAACTCAAAACAGGAACAAGAAGTCCAAGCTCAGCTGTGCTGCGAGGGAACCACAGAGAGAGAGGGCACCTGGACCAAGCACCCATTTTTTTCCCAAGTCTCAGAAAGCCACACCCTAACCTGGTCTCACGACTTAAAGAAATTGGTTAACAAAGCTTCCCTATCACCTCCCCTTTTGTCTAAACAAGAGCGAGCCAAACCCAATACAAAACTATGTACAGGAGGGGGAGAGGAATGGAGGTAGGGGGACAGGGGCGGGAGGAGGGGGAGGGAAATGGGAGGCTGGGAGGAAGCAGGGATTTTTTTTTTCAATAAAAAAAAATAAAATAAAAAAATAATAAAAATAAAAAAATAAATTAAAAAACTATGTACAGTAGGAACAGATATCAGGTATAAAATTACAAACAACATAAACAATATTAAACAAGGAACACATGATAAATGTTTTAATAAGCATTCTATTCCAAAGAGTCTAAGTCTTGCATCAGCAATAATGTTGGCTAAATCATAAGAGGAAGGTAATTATGACTATCTAATCTTCAACCCCATCAAAGGCCTGAGAAGGAAGATAATATTACTTGAACAGGCAGAAAGTGCAATCAAGCAGCTTCCAAAGTGAGCAGTGTATGACAAAAACAATTGGCTACCTGAACAATCATCCAAAGTCTCATTTGCAATGTTGAAGCAACCAACTTTGGCTAAGGCCTAAAGTAACTGACAGACCATTTTCAGAGGCAGGGAATTTTTCAGAACTGTATTACCCTGTCTTGGCAATGTTTGGCAGTCCTTTCCTTGTGTCCTGCTTATCTAATCCAGATACCATGTCATGTACTTTGTCAGTGGTTGAGTCATGGGCAGTTCTTTGCCCAAAGGCCAATTGTGCCAAGAAGAAAACAAACTTCAAGTGGAGTGTCTTTGTGCTCAACACTCTCTCAGGAATAGATTGGTGCTGTCAGGAACAATTGTGTCTCATGTCAACAGAACACTAAGCAATTTAAATGCCATGTTCTACAGATCTTTGAAGTGGTTGAAGATTAGCTATCTAGGCAGACTATAAGCTCTATGTATCTAAAGAACCTAATTAGGGCTGGAGAGATGGCTCAGCAATTAAGAGCACTGTCTGCTCTTCCAGAGTTCCTGAGTTCAATTCCCAGCAACCACATGATGGCTCACAACTATTTGTAATAAGATCTGGCACCCTCTTCTGGCCTGCAGGCATACATGCGGTCAGTACACTGTATACATAATAAATAAACTTAAAAAAAAGAGCCTAATTGATCTGACTATATGTATAACAAACATGAACAACTATTGACATATAATACTTAATGCCTGTATAACTTACAGACTAAGACTTCATGTCAGAATATTAAATAATCTGTAAACAAATGTGCAGCAAATCAGGACAGTGACCTCAAAATGTAAACAATGTAAGTATCTTGATCAGAGGTAAGAATAATATATAATACAATACAAAAATATATCCTAAAAGTTGTATCAATATATAAAATGTCCTAAACAGAGGTAGAAATATGTATGTATACAATCTGACAGAATAACTTTGCATAGGTATACAAATATTGTAAACAGAAATAACAAATATAATTTTAACTTGTATCAATGTACAAAAACTATACCAATGTAAATTACATAAATAATAGCTCACAAGTATTCACTCTATTACCCACTATTATTATCCCTTTTTTTAGAACTCTGAACTTACATAGTTTCCACCCCAACCCTCTAACTTATACAGTAATAATCAAGAACCCCTAAACAGTGCTCCCAATCCTGAGGTCAAACATTTTTGGGAGAGGGGATATCATCCTCTAGAATTGCTTCTTGCTGTCATGGGGGTGATGGCCTCTTTATGGGATCCTGCAAAAGTAAAGTGGTGGTTAAGTTTCAAGACTACTGTCTAGTATAGTTGCAAATGATTTCCAAGCAGTCGATAGGATTTTTTCCAAAGTTCTTATTTGGAGTTCTGGCCAGAACGTCATGAGAGGGTGCACCATTTCAGCAGCTGGTACCCCGAAACCCATCTTATAGTAGCGCTATCAGCATCATGATGTCATCTCAACCAGGTGGAGTTGTTGCTGTGGAGCCCCATATTCTTCCTGGAAACTTCAAAGATTACTGCAGGAAAAGGATCTGTAGGAAACTTTATTGTTCATTGTGGAAAATTAAACATTATTCATATAGACATGCATTCAATGAAGAATACAATATAGACAAAATAGACATGGAGAAAGTAAAATTTTTCCTAAAGTCTTCTTTCTGTCCAATACTAGATGGCTCCTGACATGAGACAGAAACTCTGAATGTTTCTTTTAACAACACGCTTGGATTTAGAGAAGTATAGAGCCATTGTCCAACTCCAAAGCCAGCTGTGTGTGTGTATTTAAATGTATATGTTTCGATCACCTATCATCATAAGTCATATTTCTTTTGCTCGATGATCCTTATTGGATAGTTATTTTTCCTTCTGTCAGCATCCAAACATCTAGGGTCTCTTGAATTCTTGAAGATGTGTATTTTCGTGTAAAGACAAGAGCAGAACCCTGCCCCAACCCTATATGGTTTCCTGTATGGTAACCTATATGGTTGTCACCATTGTGGATGAGCTTTTTAAAACACTTTTTAAGAGTTTTTTTCTTTTTTCAAAGCGAATCTTTATTAATTTTGATGATATCCATAGTTTTTTCTTCTGTGGGAATGAGAGCAAAACCCCTTCCCCAACATAGCACATCTCCTGCTTTGCATTGTGAGGTCAACACATCCTTGAAATACTCTGGTTGATTCAACTTGGAAGTTTTTTTTTTCCATTATCCATTGTCTCTCTGCTGCTGCTGTTCCTTTCTCATTAGAGTTAAGAAAATTCAAGGTTAATAAAGCATTACATAATCTATTTTTGGAGGTATTTTCCAGCCCTGCTAGCTCAGTCGGTAGAGCATGGGACTCTTAATCTCAGGGCCATGGGTTCAAGTCCCACGTTGGGCACCAACTGTAGATGGTAGCTCAATTCAGGAAATAATCAAACTAGGTAAAAGATAAAGCAATTATATTTTTATTTATTATAAGGGAAAATCTCGTGAAATAGGAACGAGAAGTCCCAAACTCAGCTGTGCTGAGAGGGAATCAGAGAGAGAGAGAGAGAGCACCTGGGCTGCACACCCATTTTTTCCTGGTTCCAGAAAGCCACACCCTAACTTGATCCCATCTCTTAAATATAATTTGTTAACAAAGCTTCCCCATTACCCCCCTAAACCTTTCTGGGAACACCCTCAGCAGACACACCCAGAAGTATGTCTCTATGGTGATTCTAAATCCAGTCAGGTTGACAGGGAAGACTGTCACACTTACCAAGTTTCCCTTACAAAAAAATTGATGTTTGCACAGTGTGCTTCTGCACAACAGGCCCTCGTGGAAGGTATAGTGTCTTTTCTTCCATTGGCAAATTCACCAGCCATGATTTAAAAGTCAGGAGGCAAGGTTCTGGGCCGGGGGAATAAAAGACCTGGATACAAGGCCAAAGAAAGATTGGCAAAGGTGCTTGCAAAGATGGAGGACGGTGAAGAAGTGGCTGTCCAGAGTAAACAGTGAGACCAGTGTGTCACAGAGGCAGGGATTTGGGTTGTAAGCCACAGGTTGGTTCTTGTGGGGGGGGAGAGTGTCATGGCAGGTGTGCTCGGTGCCTCATCTACAGGATAGTTCTGGGGGTGGAGGATATCACAGCAGGTGTGTTCAGTGCCTCATCTACAGATGGTTCTGGGTGGGTGTCATGGCAGGTGTGCTCGGTGCCTCATCTACAGGCTGTGTTGCTCCCTTCACCTATGTTTTTCTTCTGAGCCTTGATTGTTCCAAAGACTGAATCAACAACTCTGCATCAGAAATTCAAAACACCTTGACCCCAGGAGTCTGGCGAC
Organism: Neodon shergylaensis; assembly: GCA_025134845.1. Lineage (NCBI taxonomy): Eukaryota > Metazoa > Chordata > Mammalia > Rodentia > Cricetidae > Neodon > Neodon shergylaensis. The sequence goes on from JABTXL010007312.1 coordinate 191,959, forward strand.
AGCAGTAAATGCAGAGTTTGCTCTGTTGGGATGACCTCCTCAGTCCTCCCTGAAGCACAGAGTTGAGAATTACCTTACCTCGGGGGGGGGGGCATTTGAACATGCTGGTACCCACAGACACCAGAAGGAAGCAATAGCTCCTAGAGTTAGAGGTGTTTGTGAGCCACCTAATGTGAACGCTGGGATTGTAAGGGACTCCAGTCTTCTGACAGAACAGTAAGAGCTCTTAGCCACTCAGCTACCCCTACAACTCCATCACTTCCAATCCTCTTCCAGGAAATGCTCAGAAAAAGAAAGTCATCCAGGTCCGCATACAGGATCACAAAAATCCCGTTGAAGAAGTCAACCTGATTGTCACCTGCTTCTCTTTTGTTTACAATAGACTTGAACTGCCCTTATTTACTGTTAGGAAGAAAAATAAAGTTTGTGGTATATAAATCTATGCATGTGATAATACATCATAGAATGATGCATAGATACACACTAAGAAAATGAGTGCAGTTTCCCCTCTGTCTGTGGGTAAGTGGTTCCCAGACTCCCGCAGACATACAGTCACACAGATGTTCTCAACCTTTGTGTAAGATGATACAATAGTTGCATACATACATATCTCTCTTGCCTCAGGGTTTTTTGTTGCTGTAAAGAGACACCATGGCCATCACAACTCTTGTAAAAGAAAACAATTTAATTGAGGTGGTTTACATTTTCAGAGATTCAGTCCATTATCATCATGGTGAGACAGGGAGGTGTGCAGGCAGACATGGAGCTGCAGATGAGAGTCCTTACATCTTGACTTAGAGGCAACAGGAAGTGGCCTGTCTCACTGGGCATGGCTTCAGCATATATAAAACCTCACAGTCCACCTCCACAGTGACATACTTCCTCCAACAAGGCCACAGCTCCTGATAGTGCCATTCCGTTTGGGTACCATTTCTTTCAAAACACCTGTATATTTGAAACCATCTCCAGATGGCTTATAACGCCCAATGCTATGGAAACATTGTGTAAATAGTTCGTACACTATATTGTTTAGAAGATAATGATGAGAGAAGCGATCATACAGGTTATTTGAACATCCTCATCGCCCTCATTTGCTTTTTTTTTTAAATTAGCACATGTGACTGGAGAGACAGCCAGACAGTTAAGAACCCACACTGCTCTGGCAGAGGACCTGAACTGAATTCCTAGCACCCCTGTCAGGTAGTCACAACTGCCTGTAACTTCAGCTTCAAGGGGTTTGACGCCCTCTTCTGACCTCCACAGACACTGCAGCCACATGAGCATAAATAACCTCACACAGATGCACATGCATACACATAATTTTTAAATAATAATAATAAACATAAATCTCTAAACTAGCACATGTTAATAATACAAAATAAAAGGCAAAACAATGAACTTCACTGTGAGATTCTCACGTGTGCAGACAGCATACTTTATTCGAGGTCACGCCTGTTCCTCGGCACGCCCCTTTCTGCTTCCCTCCTCCATGTCTCTTCCTCTTCCACACCATCTTTTTTTCCAGCTGCAATCTTTTTTCAAATATTTTTTGTTTTAAGGTTTGTTTTGCTTTCAATTGGGTGTTTCTGTACAGGTTTGTGTATATGACTGTGTCATCCATGGAGTCCAGCTCCGCTGGAGCTAGAGTTACAGGCAATTGTGAGTTTCCCAACACGGATGCTTGGAACTGAACCCAACTCCTCTGCAAGGTCAGAAAGAGTTCTTACATTGAGCCATCTCTCCAGTCCTCAGATAATTTTAGTCTGTGGTTGTCTGACTCCTCGGACATAGAATCTGAGCGCCAATGTAAAAGGTACTCTTGAAAGACTGGGAATCTGAGGACAGTGTGGGCACACTGTTGTGCCCACGCTCACTCTCCAGTTTTAATAGGCACTAGCCAGCCAGGCGCCAGGCTTTGGGTGAATGGCAAGTCCGGAAGAGCCCTGTGTTCTGTTTTGGCAATTTCTCAGAAGCCTGTTATTTGTTCAAAATAAGAAGCTGGAAAAATTATGTGTATAGAAACAGCCTGTTAAAATTACAGGGCCAGAAAGAATGTGAGGAAGTCCCCCGTAGCTCCCAGCGGTTACACTTTGCACAGGGCATTAGCCGAGGGTTCCGGCCCACAGTGGTTTCTAACGTCAAAGTCTCCCATGCTCTCTCCCAGGCTGGCACCATGCAATTTCACCTCCGTCCCATCGCCACACAGTAGCAGCTTCTGGTCAGCCAGGTGACTGCAAGGAAAGCAATCTATATGGACCAAACTGCTCACATTTGAGGAACATTAGGTTTTGCATTCACGCATCTCATCATGTTTACAAAATACCTGTGTGTGCCCAATGTAAGGGCAGCAGGCTGGGCATAGTCATTCATGAGAGGCGTCCTACACAGTTGACAGTCTCTATTCTCATAAAGGGTAAGAAGGGAGTCAGTGGTGAAATTATCAGTGTGGTTAAACCAACTGTCCTCACCAAGAAAAACACTGCATTGGGCAAAGCAATTTTTTAAAAATTGCTTGTCACGTGAGCAGAAGACCAGATGTGGGAACATGTGCTTAGCCCACTGACAATTCGGGCTAAGGCAAGAAGTCTTTTCCGTGTGCTAAAAGAGCATTCACATGTTCCTGTGTCCACATTCACAGATGTTTGGAGCAAGCCACGGGGCCTCAAATGTTTCCAAAGTCATCATCATTTTCAGAACACGGAGGTCAGAGCTGAGGCTGAGAGTGCAGATGCCCTTAAATAAGAGCCGCCTAGGATAACTGTGGGAGAGATATTTGCCAAAACAAATATTTAATGTTGATGAAATGAGTTTATTCTGGAAGCACCTGCCAAGGCATACATATAGTCATCAGAGTCCACAGCAAAACTAGGCTCAAAGGCATTCAAGGACACTGCACTGCTGCCAAGGGTGGGATTGGTACCCGGATCAAATCAAGGCTTTTCCTATTCTATCACTCAAAAGAAGCTAAGAGCATCCAAGGGTGTAAGCATGTGCATGGTTATTCTTGTTGAGGCTGGGAAGCCTGGATGGCACTGGTATTGTTTAAAGCATGCCTTTTAGCTGTCTGACCCAGCCAGAGACTAGCTTAGGCAAAACAACCTATCATTCAAGAATGTTCTGAACACTGCGGGATATTTGCAGCAGGTACCTGACACGTGACAGGAAAGACACATGACTTTTTTTTTTGCTTTCATGTATGTGTGTGCAGTGCATGTGTGTACATGTTCCTGTGGTGTGTGCACAGTGTGTGAATTCTCATGCATATGTGTGCTCCTTCATGCATGCTGAGTAGACATCAGGTCTCTTGTAGCCACTTCATTTCTTAAGACAAGAGTCTCTCACCGAAACCGAGTTCACCAACTGGCTATGCCTTGTGGCCATTGAGATCCAGGGATCTGCCAGTCTCTGCCTCTCCAATTCAGGGAATAGAGATTGGGCACCTCCACCCAGCTCTTTGGGGGTTTTGTTAGTGGTGGTTGGTTAGTTGGTTGTTTTTTGTTTGTTTATTGAGACAAGGGATAGCCTTGTCTTAGCCTGGCTCCACAGTTATACCTTGAGGATGATCTTGGGCTTCTGGTCCTCCTGCCTCCACCTCCCAAGTACAGGGTTTAGAGGCAGTACCACCACACCCACTTAAGTTCAGGGCTTTAAGTATGCTAGTCAAGCACTTTACATCCCCAGGCCCTGAGTCATAATTTTCTTAATGTAATCTGGAAAATTGCTGCAGCCTAAGAAGAAACCAGAGCAGTGTAGGAATGGTGTTCCGAGGAGGAGGTTGTAGATGTGTTGACTCATTCATGGGCTTTCACGGGTCTCAGCTACTGAAGAAATACTGAGACCTAGTAACCCCCATCCCAAGTGGGAGATGTAGAGGAAGCCCAGATGCCCCTGACTCAGCAGTCTTCCCCACGGCTTTAGTTTCAGAGTAGCCCCTGTTTTCCACTGCATCCCCCATCACAGAGGCTTCCGTTTAGAGCTACCGCACAGGCCATACCGGGTGCTGCTTTGACCTGCTGTTACAGAACTTCGGCTACCCACTTCGAGTCACTTCCACCAACCACACCCTGGAGTCTCTGGATGTGCCTCTCAGGGGCCACTAGCACTATCACCATCCAGTCCACAGGTGCCCTCTGCCCTCAGACACTCTGGAATGTTTCTGAGTCAGTCATGGTGTTGACTCCGGTCAGGGTCCAAGAACTATCTCTTGATAGTGGCAGATCCCAACCCAGCTGTCCTGAACAATCTCTGTGTGACCTTAGATGACTCTGAATTCTATGTGGGAGGGTGAATGCCCAAGCCAGGTCGAGGCCTCACTGCCTGGGCACCAAAAGAAGATTGCACATAGAGCAGATGCCATTCACCACTTTGGGCTTAGAGAGGAGCCCAAGCTTTGGGAAGGCCCTCATCGCAGGCGCTAACATTTGCTGAGCAATCAGCCCATGCTCAGCCTTGTGAGTAAATGTATCTAATCTGGACACACATCAAGGTGCCACAACGACGGACTCCAACAATACCCAGTGACTGGCGGAGACTAGAAATGTGTTTCTTTCTCACAAGCTCTGGGGAAGACCTCATGGTAGTCAGGCAGCTCTGTTCAGGCAGACGTGGAGACACCAGTTCTTTCTGTACGGCATTTCTCCCATTTCCACAAATGGGGTTATCTTTGGCACTGCAGAAGCTGAGTACATTTGCTTTTTGTCCCTATGACAGAACACTTGGTATAAATGACTTAAAGGAGGGGGGGATTTTGGTTGACGATTTCAGTCCATAGTCCTTGGCTCTGCTGTTTGTGAGCCTATGGGCATGCAGAACGCTGTGGCAGTGGGAGCCTGTGAGAACTTGCAAGAGCCTGTGGGCACCTGTGGATGCCTGTGGCAACCAGTGGCAGCCTGTGGCAGAAACCAGTTGCCTCCGTCAAATTGGCCTGTGGGGCAATTTCTAATGGTTGATGTAGCAGGGCCCAGCCCACTGTGGGAAGAACATTCTCTAGGCAGATGGACCCTAGGCTGTACAAGTTGAAGGTGAGCCTAGGAGCCAGCCAGTAAGCAGCGTTCACCCACAGTTACTGCTTCAGTTTCTGATTGAGTTCCTGCCCCAACTTACCTTAACAATAGATTGTGGCCTAAAGTGTAAGCCGAATAAACCCCTTTCCCTCCATGTTCTCATTGGCCATTCTGCTGATCACAGCAACAGAAAACAAACCAAAACATCTACTTGCCATATTGCTGTGAGAAAATAGCTGAAGAAAGCAACACAAGGAAGGAAGGGTTCCCATGGCTCAGTCTGAGGGTACAGTACAACATGGTGGGGGGTGGCAGCAATAGTGTGAGGCTGATGGTTACATTGTATCCACACAGGAAGGCAGTGAGGCAGCTGCTCACATTGTATCCACACAGGGAAGCCCATACGAGTGTAGAGGTAGGTAAGGAGGCAACTGCTCACATTGTAGCTACACGGGGAAGGTGTGGAGGCA
>JABTXL010007312.1:197441-213762 GCA_025134845.1 Neodon shergylaensis
TGGTCACATTGTAGCTACACGGGGAAGGTGTGGAGGCAGATGGTCACATTGTAGCTACACGGGAAGGTTTGGATGCAGATGGCCACATTGCATTGCAATCAGGAAACGGAGAGTTCAGCTCATTCTCTTCTTTTTATTGGGTCTGAAACCCCAGCCCAAGTGCTCTACTAACAAAGATACAGCCCCAGCTATACTTCTCCACTTCTGGAGACAGATAGGTCTCTGTACGTGGTACAGGCTTTCTTAGCAATGCCAAGTCCTGATGCTGGGCTTGAATCATAGGTGATTACCACCATGTCCTGCCCGGTGTGAAGATTTTACACTGGAAGAAGAAGAAATGCATTCTGGTGCACCACTAGCCGTCTGCCATCCTCCCTTATAGGTGCATCTTGGGATGCTCTTCATGGCTGAGTCCTTGCCCTGGGTAACAACTATCTGACATAATCAATGAACTTCAGCGAAGGCAATAGAGCTGAACCTCTTTCAGATAAAATACGAGTGGAGTGTGTTTTAACAGAGAGCTAATAGAGATGTAAGATTTAGCACAGATATTTGACTCTGGCCAGGGTGGGAGCAGGAACAGAGCCGTTCTGCTCTGGTGGCACCCTCATCGAGATTACAGAAGAGACAGGGCTGCATTCGAACCAGGTAAATCACTTGTGGAAATCACTGACCACCAACTCTCAGAGCTGGAGAGGTGGCTCCCATGGGTGAAGTTTTGCGATGCAAGCTTGCAGAGCTGCATCAGGATCCCCAAAACTCATGTAAAACCTGGTGCATGTTGTATGCCTATAATCCCATTCCAGCCCCGGGCGGGTAGAACCCCAGGGTTTGCTAGACAAGCAGTCTAGCCTGAACAATAAACTTCTTTCAGTGAGAGTCTGTCTCAAAAATAAGGTGGAGAGTGAAGAGGAAACATCCAACACCAACTTCTCACCTCCATATGGGTGTGTTCGCTCACACACACAATATACAACACAGACACAAAACACATACAATGTTGAAAATAATTCTGACCCTCAGTCTTTAACTTTCTCATGGAAGGAGCCTCAAGAGACAGTGTATCTGGTAAGCTCTGGGGGACTGTTAGGTGTTTGGACTGGTTTGATCCAAGAGACCCCCACACATCCACCATTGAAGTTGCCCTTTTGGGCATTGGCTTTGTACAAGGTGTGGGCTTTGGATAAGCATTTTTCTAAAGGTGGACTACAAGGAATCTGCAAAGATTGTGAGTGTGTCTGTGTGTGTGCACGCGCGTGCATGCCCAAGGTGCATCCACTTATTGATTCCCCATCGATTTCCGATCAAGCTAGCACGTGCTCACTCAAAGCTTTCCTGGAGATCTATAGCAACTCAGAGGCTTCCGGGAGGGCCTGAACAGTCACACACCTGCATTCTTCAAGTGTTGGCTGACACACAACACCCAGGGAGTGAGGGGAGGCACGAGCTCCAGAGCAGGAGGAGCCGTGGGGAAGCAGGTTAGAGGAGGAGGAAGGCCCTCTGGCTTCCAGATCCTGGAGAGTGTGTTCACTGGTAAATATAACCAACGCGCTGTGCAAATTACTGAAATATATAATCTGTCATCGGAGCGAGAACTTGTCACAGTCCCCTGCTTCCGAGTACTTATGAAGTGCCAGGTGCCATGTTCAGTACATCACATCCACATGCTCTTTCAACCAGGACCTCCCTGAGGACTGAGGACGGCACTGTCCTGGCACTGTCAGACGGGCAGATTCAGATCCTACACACAGAAAGGCAACCCACTCAAGGCCACACCACTGGGAAGGGAAGACTCAGGACAGAAGCCCAAGCCTGTCTGCTCCCTGACGCCATCTTCCGCTGCCACATGAACTGCCACAGGCCTCAGTATCTTCACTCACAAAATGGGACATTACAACCTGCTCTGCTTGCCTTATAGGGTTCTTCTATTGGGAAACAGGGGCCGAGATACACCATGGGGGCTGGGAAGATAGCTTAGCTTGTAAAGTGCTCAGTTTGCAAGCATGGGGAGTAGAGGTTAACTCTCAGAACCCATGCTTTAAAAAAAAAGCTACGTGTGATACCAAGCTCTGATCCCATCCCTGGGGAGGTGGAAGAGGGTGGGTTCTAGGAGCTCTCTGGTCAGACAGAACAGCCTTCTTGACAAGTTCTAAGCCAGTGAGAGATCCTGTCTCTAAAAGCAACCAATAAACCAATAAATAAATAATGAAGAAATATATAAGGGTAGATGGCAACTGAGGAATGACCCTTGTGATAGCCTACACATGTGTGTGAACCCATACATGTGCAAACATACACACATATACACACACATTTACACAAGGCAAAAAATAACACAAATCTTTTATTCATTTTTTCTATTTTATTTGTATGAGTGCTTTTGTCTACATGTATAATATCTTTGTATCATGTGTGTGCTTGCTGCCTGTGGAGGTCAGAAAAGAGCATCAGATCCTCTGTGGAATTGCAGGTGGCTGAGACTCCGCATAGGTTCTGGGGATTAAGCCTGGCTCCTCTGGAAGAAGAGGCAGTACTCTTAACCACTGGGGCATCTCTCTAGTCCTGGACTGTTCAGACTTCTACAACATAATTCAACAGCACTGCTCCCGGGTTCCTCGGGGAGTACCAGAACCTTCCTCCAATATACTTAACAGCACGTTGTGTTTGAAAATCTCGGGAGGTAATAGATTCTGTGATCTCATCATAAGACATCAGCAAGTGATGTAAGGCGTGTTAATTTCCTCTACTTAGCCACTTCATAATGTTTATGTATTTCAACACAGCAGACTGAAAAAAAGAAATAAAGTTAGCTCCTCCACACGCAAACAACATGAGAGGAAGGGCACTCTTGACTTGCCTGGTAGAGAGTGGTTGCACACCAGAGCTCACAGATGTCTTCACCCCAATAGAACATCTGGGAATGAATGTCATCATCACACTGCTCTCAAAAACTCTCACAAAGTCCACGGAGGGAATCCAAGACTAGGGTCCACAACTGGGGTCAAAAGACAAGCCACAGAGAGGGTCACCATGGACGTGGATACTCCCGTCTCCATCAGACATTCAGCCAACAGCAGCATCCTAAAAGCCCATATGCAAAATTACCCTGACTCCTGACCATAAAGATGGTGAGAGATGGTAATGCTGGCCACTAACTTGGAGGGCAACTGTGATGGCCACTGTTATCCATCAATTTGACAGAATCTAGAATTCCGTGGTAGACGGCCTCTGGGCATTTCTGGGGAGGGTAAGCCCGGCTATGGTGATGTAGCGAGGAAGTGGGAAGACCGTCCCCTGTGATCGGATCCTGACCTGTAGAGGTGGAGAGAGGAAGCTGGGCAGCAGGATCCTTTGCTGTCTGCTTCCTGACTGTGGAACTCAAGCTCCTGCTTCTGTGTCTTCACCACCATGGTGGTCTGCACCTTGAACTGTGAGCCAAATAAACCCTTTCTCCTTTAAGTTGCTTCTGTCAACTACTTTATAACAGCAACAGAGCAAGACAATAGCTGAGGTAGAACCTGGGCTATTTTGTGGCTTATGTGTAAAGTTACAGGGCATCAATGCACAGTTCTTGTTTCCATGCAAGAGAAGCTAATTCTAGAGAATGTAAGCAAAGAGAGAGTGTGTCAGGGTTCATTAAACACCTGGGGTCCAGGCTTAGGATCCCACCACTGCCGCCGCCACCACCACCACAACAACAACAACAACAACCCTGCAGGCTCTGGAAAAGCCAGGTAAGCACACCTCCATTGTTATATTTTTAGTTTTATCTCTACGTCTATGTGTGGATCTGTGTGTGCACGGTGCACACGTGAGTGCAGTGCCTCTGAAGAGGGCTTCAGGATCCCCTAGAGCTGGACTTACAGCTGGTTATGAGGCACCTGATATGGATTCTGGGAACCGAACTCAGGTTCATCTCTGCAGCCCCATTTCCATTGTTCTCAAGAGCTACCACGCAGGCCACCAATCATCCTGGTTAGGCTGTCCAGACAACTGACACATAATGTCACTGGCTAGGTAGCTTCAACAGCAAATGCAGACACCTGGGGGTCCTGCCAGGTTGACAGTCCCACTAAGCACACCTTCAAGGGAGGCAGAACTATTTTGACTCCTGGTTTCAGAGGCCTTGGTTCTGTTTCTTCTGGACCCATGCATGCTGAGGCAGGGCATCTCAGTGGGGTCAAATGGTAGAGTGACATGGCTCATGGGGAACAGGAGGCAGAGAGAGACACAAAGGGACCAGAACAAGGCACATTTGTCCAGGGCATGTCCCAGTGACATACTTCCTCCCGATTATGTCGTCAAACTACAACTCCATTGATGAGGTCAGAGCCCTCACGATACAATCAATTCCCAGCAGCCCTACCTCCGAATACCACTTTGTAGAAAAGCAAGACTTCTACACAGAACACTTGAGATCCAAACGACACCAGGTGGTCTCTTCAGCCAGAGTGACCGCAGCCTGACTTTGGGGACCCCAAACCCAGCAGGTAACAAGACAGCTGTGACAACCAATGCCACCTTCTCTCTTGTGCACTTTCGCTTTTATTACTTAAGACCAGGTCTCACCTTTTAGACCAAACTGGCCTCAAACTCACAAAAGTCCGAATGCCTCTGCATCCTGAGGGGTAGGCTCAGAGGTGTGCATGTCCCAGATGTAAGCTTATGCTCACTTACCCGAGATTCCCAGCGCCGGGAGGTCCACTCTGTCTCCACTCTATCCCACTAAGGACTTGTTTAAAATCCCATCTTCGCACTCCACAGCTTCCCAGCATCACTAGCCCTCTCTGATACTATCTTTCCTGGTCTCCCCTGCGGGCTGACTACTAATATTCCTATCCTTGAGATAATGTCTCTATAACCAACTAAGATTTATGCTAGGTTTTTTGTTGTTGTTGTTGTTGATGATGTCATTTTGCCAGAAGCTGTACCGTCTCCACTGATAAGAAACTAGTGTAGATGAGGTTAAAACCAGCACGATAAAGATCACCTGCGGATAAGAAAATAAAAGAAAGCCCACCATGATGCTAAGCACAAAGTAAGCACTCTGATAGATACTAAGAAAATGAATAAACACATGTGTAAGGCTTGTTAAGAGATAAATAGCAGGCTAGAGACACGGCTCAATGGTTACGAGCACTGGATGCTCTTCCAGAGGACCTGGGTTCTGCTCCCAGACCCATAGTGGTGCCTACAGCCATCTATAACTCCAGGGGATCTGATACCTTCTTCTGGCTCCTCAGGCATAAATACACATGGTGCACAGACACACAATGCAGGCAAAACGCCCATACACATAAATTAAATTTAAAAAATTAAAAGGCAACATATCTCATTAGAAAGCACTCTAGATCTTACTTGCACCTGTAACTCCAGCAATCAGGAGACTGGGGCAAGAGATGTGCTAAAGTCTGAGGCAAACCTGGCTACAGTGTGAAATCCCTTAGATAATAGAGGATTATCATGGTTTTCAAAGGTTTGCCTTGTGTTTTCTGTGTATGTGGGTGTGTCTGTGTTGAGTATATATCACTTGAGTTCAGTGCCCACAGAAGATAGAAGAGATACTCAGATTCTCTTGGAGTTGAGGTTACAATAAGTTATGAGCATTTAATGTGGGTGCTAAGAACCAAATTTGGATCCTCTGAAAAAACAGCAAGTGCTCTTAACTGCTGAGCCACTTCCCAGCCAGGGTGACTGTTTCCTTGTTTCGTCTATAGTCTTTCTCTCTGTCTTCTAGTCCTTCTTTCTTGTCTTCTAGTCTTTCTCTTCATGCTTTTCCATGATCTCACAGACCCATTGAGACTTCATCTGCCAGAAGGGAAGAGGGCGATGCAGGCTAAAGCATGGCCTGAACAGGGAAAGATTTAATGGCACACTGCACAGGGGCCTTCGCTGTAGACTATATAATCCATCTCTGATTAGTTAAAGTATAAACAATATATTGTGGAGGCTCCATAGTTCACAAACATCAGGGGGAGCTGAAAGAATACGCATAAGTCAAATATTAAGCTTCTCCAAATAAGTGTTTCATGTCCTGCCCCGCCCTCCCCCGCCGTGCCACACACACACAGGGAGAGAGAGAAAGAAAGGGAGGCAGGGAAAGAGAGAGAATTTAACTGTGAATCAGTCCTGCCTGAGTTCAGTCGGTTGCCAGAATGTCTAAGAAATGTAGTTTATATTCTCAATCTCTCAGTCTCTGAAACACAAGAAGGTACAAGGTATGTGGTGTTAGAAGAGAGGGTAAATTTAATTCAGCAACACTGGTGACCTTTGTGTATGTCTCTGTATGTGGGAAGGCTAGAGAACAACTTTAGATGTCACTCCTAAGATGCTGTCTAGCATGCTTGTTTGTTTAGAAAAGTTCTCTTGCTAGCCTGGAATTTGCCAAGCAACTAGGCTGGTAGGCCAGCAAACCCCAGGGGTCCTCCTTTACCCACCCCCCAGTGCATGTACCACCCAAGCATGTACCACTATGCCCAGCTTTTTAAAATTTGGGCTCTGAGGATCAACCTCAGTCATCATATTTGCAAGGCAAGCACGTTACCAACTATGCTATTTCTCTAGTCTCCTGCAGCTTTCGCTAGGTACTTACTAGTCTTCTCCATTTTATTCTTGAGTTTAATGCAGGAAGCACGCAAGAAAAGTGTCTTCCCTCTGACTCCCACCATCCCCGAGACTCTAGGAAAACAGGGCACTCTTCATCATTGACTTTTTATCACCACAACACATGCAGGGCTTAGCATAAGGTAGATACTCAGCAAATGTTAAGATGTATAAGTGGATGAATGAATGGAAGTGGATGGATATGGATGGTTGAATAGATGGATATGCATGGATGGGCATATATGGGTAGGTGGGTGGGTGGGTGGCCAGATATGGATGCATGGATGTAAGAATGAATGGATGGATGGATGGATGGATGGACGGATGGATGTTTGAGCACACTATAAAGTTTTACTCTGCTGAATCTATAATCCAGTCAGTCCTATAGAGTAGCAGTGCCCACTATCTATACATAGAGCTACTTAGCCTTTGAGATGTAGCTAGCACAACTGGAGATAAATTTTCATTTTACCTTGTTTCCGTAAATTTAAATTTAAGAAAAATTTCTAATTCTATTTTGTAAGAATTTTTTTTTTGGTATTTTGAGACAGAGTTTCTCTGTGGCTTTGGAGCCTGTCCTGGAACTAGCTCTGTAGACCAGGCTGGTCTCGAACTCACAGAGATCCGCCTGCCTCTGCCTCCCGAGTGCTGGGATTAAAGGCGTGCGCCACCATAGCCCGGCTGTAAGAATTTTTTTAAAACTTGCAGTCTATTTCTTGTATGTATGTGAGTGTACTTTGTTCAGCTATAAATTTTATGAGAGCTAAATACATATCCAATATTTCAAATGACTAGTTAACAAACACTGGCTGTTTTCTGTCACTATGCCAAAATTCTTGGGAAGGAAGGAAGGAAGGAAGGAAGGAAGGAAGGAAGGAAGGAAGGAAGGAAGGAAGGCTCACAGTTTCAAACTTCCTAGCCATGGCCAATAAACCCGGTGGGGTGGCTTTGGCCATGTGACAACACAGAGCATCATGGCGGGAGCAGGTGGGAGGGCACCTCATGGTGACTGGAAAGCAAAGAGAGTGGCAAGAAAGAAGATGATAAATCTTATCATGAGTTCTCCCCAAACACTTAACTCCTGAAAGTAGGCTCCATCTCCCCAAGGCTCCATTACCTCCCTCTCAGCAGCACAAGACACACTGGGGACAAAGCCCATAATACGTGGGCTCTGCAGAGACATGGCAGATAGAAACTACAGTGGTGTACAGGTAGAATGTGCTGTAACTGCGAAATGCATCCCAGATGCCAGGCATTTAAAATGAAAAATAATTTGAAATGTGCCCATGGGCCGGTGAGAGTCGGCTTAGTAGGCAGAGAGAGGTTCTTCTCTCCAAAGCACAGAGACCTGAGCGCAGGGCCTGGAGCTCACATAAAGGTCGGCGAAAAGAGTCTCACAAGGCTGCCTTCTGGGCTCCACATATGTGTGCGCCCATCACACACAAAAGGCACACAGCAGCAATGACAATAAATTAGAGCCAGCGAGGAGGCGAAGTAAATAGAAAGCTCGCTGCAGAAGGCTGATGGCCTGAGTTCAAGCCCCAGAACCCTCCGCGAAAGGCGAGAACCAAGTCCCAAAAGTTGTTCATTTATCCCACACACACCTGCTTGCTCTCTCTCTCTTTCTCTCTCTCTCTCTCTCATACACACACGCGCACACACACACACAAATTAATTGATTAAAATAGTAAACTTCTAAGAAATTTAAATACACCATTAATTTTTTGAACGGTTGTATGTGGAAATGATAACCTGGATATATTAGATTTAACAAAATATATTATCCAAATTGATGTCACGTGCCTCTTTTTACATTAAAATTTTTATTACATTTATTTCCAGGGGAAGGGAGTCTCACTTGTGTCGCAGTGTGTGTATGGAGGGCAGGAGCCAACCTGCAGGAATCTGTCCCATCCTTCCACCAGGTGAGTCCTAGGTATGAGCTCTGGTTGTCAGGCGTGGCAGCAAGTGCCTCTGAGCCATCTCAGCTCCCCTCTTCTTACATCTTTGAAGCTACTCTTAGGGAATGCGAATGCACGCATGTGGCTCTCACTGTATTTCAACTGGACGACAAAGGTCTGGATCTCAGTGCTATCACCCGCGCTCTGAGTAAGTACTGAGACAGTCTTACCTGTGAGCCCTGGAGGCGCCGACTCCACCCCACCCTGTCATCCCCCCCCCCGTCTACTCCCAGCCCTTGCCCATGGGAGCAAGACAAGACAAGGCCTCTGTGACACTCAGGAGAGCAGTCATGAATTTGTTTCTCGGAACCAGACAGGTGACCTATCAAGGGAAGGGTTGGAAGAGAAGCCTCATGTGGCCACCAAGTGTTTTTAGTAAAGTCAATGCACAAGAAGGAAATAGCTCCCTGCGACAGGGTCACTGCGTGACATCTCGGTCCAGACGTGGACTCAAAGGTCCTTGGTAGGCCTCTTCTACTCTTGCTTGGCTCTGAGGGTGGAAAGGCCCCGTTCTGGTCATCCCAAAAGTTAGGACAAAGCATTAGGTCTTCTGGCACCCACTACCATTCACCCTCTCTTGACTTTAGTTACCAGAAATATATACTAGTCAGGTGGGAACCATGTAGCCTGCACCTGTCCCGGGACGTCCAAGCATCCTTTTGTCTGTCCTGGAAACTCATTCTGAGAAGCTGGCCTAGGCAGCCTGATTGACTAATCTTGGTTGTCAACTTGCCTGGATCTGGAATCAGCTCAAATGCAAGCTGTTGGGCATGCCTGTGAGGTAAGGTTAGCTTTGATTTTCTTATTTGGAGTGGAAAAGATCCACCCTACATGTGGGGGCCTGGGGAGTACCTTCTGGTGACAGATAAAAGGAAAGACCAAGAGAAAAGGCTTGGTCCTTTGCCTGTTTGCCTTCACTCTGGCTGGCAAGTTTCTCAACCCCATCGCAGTGGCGGTGGCAACTCTTTACTGGTATCAAACCCCAGTTCCCTTTTCCTCTCTTTAGGCTTCCAGTGCTGGACAGAAGACTTAGTGATTCTCCAGGAATCCTCTAGACCTTTGGCACAAACTGGGATTGCTAAGAAACCCAGCCATACAGATAAACAGCTGCCAGGTTCTCAGTCTCTTTGGTGTGGAGACAGCCATGTTGGACTTTCCAGTTCATATCCTATAAGTCGATCTAATAAGCACCATTTTAAAGTATATATATATATATATATATATATATATATATATATATATATATATCACTCCTGTCCCTCTAGCAAACCTTAGCATGCGCCAGAAAGCTTCTCTCCCGTGATGGGAATCAGAACTCCCACACCCCTCTCTCCTGTAACCCCTGTGGCTTCTGTTTGCTATATAAAATCAATTGTTCCAGAAAGGACTCCAAGGATGCCTTTGATTGGCCTGCAGAGAAGAAGCTGTGGGGGATGGAGGGGGAAATGCCCTTTGCTGGCCAATTCTGAGCCAAGGCACTGACTCGGACAGATCAGCAGTGGCGTGGAGAGAAGGGAGAAGAAGGGCAGAAGGTGACAAGTGAGGCTTAAAGAACAAAGGAAGGGTCCAAATACTAAGGCTTTGCTCCAAGAAGGAGAGCTGAGCTGCCTGGTACTGGCCTGCTTTCGTCCCAGAAGTGCACTGCAGAATGCACATCCGCACACTGTTACCACCCAAGGTCACTGGAGCCTGGAGAGACATCTCAGTGGTCAGGACCACAGTTCAGTTCCCAGTTCCCTGGCCAGATGGCTCACAACCTCCAGCTCCGGGGGAGCCAATGGCTTCTTCTGCCCCCCACTGACACCTGCATTCACACATACACATATCTACACAGAATATAATGGACATTTTAAAATTGTATTAAAAAGCCATACCTATGTGCAAAGTTATCAGTCTTGGCAAAACTTAGTTAAGAAGAAAGGCATTTTCATGTCTTACTAATATTGCTCACCATTAAAAAGTACCAAAATTTTACTTAAATGTGGAAGTGAACTGTTAGGGCTTTCCAGAGAGATCATCTGTCTTTGGACAAATTAACAGAACTATTGGGAAGCAAGAGTATTAATAACCAGAACTGTTGACTGGGTGGAGTGTCCTTTAATCTCCAGTCTTTACTTGCTGGTCTTAAAGGAGACTTTGGTCTGGAGGGAAATCTGTGCTCATTCACTCCCTGAATAGTTGAGGCTCCTTCAGTAGTTCTGAGGTAGTGACGGGGGATTTGTTTTAATAAAAAAAAAAGCACACAACGATGGGGGAGGGGGGCATCCATAACTAGAGAGAGACGAAGCAGTGTGAATCCCTGAGCCACAGAAGGACAGGATCCTGAAAGGGGGCAACTGTAGGAAAAGGAGCCAGAGGCTTAACACGCTCAGCTGGAGGTGGAAAGACCTGGGCTTCCAAAGAATATGCACCCTGAATGCTTCTCAACTTCGTGTGTGTGTGTGTGTGTGTGTGTGTGTGTGTGTGGTGAGAGAGACAGTGGCAGAGAACGACCTTTATGGGAAGACGTGAAGGGACAGGAGCGTGAGGCCAGTAGGTTTGACTGCCCTTCTCTAGATCTGCCCTTGAACCCGCTGCCAACCTCCTCACGCCCCTCAGGTGAGCTCCTTAAGGCAGCCCAACACACTCACTCTTGGGTCTCTGTGCACCCACCCTATTCTCCAAGCCCCACCCAAAGGTCTCTCCCATGATCCTTTTTGGAGACTACTCTTTGCTCGGGCCCACCTCAACGCCCTCCCTTCTCAACTCAAAGCTAAGCACAGCTCCACACCCACCGCATTCCCTAACCATAGGAAGGCACTTCTAGAATGTTGCGCTCAGCTGACGGTAAGTGCACATCAATTCGGCAGAACAGACTCCAGAACAAGATCAAAGAAGCCGACATTCCCCCATGATTCCTGCTTGGTGCTGAGACTCAGTGCTCCGTGAATACTTGTGGACTGAGCAGTCTCCATCTCAGTGTGCTTGCAGGGCCACCTGGCAGTCCACGAGAAAATAAAGCAGCATTTTGGAAGCTGACTGGGCTGTGGCCATCTCCCAGACTCCTGCGCCCTCTACTGACCAGGAGGGAACCTGCACTCAAGACAAAGTTGGCCAACGGGATAGAGTGGTCCTGATGCAGGACCGATGGCAAGGCAGTCTAGCCTCGCTGGAGGTTCTAGCTCGGTCCACCCGGGTCTGTGCCAATGACCCTGAACTCACAGGCATGACCCGGCCTGTTGCAGTACCCCACGAGGCCCCACAGGCCATGCTTAGAGTTTCTCATCCAGCTGCAGGCCACGGTTCTCCCAGGTGCCTCCGTGCATTGTGGCAGGGCTGCCCCGGGGGGTTCGGTTCAGGTAGTTCTGGATGGCAGAGGCGCAGTCCAGGCGTTCCATGGCGGTCATGAGGTAGTGAAGCTCCTGCAGGCTGCCATTCTGTTCCTCGAACAGCTCCAGGATGGCCGCGGCGGGACTGCGTTGGCAGGACAAGAACCTGTCTCCAAGGGACAGGGAACAGTGAGAAGAAAGCGGGAAATGAAGGAGCAGCATGAGGCCCACCCTGCACCGCTCGCTCCCCTGGGTTCTGCTCCTCTTGTGCCTCAGGTTCCTCTTACAAAGCTGAGTTCTTGCATGAGACAGCATCTGAGATTGCCCAACCTGTTGGCATTGTGACAACATTGTCCTAGTTAGCTTGCTGTTAACTGGACACAAACTACAGTCATCTGGAAGAGGAAACTCCAACTGAGAAAATGCCCCTATCAGATTGCTCATAGGCAAATCTTTGGGAGCATTTCCCTGATTAATGATTGATATGAGAGGGCCTGGCTCACTATGGGTGATGCTACCCCCAGACAGATGGTTCTAGATGGTACAATAAAGCAGGCTTTGGAAACCCACGGGAAGCAAGGCAGTGAGGAGCATTCCTCCATGGCTTCTGCATCAGTTCCTGCCCCCAGGTTCCTGTCTTGAGTTCCTGCCTTGACTTCCCTTCATGATGGAATGTCATGAATAAGCAAATAAACCCTTTCCTTCCCAAGATGATCTTGGCCATGGCGTTTTATCACAGCAATAGAAAAATCAAACTGAGACAGGTATTATCTACAAATTTCATGCTTGGGAATCATGCATGTTAAGAAACAAAATGGAAAAATTCTCGCTTTAAGTGCACATAGGACTTCGTGTTGTGTCTCATGCATAGTTTCCTGTGATGGCCCATCATTGTTTGGGAACCTTCTAGAATCTCTCTTACAATCTCTAACTCCTGACTGCCTCACTCCTCCACCACCCGGTGATGCCCTGCTTCTCCTTCCATCCTAAGCCTCCTGTCTCCAGGCCCATACCTACACCACTTTGCATAGCCTGGCCCCCTGCACCTCAGCTGCTCTTCACAGCTAGAGTGACTGACTCTCCATGGTCCCCTCTCTGACATCTTTTCTGACTCTCCATTCTGCAGCCCTCTGGCCAGACCCAGCTATTCCTGCTTCAACTGTGTGTGTCTCTCTTCAGTGTTCCGCAATACTGAGCACACACAGAGGGCACAAGGGAACCTTGCTGCTGTTCTCGGGTTCTCAAGGCTCCTAGGAGGTGAAAACATATTTCACACTGTGTCTCAAAGCTTGGTGGCCCATAGACAGGCACCCAACAATTGCCTCAATCTGTTCTGCCTCCAGGGTCTAGCTCTAGATCGCCCATCCCTGACCACTGCCTTCAAGCCTGGGCTCTGGGACCTGCATAGAATTGTTCTTCTACCCATCCCTTTGTGAGCTTCTTGGCAGGGGCCCCAGCCGCATCGCCACTGTGCTCGCTAACACTGCCTGTGTTAACAAGAGGCAGGCTTCCAGCTCCATGTTGTACACACATCATCCTGTAATCTGCTTTTCCATGCCTTGGGCCACAGTGTGGCGAGCACTCACTAGCATCAGTGACTTGTATCATTTCTTGTGAAATATTTATTGCACGCCTACTATGAGACAGACATCATATAACTGACCTCAGGCTGAACGGATGGGTTTGGCATCCTGGGGAGAGAGTGACGTATTCTAAATTCTACTGAGGCACTGGTGCCCTTCTCTTCAACTGAAAAACTATGGCTACTTTTTTTTCCACTTACAAAATCCATATAGCAGACACACAGGAGTGTGAACTTGAAGCTGACTTCCACAGAGAACATAGGAATGAACTGGAACAATGAGCTTGGCCAGGCTCAGACACACAGATGGGGTGGGGACTCTCACACCAGCATCCCAGCAACCCCTGGGGCTCTCTTACAAAAACTGGACTCTCAATACCTGCTCCCATTTTCTTCTGTCCTGAACTTTAACAATAGTTAGAACAAAACTGGCTCCGGTATAGAGGACTGAGACACTGGGGACAAGTCACCCCCTCAGTCCCTGAGAGAGAGGAGGGCTGTTCCAGAACCAGGTCTACTTGTCTTCTGGCCTTTGCCTCCTGACTAAATTGTAAGACAGTTGTAAGCAATTAGAGTCTTTCTTTCCCCAGTTTGGAACTAAATCTATTTTTATCAATTTCTGTTTCCCAAAAAATTAGGAAACATAGGGAGAGCAGGTGACTGGTTTACAGACCTGAGTGCCTGCTAACAGTTACTCTGAAGTTTGAGGATATAGAATCGGCAGACACAGCTGTCCTTCCAAAGGGACTCAGGTGGGAAGATTCACTAAATTTCAAGTCACCTCCTTGTCTGTGGTCCAGTTCCCAGAATGTCCTGAAGTCGCCCCAGCCCAGCCCCCCTTTGACCTCCCTGGTTGCTCACCGGATTTTCATGCCACAGAGCCCCATGTGGGAGGCCAGTCTACGCCAGTCATTCCCAGTGACACTGCTGGGCTCCAACAGCATCTGCAGCTGCTCAAAGAGCTCCGGGGGCAGCCTGCAGTGGGGAACAGGGTGTTTGCTAAAGGAAGGCTCAGAGACCAAAGGCTGGGCAGACAGTTCAATCTGCTGCCACACAATCACGAGGTCTTGAGTCCAACAACCAGCACCCACATAAAAAGTCTGGTGGCATGTACTCGTGACCTGAGCATGGGAGAGAGGGAGACAGGCAGATCCCTGGGGCTTGGTGGCCAAGAGACTCCAAGTCCCAGTAAGAGACTTTATCTCAAAAACAAGATTATGGATTCTGGGGAATAACACCTAAGGTTCACCACTGGCTTCCTTGTGCATGCACACACGTGTTTTCACACACCTACACACATGAACACACACATGAATGCACACACGCGTGCATACACACACACAAAGGGACCCTGACGTTCTCCATTCCATTACCTTCTGGGGATGCTGAGGCAGGATTGCCAAACACCCCCAGACAACAGTCGGGTCACCTTCACCTCACCTATTGCATGGGGGAGGCTGAGAGACAGGAGGTGGTGCCGCCCAGGACTCTTCCTCTGAGGCCTGGAACCTGAGGATTTCCATGTACTTGGATTCCAAGCCCTGAATCACCAACAGGGACAGGGAACACACTCAGAGGTCATGAGAAACTCCTCCCTCAAGGGGCCCCACTGCATTCCTCATGACCTTCCTTCAACCTGCCACAGCCTTGTCACCTCCCCGATCCTTCCCCCTCCCACAGCACCCTGGACCCTCTGACTCCAAACTTCAGGACCTCCTCAGTCAGACTTAGATTTGCCCCTGAGAACAATAAAAACCGCATGGGGTGCATCCTAAGCTGCCAGAAGGCATGAGCAAGACAAGGACACCACTCACTAACACAGAGACTGACCTCCAACTGTCCTCCCTAAATGACAATGTGGTGGTGTCTGCCCCCATCTTGCAAGATGCTACTTTGGGTTTTCCAAAGACTCTCAGACCTGACATGCCTGTCTCTTCTCTGCTGCCGTGGGGAGTGGGGAGATAGCTAACCCCCTTTCCACCGCTCAAGTCCTCGTTTCTAGTTATTCCCATTGAAGACAGATGGGGACCTTGGACGAGGCCAGGTCCTCCAGATCCCTTAGCTGTCCTGAGCTGGGAGAAAGAGCTAATGTAGGGTTTGAATCTTTTAATACTCTAATGCATCCATCCATCCATCCATCCATAAAAAGTGCTCAAGGATGGAGGGTCAGTAGGGGCCAGCTGGGGCTGGAGAGATGGCTCAGTGGTTAAGTAGGGGCCAGCTGGTCTACGTCCCTTAAAGATCTGGCACAGTAGCTCTATGGCAAATGCACTCTTCAGCTACTTTGTTTTGTAATTAGGTCTCTATTCACTCCCTGCTGGACCCTTCTCCCTTGCCCAGACCTTCCACAGGTCCTTGCAGAACTCACATCCTGGAAGGTGTGCATGGTGACAATGATCTCATTGGTTACTGCCGAGCAGTCTTCATTCTCATTGGCTACAAAGAAAAGCAAGATGGGTAAGAGCAGAGAGTGGGGCTGCAGAACAGGGCGGCTGGGAGGGACAAGCAGAAGTGAGCAGGGCTCCTGGCGTACCTGCCTTTCTCCGGAAGCAGAAAGAACGGAAGGGGCACTTTCCGTGCCAGATATGAAGGTGGGGAACCAGCTGGCTACTGCTGTCGTCCACGTTTTCCCAACCTGGGGAGAGGACAGAAGCAACGCCTTCGAGCACAAGGCCTTCCACAAGTCTTTAAGGAGGTTGTGGAGGAGCATCAGGATGGCAAGGGGCAGAAGGGTCTCAAGTCAATGGAAATCCAGGAGCTTGAGTGGGTACCTCAAACTGGCCTTGTTCCTATGCCTGTGTCTCTGTGTCTCTATACTATACTATACTATACTATACTATACTATACTATACTATACTATACTATAC
>JABTXL010007312.1:236152-253006 GCA_025134845.1 Neodon shergylaensis
GAGTGCTGTGTCTTCAGGTTCTTTAGCAGTAGAGAGCCCCCTTGAGTGGGAACCAAGACGCGAGGGTCTCTTCTCTCACAAATTTCCTACAGGGATCACCAATTGAAAAATAAAAAGATAACTTTTAAAAATCTGGTTTTAAGTTACGTATGTGTGTGTAAATGCCAGTTCTCTTGGAAGCCAGAGATATGCTTCCCTGGAACTGGAGTTCCACACCCTGGTGTGGGTGCTGGCAACTGGACTGGGGTCTCCTGCAATAGTGTGTGTTCCTAACAGAGCCACTTCTGCACCCCAGGACGACTTTTTTTTCAAAACCCTAATTTTGAAAACATTCATTATACTCCACACACTCAAGTTACCTCTCATAGCACAAAAGCAGAAAGGCTCCATCTTGGCTCCGCCGCCTCAGAGGCATCTCCTCAGGGCCCCAATCATTATTTAGGGTTAGATTGCTGAGTCCTCCACCCCGTGTAGGAACCAGTGCTCAGAGGAGCACCAGGAAAGGCCCAAGCCCTTTCTACCTGCATCCATCCTAAAACCTTTCTCCTACTAAGGGCTAAATTCTCTGCCCAAATGTTGGTTGATAAGCTCACAGCTTCTTCCAGGTGGTCACTGTTGGCCTTACAAGCACCCTTCAAAGAGGGCACTCTTAGTCACTCTAATGGACATTTCTTATCAGATCACTTTCCTCAAAGACTCCAGCTGGGCAAGGCCAGGCAGCTTGAGTGGTGCCAGGAGTGGCCACCCAAATGAAAGACCATGGTAACCAGGACCAGTCCTCCATGCCCCTGTTTGCCCAAGACAGTGTTCCCCTCAAAATAAGGCAACTATTGTGTTTTGTGCAGCAGAACACACATCCACCCTGTGCCTGCAATTTTGGTCTCTTCCCCAAGCCCAGCCTCAGACTCTGGGAGACCCTTGGCCTTCCACCTCTGTCCCCAGCTCAAAGCCTTGGAAGCCTCGTGTTTATGTCAACAGAGCGGTTACCAGAGAAGACAGGCTCCTGCCCGCCAGGGGGTGTCTGGTGCCCAGCCCGGCCACTTGTTTGTGTTTCTTGTCTCAGTAGTGACCAGAGGGGCAGCATGCCTGGACCGAGTCTCTGGGCAACACGCTGTTAGGGTCCCAGCTGTCCCCACACATAAAACACACGCTCTGTCAACACACTCCTGCCGTATCTTCTTTCACAGAGTAAGAATTTAAAGTTTCCCCTGATGGGGTTTCTATTTTCCGCCTGCCCCTCTGCTGGCAGCTCCCCTTCCTAGTGGCAGCAGCTCTATATGCCTCCAAGACCCAGTGAACAGAGGTCCGTGCCTGGCCCTGGCCACTCCTCAGCCACCAGAAGAATCCTGAGTGTTTTCTGGATGTGAGCCACGGAGGGAAGTCTGCACCTTTTCCTCTGTGTAACCAGCTCCTTCAAGCCACGCCACTAGCAGAAGAGCCCATGGAGACCGGCCAGCAGTGTCCCCCTTTGGGTTTCTATCCAAACTATGGGGTGTCTCCATACCCATAACCCCTACACACCTGCTGCCCAGTACCAAATATGTCTCAGATCATGCTTTCTCAGCAAGAACCCCTGAATTCTCCAGCTCCCCCATTCCTCTCCTGCCACATCCCTCAGCTGTCCTGAGGGCCTGGCAGCAGGAGTAACTGACTGAAAAAGACTAAGAGCATGGCTCTGAAGCCAAGAGTTCTGCCTTCCCTAGAAGTACCACCTCAACCTCCAGGACTCAGTTTCCTTGTCAGTAAAACAGGCACCCGAAACAAGAGCAGCAGGAAATATCCTGGTGAGGAATAAATTAGTTCATCTGCAGGTGTTCCGGGAGTGCCAGGCTAGCAGCCAGGGAGTATAAACGCCATCATTCCGTGTTTACTGAATTCCAGGCATCATGACATAGTGGGAAAACCTTGGTTGGCACCAAATCTCTGCACCCCACTAAACTCCTTGTGTGACCTTGAATCAAATGCCCTGCTATGCCAAAAGAGGACTGATAGACCTGTCCCTCCACAGACTTCAAAGAGGACAGGGTGTGCTAACCCCGAAGAAGAGTATAGGGGCCACTGCATGGAGAGAAGCCAGCTTCCTGGCACCTGCCCCCCTCCCCCCAGATTAGCTGATGCACTCTGGGCCTGCCAGAGAAACTGGCCTGATTTGGAAAGGAGAGCCCGGGACCAGAGAGGAATTCAGATCCCTAGGAGGTGCTATAAATAGGCAGCATTGGCTAGAGGGCCTCTGGGGGTGGAGGCTGGAAAAGAACAGCGGATAAGCAAACTGCCCGTCCTCAGTCTGGGGGAAGCCCCAGGACACTCCCCTGAAGAAGTCTCAGGGAAAATTATCTATAGGAACCATAGAAGCAAGGGCCAGCCTAGGCCACCTCTTCACTTTTCCCCAGAGTCGCTCAGAGCCAAGGGGAGGGTCAGGCAAATGTTGCCAGAGCTCATCACCAGCACCCCGTAGGCTTTGCTCACCTACCCTACACCATCACCTCCATTCCTTAGAGCAACAGCTCAGTATCTTGAGAGGGAAACCGAGGCCCAGAGATGTGAAGTAGTTGTCTGAGAGCCCTCCGTGGCTCAGGCTAAAATGAAACCGTGGATGGGATTCATTCCCTTCCTAGTCCAAGGTTACACGTGAGAACCAAGATGTAAGAACAAGTCCTTTGGGACAAAGTCCTTCCCTGAGGACCAGTGAACAGCTAGGATTGTCCTCCTGGGATGGGGTTCTTCCTCTTCCACATCGCCTTAGCTGAAAAGAGGGTGAGGGACTCATATTTACAATGCTTTATTTTTCCCCATGTCTTGTGTGTGTTTATAGTATATATGTACGTGTTTATGAGGTTTTTTAAAATATGTGTGGACGTGTATATTCATGTGCATGTTGTGGAAGCCAGAGCTGGGATCAGGAGTCAGCCTCCATTGCTCTTCCACGGAGGCAGGCCTCTCAATCAAACACAGAACTGAAGATGTAGCTAACCTTGGTATGGTTCCATCTCTGCCTTCTGAGGCTGGAACTACAGGCGAGCCAAGCCGCACACCTGGCATTGCTGTGTGTCATGAGGACACACACTCTGGTCCTCAGGCCTGTGGCAATCCCTTTAACCACTGAGCCGTCTTCCCCTTTAGAGATGTTGAGGAAAAGGCACCCGGACGCAGCCCTGGAAATGAGACTGGACCTAATCAGAAGCCCTTAACACAAGGCCATGTTGATCTTACACAAATCCATTTCCCTTCCAAGCACTCAGTCCCTCCCGTAACTTGCCAAGTGAACCCAATAATTCGCATATGAGACTACCTGAGATGAAGCAAACTTGAGTGCCTGATTAATGTCCCAGATGTTGTAGACTCAAGCCCTACATATTCATCTCTACATTCTTGATATGCACTAGGGCACCTGGCACAGAGGAGCCCTCACTAAACGCTGATTAAATCGAAGAATGGAGCAAATGCTTGCATCTAAATGCGGTGTGCTGATGACATAGCAAACGCTCTCGGCTATTTATCAGCTGTTACTGGCACTGCGTTGTGGACTGGGCACTTCCCTCCATCCTGTTTTTGAGACTCCTGAGAAATTTTATGTTTTGATCTCTGGATACAAATACTATCAGTAATCAATTTAATAAGTAAGACAAACATGTAATTTGTCATCTGACTAGAAAGCCGCAGATAACACGTGCAGCAAAGAGGCAACAGGACCATCCTGGGTACTATACTATAAATGCTCAGAACCCGCACGAATGGCACGCGATATAGCTCAGAACTCTCTGGAAAAGGGAGTTCTATACCCCACCCATCCTGACTCCTCTTCTCTTGTCTGACCCCCAGACCACTTCCATAGAATACCTTTTTTTTTTAAAGATCTCATGTAGGTAAGGCTGGCTTTAGTCTTGCTACCTAGCCAAAGATAACTTGAACTTCCAGTCCTCCTGCCTATACCTCCTCAGTGGTGGATTCATGCCTGGCTTATTTGGTGCTAGGAACGAACTCGGGGCTTTAGCATACTAAGCAAGCACTCTACCAAGTTATGTACCCAGCCTCCCTACCTCCAACCAATATTTTAGGATCCTCATTTCAATCAGCAGGTGGTCTTGGCCACTTTTTCATTTTCTTGAGAATTCTAGAGCATTTGTACCACCCCAAATATAGAGACTTGGGGGGCCTGCTAAGCACTCAACACATGAGCTATACACTGCCCTGCTGTCCTCCAATACCATCCTAGCTCAATTCCTTCTCTGTCTGCTTTGATTGGCCTTCTAATAGGTCCCTCAGAATAGTATAGTATAGTATAGTATAGTATAGTATAGTATAGTATAGTATATAGCATAGCATAGTACAGTATAGTATATATGATATATTATAGCTTGTAGAAGGTCTCTTAAAAGCCCAGGCTGGCCTCATACTCAATACATAGTCAGTCCTGACCTTGACCTCCTAGTTTTTCTGCCTCCTTCTCTGAAATGTTGGGATCACAGGTGTCCGCCACTACACTGGTCCTGCAGAAACAGAAGTGGGATATGTAGTTCATCAGCTTAGTGACAACGGCTCCTCCATATCTGCTCTCCCTCTGGCTTCCCTCCTAAAACTCTCCAACCACTCAAGTGTCCTTGCTATTTCCTCAAACACAGCAAGAAATCTCAGAGACTTTGTACCCACCCTTGAAAATTCCCTTGCATACACCTTTCCCTAGCTCCTCCCCCACCCCCTCTACCTCTGCTGGGAACACTTTCCCTTTAGATAGGCATATGAATGCTTCCTTTGTCTCCTTCACAGTGCTCCCTGTTTCTTTCCATAGTCCTTCCCTATTAAAATCTAATCTTGGGGCTAGAGAGATTGCTCAGTGGTTAAGAGCATATATTGCTCTTGCAGAGGACCTGAATTCAGTTCCCAGTACCCATACTGGTAGCTTATAACTTCCTGCAAGTACACCTCCACTGCATCTGATGCCCTCTTCTGGCCTCTGCAGGCACCTGCACTCACATGCACATATACACACAGAGAGACATACACACGAGCACACAATTAAAAATAAAAAATAAGGGCCAAGCTGGGCATGGTGGTATGTGCATTGAGTTCCAGCACTTAGAAGGCAGAAGCAGGAGGATCTCTGTGAGTCTGAGGCCATCCTGGTCTACAGAGCAAGTTCCAGGACAGCGAGAGTGGTTACACAGAGAAACCTTGTCTTTAAAAAAAAAATCAAATAAATAAATAATAATAAAGGCCAGGCATAGTAGTGCATGCCTTTAATCCAAGTACTTATAAGGCAGAACCAGGTGGATCTCTGTGAATCTGAGGCCAGCCTGGTCTACAGAGAGAGTTCTAGGATAGCCATGGCTACATAGGAGGTTCTGTCTATAAAAATAAGCAAACAAATAATTAAGTAAAAAGTCAACACCTTTTAAAAATTTAATCTCACCCTTTGTCATTTTTTCCCCTAGCACTTACCAAAAATATATCACCTATTTTACTTAGCTCATTTGGCAGGTGACCACTGTGAGCTCCAAGAGAGCAGGGCTCTGCTTTGCTCCGTTCTTTGGGCTGTTCTGCACCTCTGTGCCTAGCACAGTTCCTGGCAGAGAACATCTGCTCTCACATTTGTCAGATGAGCACAGGATTGATGAAGGGGAGGAAGGCTGAGCATTTGCCCTTTGCACTAAATGGGATTTTAATCCTACCAACTCCACTTGACCTCAAGCAAGTACCCTAACTCTTTTGTGAGTCTCAGTGTCCCCACGTTTAGTGTGGCAAGAGCACATGTTGCCTGCCGGAGCTATGAAGAGCCTTAAATACACGTTTACAGGTAAATGGCTCAACTCGCTACCAGGCCCATTTAGAAACTTTGGATCTCAGTAAACTGAGCACCCCTACGGCTATAGGATTAGTGGTCGTCAGCAGCTGGAGCAGTGGTTGAACTTGATCCTCAATCGCGAAAAACCACAGTTTGGATCCCAGCATCTGCAGAAAAAGCTGGGTGGTCTTGAGACTCCTGTCAACCAGCTTGGATCAGGACAGAGATCTGAGGATGGCTGGGGCTTACTGACCGCTAGTACATCTCAGACAACGTGAGGCACAGGTTTAGGGAGGTATCCCGCCTCAAAAAAAACAGCAATAAAGGAAGATTCCTGCTGGTTTCTTCTTCTGGTCACCATACACATAGGTGAGCATATGCTCCCACAGACCACACACACACACACACACACACACACACACACACCTTTAAAAGTCAATTGCTACCACAACCTGAACTCACAACAAGCACACGCAACACGAAGCAGCAACAAACATTCTCATTTCAAACCATTGCTTTCTATCTTGTGCCCTCCAAGACCCTCCTGTCCTGACGCTGGTCCCGAACAGGAATGCCTGGGGTCGCTACAATTCCCTCCACCATCACAGGCCTCACGCTGTTTAAGACACTGTGAGGGCTTCTCCTCAAATGCTCAGTTGAGTCTGGGTAGGAGCCACTTGAGAACACAGGGTGAGAGGAGAGGGGTGGGGAAGAGTTGGCCCAGCCCTCCCCACCTGCCAGTTTCCTGTCTGCCTACTGATAAATAGGGGAGAAACATGGCCAGACTTTCCATTCCCCCACCCTTGTCACCCTCCAGTCATTCAGTTCAAAAAAAAAAAAAAAAAAAAGATGAGGGAGTGAGAGAGTCAGCTCCAGAGAAGGGTGGGGGCCCCGGTTATAAAGCCTGCCGCAGAGGGCCAGAGCACCAGGCTGGTCCTCTTGCTGTCATCCTCGGCCAGGTTTAGCTGCTGACAGCTGCTTGGGACTCTGCCGCCAGGCCCCAGTTGGCTTTGCAACCCTTCTAACTTCTCAGCCACACTTCCCCCATGGCTCAGAAAGAAGAGGCCGCTGAGGCCGCAGCGCCCGCCTCCCAGGATGGAGACGATTTGGAGAACCTAGAAGACCCTGAGAAGCTGAAGGAGCTCATTGACCTGCCACCCTTCGAGATCGTCACAGGGTGAGCCTTGGGTGGGGGCTGAGGTCTCCTGCCTGGGAGAGCACGGAGTCTGAGCAGGCTGTGGAAGCTTAGGGCAAGAATAGCAGGGCCAAGGTCAGACACCAGCTGCGCAGCAGCCTAGCAGGGGTCTTCAAGGCAGCAAATGCCTCCGGACCTTTTCTACTTTTGCGGGGTGGGGGGCAGGGTTTCACCACCTAACTCTGACTGACCTGGATCTTACTACATAGACCAAGCTGGCCTTGAACTCACAGAGCTACTCTGGCCCCTTCCTCTTCAGTGTTGGGATTAAAGGCTTGCACCACCAGGTTCAGGAACTCTTGACTTCACGAGGTGACACTCTGAACTCTGTAATCAGTAGGAGGTGGGAGGGGAGTGCCCCTGAGGAAGGGACCCACAGAGCGAAAGTCCATGGGGTTTCTTCATGGTAGTTTCTGATGTGTGCAAACAAAGAATGGTGCCTTCTTGAGAGACTTCAGGAGGAATGGCGGTGGTGTGGGTGCTGTGGAGAGGAAGGCAGAGCCCCGGGGCCCTCTGGGCTTGCCTGCAGGTTTCGGGCATCACCTGTGCTGTGCATCCAGCCCACGCCCAAGGAGCTTGTTGAGAATGGTACATCAAAGATGGTCCCAGCAAGACAGTCACCTCTCAGACTGCAGACATTAGGAATCTTATCCACAGAGGAACCTTCCCACAAGTGCAGTACAGCCTGGAGCAACTGTGCCCAGATCAAACAGTCTGCAGGTCCCTGAGAGTCATGTTCAAGTTCCCTCTTGTCCAGATTGTACCATCACCAGAAATGAACAATAGTAGCCTTCCCTATCCCTCCCTATTCCGAGAAGGGAAGACGCAGCTAAACTCAAGTCAGAGAGTGAGAAGGGACTGGTGGCAGGCTTCCTCCCTGGGCAGTGGTTCTCGTCATGGCTGTCTCCAGAACATGCAAAGGCTGGCTGGAGGCACGCTGAGTCTCAGGGGGAAAGGCAAGGATATTCTCATGGGGAGAAGCTGTCCTGGGTATAGTTGGGACTTGCTGCTTTATGCGTGATGAGTAATTATGTAAAAAGCAATGCCCTAGGCCTGGCCTCCGCTTTCCTATTTCTAACATGAGGAAGCTCACCCGACTTGATTCTTAATGTGCCTTCCTGCTCAGGTATATTCTGTCTTCTGAGAGAGCCCAGGGGGAAGTGGAACTGGGTTCCTGAGACATGAGGAGCCACTGAGCTTCCATTCACTCCTGCTCACCCAGATAATCCTGCTCTCATCCCAGGATTAAGGGAACAGCTGGGCACAGACTAATATAGACACAGGGAAAGCCTAGGGCAGCAGGGTCCTCAATTCCAGGGGCTTGCCTATGGCCGAGGATCCTTTTACTGACACCTGAGCGTGCTGGGCCATGTTGGCCTGGGTTACACACATACTTTCCCCTCTATGCAGCTTTTGATCTCCCAGGTACCGGGGCGAAGTGAGTCAACATCAAAATTAGATTGCTGACTTGAACATGCACTGGGTCCCAGGGTTAGTGGCCTGAAGGGTCTCTGAAGTAAATGACATTTTTCTAAGGCTTCACAACACACAGTCAAGAGAATGTGTTTATTCACTTTTAGTATAATGCAGAGACAGACAGACAGACACAGAGAGAGAGAGAGAGAGAGAGAGAGAGAGAGAGAGAGAGAGAGGACAGAGACTCAGCAAGACTGAACAGTATACCTAAGATCAAAGAATCAGGAAGTGTCCGGCCTCTGGACTCCTAGCCAAGTATCTTGTCCACAGGTCTCCATGGCAATGAGTTACAGGCTTTCCATGACTCAAGGCTTGGAGAAAGGGCCACAGAGGGACTCCGTTCTGGGGCCCCGTGGTCACTTCTGGATGGAGGTGGAGCTCTGAGTGTTTCCTGGATGCAGGCAACAGCTGCGCTGATCTGTTGCCTAGGCCTCTCTGGATAAACAGATACTTAAAATAACCCAGGGGTGTGGCCTTGCCTTCGCAGGGTCAGGAAAGATGGCTGGCCTTTCCTTCTCTGTCCGAAGGTCCATGAAGCCGCTCTTTCCCTAGTCTAGACTCCACGGGGAATGGGTCTAGAATGTTCCTTAGATTTGGACTGAAGCTAGCAGAAGAGCAGGGGATGTTCTGGGAAGCACAATCTGAAACAAAGAGGGTTTGCAGAGAAGTGAGGAGAGCGATTTGTGATGGTTCTGTTTACATGGGGTGCTTCAGATAGACAGACAGAAAGCAGACCTGAGCAGAAGAACCAAGAAAGATGGTAAAAGATTCTGAAAAAGGGTCTAAAACCACAGTGGGTGCCGAAGCCAGACCCTCCCTTCTGGGGAGTAGATTCGGCCCATCTCTTTCTTCCCTGTCCTGTATCCAGTGATCTCCACATAGACTTTGGGATCGCCATAGTGCGGGGTTACATGAGAGAAATCAACAAATGTTGGGCTTGCGAAATGCTCAACAGGTAAAGGAGCTTCACATGCAAGCCTGGCAACCCGAGTTCATTCCCAGAACCCACGTAAAGGTGGAGGGAGAGAACTGATTCCACAAAATTGTCTCTGGACTCCAAACAGGCAGCATGACATGCACAGACTAGTGTCCACATCACACATCATGTGCAACACCCCCCACATACATATACACATACATACATACATATATACAAAGATGATTATTATGTAAAAAGAAAAAAACAGCACATATTACAACTTGGGTATTTTTTAATCTCTTTCTCTCAGAGAGCTGGGTCTATTTGTCTCAGTTCCAGAAGTTTCTCTTTCTGTTGTTTGGCTAAGCTAAGGATTACTCTTTGAAAGGTATAACTTGAGGCTTAGAGAAGGCACTATCCGTCAATATCAGCTGTAAATTATTAAGTGTCTACTATTGTTCAAAATCCGAGAGGCTGGATCACTTCATTATTTGCATACAGAAAATAAACGTCAGAGGGATGGGAACTTTGCTCAAGGGTGGTCAGAATCACAGGGCACGAACCTCATGACCTTATAGCATAGCACTACCCAAAGCAAGTGACGAAGAAGACTTTTATGTTCACGGTGTTTGCCACCTGTGAACTGTGCACTTTCTGCCGGCTTCCATCAGAACAGCTCTCCTGCATGAGAGAAGGAAGGCCTCTCTTTCACGGCTTTATCTTAGCTCTCAATTGGTACTCAATAAATATTTGTAGGATAAATGAATAGACTAATGAGCGAGCACTTCCGCGTGTTAGGCTTTCTGCCAGCCACTGTAACAGGAAGCGAGCTGGAGGGAAAGTTTCTAATGCAGAGAAGATCAGACTATAAAGAGCCTTGCCGTTCTTAGCATGGACAGAATTTTCCAGGCATGCCCTGGAACATGACACCCATCTTTCCATCTCTGCCGGGAGTGGTCCTGGCCCTACCTAGCACCCCCCTTCTGAGTGTGGCATCATGAATGTTTCTGTAGGGGTTATGGTGGACTGAAGACAAACGGCAGAATGAGTTTCTCTTAACCATGTCTTTCTCATTCTTCTAGATTACTTTTTTTTTTTTTTGGTTTTTCGAGACAGGGTTTCTCTGTGGCTTTGGAGCCTGTCCTGGAACTAGCTCTGTAGACCAGGCTGGCCTCGAACTCACAGAGATCCGCCTGCCTCTGCCTCCCGAGTGCTGGGATTAAAGGCGTGCGCCACCATCGCCCGGCTCTAGATTACTTTTTTACTGTATGTGTATGTATGAATATTTTACTTACCTGTATGTCTGTAAAGTGAACCTTCAATACCGTGTGTGTGTGTGTAACACCATTGTGTGTATATGTATGCAAGTACATTTGTGTGTACACATTTGTGGGAGTTTGGGAGCATGCATATTGTATATGTGGTGGTCATAGGAGAACTCCCTTGAGGGTCGATCCCCACCTTTCACCTTGTTTGAGGCAGGGTCTCTTGTTTTGCACTGTGTCTGTCCAGCTAGCTGGCCCATGGATGCCAGGGAGTCTTTTGTCCCTGCCTCCCTCATTCGCACAGGAATGCCAGGGCTACAGACAAGGTACGACCACATCTGGCTCTTCACTTAGGTTTTGCTTCAAAGTCCGGTCCTGACTCATGCACAACAAGCACTTTCGCCACTGAGCGTTAGGTTTTTGGAAGCAGGGTCTCACTATACAGCTCTGGCTATCCTGAAACCAAGTATGTGGACCAGGCTGGTTTCAAATCCACAGAGCTCAGCCCATCTCTGTCTCCGAGTGCTGGGGTTAAAGGCATGTGTCACCATGACCAGCCCCCTCAACACTGTTTGTAATGCCACTGGTCTCTGGAACACGCTGGCGAGTGGACTACTAAAAACAGAAAACGGCCCACCAGCCACCACCCTGGCCTTCAGGGAGGTCAAAGCTGTATGGAAAGAGGGTGTCCTGTGGAGAAAGCACTGGCTTCCTGTTTGCCGTAGGCAGAACTTAGTCCTGTGAATCTGTTTTGTTCTACACTCCTCCTCTTGACTAGTCCGGCTCACTATTGGGATTTATGAGGCAGGCTATCTTGGTGGATCTCCAGGCCAAGGTGTGCCACAAAGATCACACAACTGATCTTATGCAAGAGATGTATTGGGGGTGGGAGGAGCAAAAGCTGTCTCAGGGTGGGTATATGAGAGACAGAGACACAGACAGAGAGAGAGCAAGAGGGACAGAACAAGAGGGTGATCTGTGATGATAACGTAGCTGCTGGAGGTGTCGCTTAAGGCAAGCTGGGGGAGCTCCTGATTTCTAGAGCTCACTCTTGGCACCAACATTGAAAGCAGTCTGAGAAAGGTGCTATTGAAAGCAGCAACTCTGGCTCATCGGAGTTACAGACAGGCCGTCTGTGCAGGGGAAACTGAAACAAGTCAGCATTCCATCCGGAGTGGAAGTCCATGGGTTACTTTGTAGCAAATATTTCGCCTTAGTGGAAGTCCATGGGTTACTTTGTAGGAAATATTTCGTCTCTGACCAGCTTCTAGGGACTCCAATGCTGCCCCCTTTAGTTGTGTATTTGTACTTAGGAAAAACAGATGTTTAAAGCATACACCTTAGAAAAAAGTACACACTACATATGCTCACATTAGTTCTCTCTCTCTCTCTCTCTCTCTCTCTCTCTCTCTCTATATATATATATATATATATATATATATATATATATATATATAGTCACTGAATGAGTGACTAAATGTAGAGAAACAAGACCTCCCACCATGGTCGCTCTCCAGCCTGCCCTCCAACACACATTCACACATGCACACATATGCACACAGAGAGACAGTGTTCACTCCTTCTTTAAGAGTGAAATCTCCTGAGGTTGAGAGTAATATTTAGCCATATTGTGTTAGTAGGAAAAAGGTTTACAACTGAGAAATTCGATGTCCCTGCTTCCTTCCTTCCCCTCTGGGGCTAAACAGTGTTGGCTTATCCTGCCTTTCCACAGTTGCCTGAGAGTCGTGTCATCCAGATCTCTACAATAATTTCAGGCCTCCGTCAGCTCTGTCCTGGTTGAGGCAGTCCATAGGATACCAAAAACAAACAAATAAACAAACAAACAAACAAAACACCCTCATTTTGACCGTTGTGCTCCTTCTGACCAAGAAGCCCACGGAGGTGCCAGAGGAGCCAAGCAAGCCCAGGCTCTAGGCAAGCCAAAGAAAAGCATAGGCAGCGGGTCTTCCTTAAGCAGCTAGACCAGAAGGACTGGATGGGCTCTGGTACTGAGAGGGAGAGGGGCGGGGTGGGCTCTGGGACTGCTGGCAGGACTGGACTAGAAAGGGTATTTATAGTGAGGTGACCTTTCTTCCACTCCCATGGGTTTAGGGTTTCTAGGTCCTCTCTTCATGCTGGGGGGGGGCGGAGAGGGGACATATGTCAGAGTTTATGAGGGAGGGGCATCAAGAAGAAGTCAGTTCTCATCCATTCAGTCAGCTTTCTACTGTTGGCTGAGCCAAATTCTTGCTTTTGGTGAGGCTACACTGGTCAAAGCTGGAAAAAATGCTTTGGGCATGGGGTATATGTGTGGAAGAGGGGCTCAAGAAACAAACAAACAAACTGAAGGACCACATGGGGCAGCTACTGCTAAAAGCTTACCAAGTAGTCATAAATACTTCCAAACCCTGCCCCCCAGGATCCATCATAGAGGGCGACTCCAGTTAGGGAGGCAAGGAGTCTAACAAAAGTCCCAGTACCAAAGCATCAGCTCTGTGTTCTCAGAAACAGGATTCTCAGGAAATGAGGGGACCCCCGAGGAAGAGGTAGAGCTGGAGGGTGGTTTGTGTGAGAGGGAAACTATGCAATCGGGAATATTCTATCAGGGTTCGAAAGAGGAAAGGCAAAACAGCAGGTGGGTTGCTCCTGCTGAAATATTAGGTAAATAATAAATACTTCCAGCCAGGGATAGAGACGCTTAGAGAGCTGAACATAACCCTGAAGGAATCCTGGGGTTGGGTCCTCAGACAGATCCATCTCCATGTTGGAAACTTGACAGCAAGAGACGTGGGAACATGGGTGGAGACATTCTGTGACGAGGCAAGGAGGTCAATCGCTCAGGCTTTCTCGGCAATTCCTCACACAGCCATGTTCCCAGGACATTAGGGATTCCCCTGTGGTCTGGAGTCTGCTGACCTTTCTGGGGAAAGGGGAGGAGGCAGCTAGTGAATCAGTGGTGCAGGGGCGCATCCTGCAGCAGGTGCTGAGAGTACACATTTACCCTGTGGCGCTGGGGTCTCGAACGCTGGGCAAGCCTCTCACAGAGCCACACTGCAGCCCCAGTGACAGGTACAAGGAGATCAGCCCCTTGGGCTGGCACTTCTTCCCACTCCTGACTTTGAAAACTCCCATTTTCTTTGGCCTCCAAACCTATATGGGCCTACATTTTAGAAAAACACTCTAAGAAAACTAAAAGCAATCTTTGAGACCCACAAAAAATATGGCTCAGCAGGTAAAGGTGCTTACTGTCAGTCCTGATGACCTGACCCCGATCCTCTGAGCCTTGGGGTGGAAGGACAGAAACTTCTCTCACAAATTGTCCTCTGACCTCCACAAACAATGTAGCACATGTGCTTCCTCCACATACAGAAACAAACAAATACAAACAAACGTATGTATGTAATTTTAAGAGAATACCACTTCAACTCTGACCCCTTCTCTTTTTATTAACGTCGTGCTGTTCTTTAAAATGGCCAGCTACACCTGTTCCATTTACTACCTGATATAACACTCCATTTAAATCTTCCACGTACCAAGTCCTCGGTCGGGAGGCATCCAGTGGGCTCTTTTCCTCTCAGGCTGTGCTGCATCAGCCCGGTGTCACCACTGTGGTCCGCCCTGGATGTCATGCTTTTCTTCGAGAACTAAAAACATTTTGTACTGCCTCTGAAATCAAGGTTTAACTTTCAGGATCTCCATATATTCCAAAGCCTGTCCTTATTGCTGTAACCAAATGCCTGGCAAGATGCAACTAAAGAGGAGTTTTTGGGTTCCCAGTCTGAGGAGATACCCTTCGGGGGGGGGGGCATGAGTGAGGAGCTGAACACAAGGCATCCCATGGGGAGCTGGAAGCACTGAATGCTGGCCTGCTCACTTTCTCTTTCCCTTTCTATTCAGTTTGAGAGCAAGTTCCAGGACAGCCAAGACTACACAGTGAAACCCTGTCCCAAAACAAAAACAAAGTTGCTATTCTCTGTGTGACTTGAAAGCTCACCATGATGGAGTGGGGGCAGCACACACCTGCCATCCAGAGCTTGCCAGGCTGAGGCAAGAAAATCTGGCGTTTTGGGGGCAGCTGGGCTAACTAGACCTCATTAGAGAAAGAAATGAGAGGAGAGAGAGAGGGAAGCTGGGTCAACAGTGAAAATACTGGGGATACTTCCTGGCAGGAAACACACTCAAATCCAGGTTATCTCTGTGTCCGTCCCCCCCCCCCCCCCGTAAACTTTTGAGCCAAGCATGGTGGTCCACACCTTTAATCCCAGCACTCAGGAGGCAAAGGCAGGAGGATCTCTGTGAGTTATATAGTTCGAGGACAGCCAGGGCGACATAAAAAGGCCTTTGTTGTTTCTAAGGGCTGGGTATTTTTATATAGATGTGTGTAAGTCACTCAATAGTGTGCAGGTGGCTTTGGAAGCCAGAAAGAGGGTGTCAGAGTTCTTGGAACTAGAGTTCCAGGAGTTCCAGGAGGTTGTGAGTCCCTGAACATGGATACTGGGAACCAAACTCACATCCCCTAGAAGAGCAGTACGCTGTCCTAACTGTGCTCCCCTTCACATGGTGTGAGCATAGGCAAGGAGAGCTGCTCGACCTAGGCCCTAGAAACAAGGACTCATCATTCCCTTCTTCCCTGCCTTGTCTCCTTGACCCACAGGGAGCGACTGCCTGTCAACTACTTTAAGTTTCAGTTCCGGAACGTGGAATACAGTTCCGGGCGGAACAAGACCTTCCTCTGCTATGTGGTTGAAGCCCAGAACAAGGGAGGCCAAGTGCAGGCCTCTCGGGGTTACCTGGAGGATGAACATGCAGGTGCCCATGCCGAGGAGGCTTTCTTTAACACCATCCTACCGGCCTTCGACCCAGCCCTGAAGTACAATGTCACCTGGTATGTGTCCTCCAGCCCCTGTGCAGCCTGCGCTGACCGAATTCTCAAAACCCTCAGCAAGGCCAAGAACCTGCGCCTGCTCATCTTGGTGGGCCGGCTCTTCATGTGGGAGGAGCCAGAGGTCCAGGCCGCTCTAAAAAAGTTGAAGGAGGCCGGCTGCAAACTGCGCATCATGAAGCCCCAGGACTTCGAGTACGTCTGGCAGAATTTTGTGGAGCAGGAAGAGGGTGAATCCAAGGCCTTTCAGCCCTGGGAGGACATTCAGGAGAACTTCCTATATTATGAGGAGAAGCTGGCAGACATCCTGAAGTAGGGAGCCAAGCTCAGCCTTCTGTGAGTTTTCCTGGTGCCCTGGCGCCAACTCTGTATTTACTTGGGTAGACTTCAGGTCAGGTGGGAGGAAATATAATTTGAAGGGAGTGCACTCCTCTGTATTAATGGATTGTAGAAACACTCTCAAACATTGTTTTCTGTCCTCTGAATCCCTCTACCTACACCCACATCGTGGTGTTGGAAACAGGGCTCCGACATTAAGAGCACTGGTGCTCTTGTACGGTTCCCAGCACCCATATTGGGTGGCTCACAACTGCCTGTAACTCCCGCTCCAGGGGACCTACCACCTTCTGGACTCTGGACACTGGATGCACTTGCT
Organism: Neodon shergylaensis; assembly: GCA_025134845.1. Lineage (NCBI taxonomy): Eukaryota > Metazoa > Chordata > Mammalia > Rodentia > Cricetidae > Neodon > Neodon shergylaensis. The sequence continues at coordinate 252,324 of JABTXL010007312.1, forward strand.
CATCCTCACAGAGATGTACACAAATGTACATAAACATTAGGGCTGGAGGGATGGTTTAGTGGTTATGAGCACTGTCATTCTTGCAGAGGACCCAGGTTTGACTCTTAGCGTCCACGTGGTTGCTTCCAACCACCCATAACTCTAGTTCCTGGGACTCCAAGACCCTTACTGTGGCCTTTCTAGGTCCCTGTTTCCAAAGTCACAACCTCTGTTCTGTAATGCAGAGTTCTCATTCTTGGGAACAATTTGTTGCTTTTTTTCTTTTGTCATCTTTTTTTTTGACATTTTATTGTTTCTTTTTAAAAAATATATGGGTGTGGGTGTTTTGTTTGTATGTACTTTTGTGTACCGTGTGCATGTTTGGTCCCCAAGGAGAGCAGAAGAGGGCATGGGATCCCCTGGAACTGGAGTTTCATGCAGTTGTGAAGCACCATGTGGTGCTGGGAATCAAACCCAAGTCCTCTGGAAGAACACCGAGAGCTCCTAAGTTTGAACCATCTATCCAGGCCTGTATTCATCTTTTGATTTTAGCCAGATCTGCTATCCTGCTTTCAGAGGGCTGTTCTTTGAGTTGCTCAGTGGTTACTGAGTGGATGCATAAGGCCAGGGCTTTCTTTCTTTTTTTTTCTTTTTCGAGACAGGGTTTCTATGTGGTTTTGGAGCCTGTCCTGTAACTAGCTCTT
>JABTXL010007312.1:253016-292289 GCA_025134845.1 Neodon shergylaensis
GACAGGGTTTCTATGTGGTTTTGGAGCCTGTCCTGTAACTAGCTCTTGTAGACCAGGCTGGTCTCGAACTCACAGAGATGTGCCTGCCTCTGCCTCCCAAGTGCTGGGATTAAAGGCGTGCGCCACCACCGCCCTGCCAGGGCTTTCTTCTTGAGAACAATCCAGGGAACTCCTGAAGAGTCAAATGTGATCAGGTGAGAGTAGTGAGCTAATTTATGCCGGACTGTCTAAAGGGTTAAGAGATGTCTGTAGCTGAAACAGCAGCTCAGAAGTAGCCTCCTACAGATGTCAAGAGGTGATAGGAGAAGGGGAAATAAAGACGAGCTGTTTAGGCAAATAATTAGGACACAATTAAGGCCAATTTGGCCTCTTGCTGAGGGTAAATTAGACTCTCACAAAAACAGGCCAATTATCCTCAGGAAAGAGGGTAAAAGGTCCTTCACTATCTTTTGAATTTGGTCTGATCTAGTTTGCCTCTATGGAACCGCTGTGACTGAGCCCTTTCCACGGCCAGAGTTGCTGATCAAAATCTAGTAATGGTGAAGGCTCTTCACTGCACTCCTACCCGACTTTAATTCTGGAATGACTCCTATATTCATAAAACATGGACGCAGCACGTGTCCATGAAGATCATTCAATTTATGTTTGATGTTTCTCGAAGATGCTGCTTCACAGCCACACTCTGGAATCCCGATGTTCCGGAGCCACGGGTAGGCAAGTGTTGGTTATCAGGTATGCAGGCAGGGTGCATGCATCCCCAGGCTGAGCATCTTCCTGACCAGCCGACACATTTTCAGTCTGTCCTTTTTTGCAAAAGGACAGTGGGCAGTCATGAGGTAGGTTCACGCTGTAAAGTAACCCCTGAAAATACAGAACTTACTCTAACAATCCCCCAAAGATCTTTGTTAGTGTAGGCCCAACTATTGTAATTGTATAGCCAGCATAAGACTCACCAAAATGGTGACCACCAGCTCAACTTTATTGCGGTCTCCATGGGAGAAAGGGATATGGTGGTGTGTGCCTATAATCCTCAGCACTCCAGAGGCAGAGGCAGGAGGATCATGAGTTAGAGGCTATCTTGGGTTATACCAATTCTCAGACTAACCTAAGCTAACTAAGGAGAACTTGTCTCAAAACAAGTCAAAAACAAACAAACAAAAACCCCAAGAATTTGGAGTGGGACTGTAGTTCAGTGGTAGAATGCTTACAAAGCCCAAAAATTTGTGCTGGGGTATGCTTGGTTGTGAAATCCAAGCATATCTACTGGATTCAACCCCAATGCCACTGACAGTAACAATAATAAAAACTAAGTATTGTTCCCAGAACCAATAGGTAGACTGAAGAGAATGCTACTTTATCACCAAAACAGCAGCAGCAACTCCCACAAAATATCACACTTTTTATAAAGTTTAATTTTTACTTATTTGTGTGTGGGAGGAGGGGCACATCTCATAACAAACACTTGTAGGTCAAAGGACAACTTGCCAGAGATGTCTTCTGTTTTCACCATGTGGGTTCTGGGGGTGGGAATTGGCAGCAGGAGCCTAACCTGAGCTGTCTTGCCAGTCCCTCTGAAGACTTTTATAGGCCACTTCTGCCAGCTACCGAACTATCAAGTCTTTAGGGATTTTAGTTTTCATTAAAATTATGGATTTCACAGCTGATTAAAAAGTTTTAATCCGGGATCACGCTGAGCATTTTAACTGATACTCAGTAAACAATTCAGTATGAGTGGTAAGTACTGTCTAAATCAGCTTGTTTTAAAATACTCTGGGCTGGCTCTATGGCTCACCGAGTAAAGGTGCTTGCCACCAATCCTGAAGTCCTGAGTTTGATGCATGGGACCCACATTGTGGAGAGAACTGACTCCCAAAAAGTATTCTTCAACCTCCAAACATGCATACACAACCTCCATACACATAAATTTTTATTTTTAAAAAGAACATTACCCTTCCTTGTGTATACAGATTCAACCAGTATTCTTGAACGCATTAGCACTTCGCTGTGCATATCTGAGTCTTCCAGGTTCCCGAGGGGAAGATCAAATGTAACAAAAAAGCTGTGGCTGAGCCTAAATGACCCTAAAGAATAGCCCTTCTTAAAGTCCACTAAAAAGCATTCACTAAAGAAATGTCTATCTCTTCTTTCATTTTCTGCTTTAAGAAATGCTAGACCAGCACAGGGAGGCCGAGGTAAACAGCTTTCTGATTGAGACAAGCCTGGGCTGTGGAGTAAGTTCTAGGCCACAGCTACACAGCGGAACCCTGTGTCAAGAAAAGCAAAGCAGGGCGGTGGTGGCGCACGCCTTTAATCCCAGCACTTGGGAGGCAGAGGCAGGCGGATCTTTGTGAGTTCGAGACCAGCCTGGTCTACAAGAGCGAGTTCCAGGGTTCCAGGACAGGCTCCAAAACCCTGTCTCGGAAAAAAAAAAAAAAAACTCTTGGTTCAGTGGTTAAGAGCACTGGCTGCTCTTCCGGAGGCCCTGAGTTCAATTTCCAGCACCCACATGATGGCTCACAACCATCTGCAGTGAGATCTGGTGCCCCCTTCTTTCCTGCAGGCATACATGCAGACAGAACATTGTATACATAATAAACAGACAAACAATAAATCTTTAAAAAAAAAAAAAGAAAAGCAAGGCAGAATCTTTGTACCCTGTATTTAACTAGAGAACAGAATCCAGGCAGATCTCCACACCAAAGCAGCAAAGGAAACAATCCCAGCGAGCTCAGCCAGGAGCCACAGGAGGCCCTGGAGGAAGCATTCAGGGTCTCTTTAGGGAAGGTACAAAGATGCCTTAGTTATCTCAGAGGGTAGGCTGTTGGGGGTCAGCCAGGCTGTCAGTAACACGCTCTGTTTTCCGTGAAGGTCTGTCCGCTGCCACCCAGAGAAGCAGTGACATGGACGGCATCCAGGACATGCCTGTCTTCCCAATTATACTTGGAGCTGGACATTTGACACCAAGCAGTTGTGCTGGAGAAGGCCCTCCCTCCGTGAACTGGAAGCACACCTCAAGCTGTCAGTCACTCAACTGTGCCTTTCGTAAAGTGGCACCAGGCACCTGGGGTGGAGGGTCTCACTGCCTCCCCAGGGGTGTTCTCTGAGACAAAGATCCTCAGGTTCAAGGACAGACCTTTGCTATACATCGAGAAGTGTTCTGAGTTGGGCTGGGTTGTTGTTGGTTTTTTAAAAGGCAAATTAGTATCATTAATAAAGGAAATAGTGTGTTTTTTCTGGCCTATTTTTTTAAGAAAGTTGGGCAATGGAAAGTTCCCATTGACAGTGAGTGGAGACAGGGCACAGGGACTTTGTAGGCAAAGAACCAAGCCGTGACTTAGGAAGGGAAAGCCAGGTCTTGGCAATGAGGATCTAACTCTCTAAGACTCACTTCTCACCATGGTCCTGACCTTCCATTTTTTTTCTGAGGACTGAGAAAATGGCAATGGCTCACTGTATAAAGCTCTTGCTGTAGGCGTGAGAACCAGGGTTCAAATCCCCAGAACCCATGCAAAGAGTGCAGTAGCATGAGTCCTTAAGCTTAGCACATAATAAAAAATGAACGAGATCCCTGCAGATGTGCTAGCCAGCCTGGTACACCCAATGGCAACCAGGAGACTGATTTACACAGGTGGAGGGTAAAGACAGCCACGGTGGGGTCCTCTCACCCCCATGTGCATTTCTTCCTGAAGGAGATCTAGTTCGCCAGTAGAGTACTTGCCTAGCATCTGCAAGGCCCTCACTCCATCCCCGGCACTACTGTAAAATCAAGAAAACACTTTTCCCTGGAATTATTTCTAAATGGTAGCTTCTTTGGAGATAATATGGTGGGGGTCACAAGGCTTGGAATTTTGAGATCTCCACACCTCGATGGCCAAGCAATAAAAATTTCCTCCTCACTAGAGAGGGTCCAAAGTACCAGGTTAATGTTCAGACACTGTGAGATTCCAAAGGGCAGCACTGGAAACCACGATAGGATGGTAGCAAGTGTCATTTCCCAAAAGGGTCATGCCTGGGTGCAGCCGCACTGCACCGGGCTTTCCAAGAAGGTTGTGCTCATCTATTGTCAGGCCGTGTCTCCTCTCCTCAGGCTTCACGTGTGATCAATCCCTGGAATTTGACCCCAAGGCACTAGATCACACCCCTACTAAGGCCCTGCAAAAATAAGCTATAATCCCCCTAAAGCAAGGGAAGCTAGGGCTAGCAATCCGACTGAGCATTAAGAGGTTTCTGCGGGGGCTGGAGGTGGTGGGGAACAAGTCTAACATGAAAGTCTGCAGACTGAACCCACTGGAGGGAAAGAGAGTAAAGATTTGCCACAGAGTGAGACAAGATAACCTGCCCAGTACCCTGCTCTCAAGACTTTTCTCCCTATAGGTGTACAGACTCAACAAGGTCCCAATAAAAGCTTTGGTCTCCGTTTGTAATGAATGCCCCCCACAGCAACATGCAGAAGCCGTCCCCAGATATTAAAGTGAAACACTTTCTGAACAGCTGCCTCCTATCAGGCTGCAGTGTGATAAAAACACATGTCTAAAGTACCAAGAGCACGTCACCAGCGCTCGCTTCCCTGGTACTTCCACAAGGCTTTTGTAAAACTTAGTTGTTTTTTTTACACTGGAAAAAACCACCCATTCCTGAGCAACCAGCATTCACGCTAGAGTAAAATCTGCATATGCCAGGCTGTGCGGTCTCTCAGAATGACCACGGCGGGGCAGGAGGGTCCTAGCCCCCCAATAGTTCTAATAACAGAACACTGGTTTTCCTCTCCTTCCGCAGACATGCCATTTGGCCTTAGTTTCAGAAGCGGGCCCGGCCCGATAATTACCACAGTGCTCCCGAGATCCAGTTAGTTGCACATTACCGTCTTCAGGTAGAAACACGAACCTAGAACCCCACTTGCCACTGAGTCTTTAGAGTAATTTCACCGGCCTCCTGACTAAACCCAGACATGGCCGATCATGTCGACCACGCAGTAGACAGCCAATGGTCCCCACAAACACTCCAGCCCCGCCTCCTAACCAGGGGGACATAATCCTGGTCACACTTACCTCTGACCTTGTTGCTCTCCCCAGTGAACCCGGCTCTTTAAAATTAAGTCAGAGGTTCAGCCTGCCCCCCAAACCCAGAAAATAGATGTGCATGTGCAAAAACTTCGGTGACTCCAACAGAAAGATTTATTGTCCCACTCCTGACCCAATAAGCTCCTTGTGACCGTGGAGAACTACATGAGTAACTACAAAACAAGCACAATCCTTCCCTAGGATACTTTGATGAATCAGACTAGCACCAAGTGCACAAACACAAGACACCAAAGAATCTCAACAGTTTACCAAGTCTCCCACAATTTCTCCTTAAAAACAAGAGAGTTAGAATCAATGCTGCCACCTAGTGGCCAGCCAAACAAATCCAGTCGTGGACAAGCAAACGGGTCAGGTGGGCTCAGCTGGTTTCCTGGCCTGCTGACAGGCCTCAGCCTCCTCCACAATTTGGGCGTAGTGCCCTCCAGTCTTCTTAGAATACAGAATCCCACATCTGGCCTGTAACACAGATTCCCTTACACACTGTCCTCTGCTCATTTTGAGGTCCTACAGCCAAGTAGATGTGACACAAAGACCATGAGCTCATCCCAAATCTCCATCTGCTCAGAGTGTATACACAGTAATTTTGATGTCTGTGGCCTCAAACACCTCTTCGATTATCGCAGATACATTTTCCCACTGCAGACGATCCAAACCACATCCAATCCTGAAAACAAAACAAAAAAGATCTTATCTTTTCCTGATCTTTTGGTTAAGATCAAGTCTGAAAACCAACCAACCAAACAAACCCCTCCATGGTTGTGATAGACATATTTAGGAGACTTCCTTCTTTCTTTGGGCTCTATCCAAAGCACAGTTCTCTGGGCTCAGATGTAAAGGCCACCGCAGTGAAGAATCTATAGTCAGTTCCTATTGTGAAGCCACTCGCCAGTTCTGAGGCAGCCGTCATGTCTCTTTGCTTTCCAATTATTTCATTCTTTGGCACAAGGTCACTAGCTCAGTTACCCACTGCTGATGAAGACTAACTTCAGTGGATGGAAAATGTACGTACATTTAAAACACACTCACACCAGTGGAATGTTAAGGAGGCTGCAAGGGAGAGGAGGACCTTTGCAGAAGGAAGGAAACAACCGATGCCCAGAATGCTGGCTGTGGCCCAAGTGAAGTCTGTGACACTGTACTGATCCTCACCTGCCCTAGGGACAAAGGGAAGCTCAAAACTGCCAATTTCATACGATAGCAAGACACTCAACTTCCGCAAGAATAGCGATTTAAAAAAAAAAAGTTTCTGATACATAAGCCTTGAGTATACTAAAGTGATGATGGGCTGGAGAGATGATGGCTCAGTGGTTAAGAGCACTACTGCTCTTCCAAAGGACCCAGCTTCAATTCCCAGCACCCACATGGCAGCTCACAACTGTAACTACAGTTCCAGGCGATCTGACATCCTCACACAGACATACATGTGGGTAAAACACTAATGAACATTTAAAAGGGAAAAAAAGAATTGATGTTGTAGTCACACCCAAAGTCGCTTGAGCTTGGTCAGCACTGACTGAAAACCACTAGGGTAATAGAGAGAAGGGTACGGACCAGTTCCTGAGGAAGCAAAGGGCCACTGGACATCCAGTGTCATTTGAGTCCTCCAAAGGACAGCAGGGACAGGTCCTGCCTGTCGCCCACTGAACAACAAGCAGGCACGCAAGCATGAAAGGCAAGAGAGCACTGAGAGCTTTCCGGGCACAAAGTCGACTGGGGGGAGGTGCGATGGCTTGGTCTCCGGTCGGGGATTCCACGGCCTCAAGAGGAGAGGACACCGCTTTAACACAACTCAGGAATTCAACAGCTGTGTCTGAATGCCAAGGAGGAGCTGAGGCAGGTGAATGCCTCTCATTACTCACTCTGAATTGTTCAACTCCAGCTAGAAAACAGCTGTGCTACGGCCTCACAGCCAATAGGAAGGGAGTTCTGAGACCAAACCTCACCAACCAATTCAGTCTTCCATTTCCTTGCCTGGGCATGGAGAGGTCAGTGACTCCATTCTTCAGGCAATGGGACTTCATAGCCTCTAAACTCTTCTGCAGGTTCTCGTAAGTTGGCTTGTGTGAGGCCCGTTTCTTTGTAATCTGGACACAAAAGGAAGGATTCAAACTCTCATTAGCTCCACCCCCCAAAAAAGTGTCGATGAGGAAGCCACCAGATTCCTCTACACCCTCAACCTGAAAGAATAAGCGCTTTTTAAGAACAGATTAATCCCTGGATTCGTCCAGAGCAGGGATGACAGTGTCCTGCAGCCCCAGGAGAGCCCACCAATGGCTGAGAAACACTCTGCTGTGTGACAAGGAAAACCACGACACAGGAAAGCTGTGCCTGTTGCCATGCTTAAGTGAGGCACTGGAATCTGTGCCAGATAAGCGACACACTTGTGCCAAGGTACCCATACTGCCCGAGCAGCGCCCCTCCAAGTCCGTTCATTACACAATCACACTCCCTGCTTTTTGTTTCTCTACAAAAGCAGCAGCGAGAGGTAGTTCTTCCAACGGAAAGTCATTCTTGGCTTTCGGGACAGCACTCTCGGGTCAGTGTCTCCCGACTCTGCATGCTGACCGGAAAAGGTTTGAAGTGGGTTGGCTCTAAATCGCCCCCACAGGCTGTAAGGAAGCCACACCTCTTCTGGGGCCAAAGATGGTGTGGAAGGTAAAAATCCCACATCTCCACAGCAGGCAGGAGAGGGCAGGACATTCTGTGGTTCTGCAGTGGACAGGGAAGATGAGTTCCTCAGGGAACTCTCTCGAGACAAGGTGTCTGAGAAAGGGCAGTGGGTCTCCCTATGTCTGCCACTCTTAGACCACAGGCCTATGGTAGACAGCACAGGAGCCTCACGCCAGAGCTGCGGTATAACCTGATATACATAACTCAGTGCTCCAAGCAGCCAGCTCCTCTGAAGCTGAGCTGGTGTCAAAGTGGAAGCTGTTTGGCATCCTTTACTGTCTCGGATGGAGCATCGTGATCAACGCAGGGATGTCTATTTGCCAATCTATACAAGGTCAAGATTTGGCCCCATCTTACCAAGTAATATATATATCGTCCATCTCTCTTCAGAACAGCCACTTCTCCAGACTTCTTTTCTAAGAAAAAGTTATTTAATAGTAAAAAGGAAAAAGAAAACCGAAACGGATATCCATCTCCACACTTACGCTAAAAAAATTCCCATAAACCTGAGTATAACTATCCAAATTCCCATAGACCTGAGTATAACTATCCAAATTCTAAATGCACTGTCACCTGTCCATTGAAAAACGCTAATGCTAACTGTCTTGAAAGTGTCTTAGAACGTGCCAGGTGACGGTGGAGGCCAGAGATTCCCTGGAACCAGAGTTACAGGCAATTATGAGATACTCAATGTGGAGGTTAAGAATCAAATTCAGATCTTACTCAAAAGCATTATATACTTTTAATCACTGAGCCATCTCTCCAGAACCCCCTACCCCCAACTTATACCATTTTATATTGTAATTTCTCTCTCTCTCTCTCTCTGAGACAGGGTCTCTCACTGAAACTGGAGCTCCCTGAATCAGCTAACTGACTGGCCAGTGAGCCTGAGAGACTCACTTACCTCTACCTCTCCAGGAAGGAGAAAACGTGTCTGATATGTCTGTACTTAACTTTAAAAAGATAAAACAAAACAAAATAAAACACATGGGTTCCAGGGATGAAGCTGACTCCCTCAGGCTTGTACAGCAAGTTCTTTACAAGAGGCCCTTCCCAACAGAGACCTTTCACGGTGCTGTATTGAACATTATGAGGAACATCCCCCCACCTCCTGGGCTTCTCTGTGTAACCTTGGCTGTTCTGGAACTTGCTTTGTAGACCAGGCTGGCCTTGAACTCACAGAGAGTTGCCTGCCCAGCTATAAGAAACATTTCTTAAGGTCCTTGGTTATTATCTTACAAGTCTGAAAAGGTAGCTGTTCAGAAGAGGGATGGGCCTAGAATGTGTACTGTAAAGCTATTCTGATTCAAAGCCACTGGTAGAGTGGTGGAGGTGGAAATGGTGGAGGTGGAGTGGAAGAAGCCGTTTCCAAACTACTCTCCATTGGCTGCCTGCAACTCCCTATGTTAAACTGGGTTAAAGTTGTCTGATACCACTTCCAGTACAAACTACTCTTTGAAGAATAAGCTGAGAAAGCCTGGTGTGGTGGTTCATGCCTGTAACGTCAGCAGCATTTAGGAGGACTGAGCCAGGACTGCTTGGGATTCAAGACCAGCTTAGGTTATTCAGCAGGTGCCAGGCTACACAGTGAGCCTCTGCTTCAAAGAAGGAACAAATAGAAGACTATTTAGTACAGGATCTTTGCAGTGGCATTTCACTGTATTTAATAAATAAAGTTTGCCTGAGGAACAGAAAAGTAAAACAGTCACACTGGCCAGCCTTACAGACCAGGCAGCAATGACACACCAGTTTGCCATAGAAACCATGCCTTTAATCCCAGAACTAGAGGATTATAAAAGCGGAGGAGATCGCTCTCAGTCTCATTCTGAGATCCCTGGAGGCAGGATCGCTATTTTGAACTGAGGTAGAGGTATGAGCCAGTGGCTGGCTGTTTTGCTTTTCTGACCTTCAAGTTGAACCCCCAAGTTTGTTTTTGTTTATCATGCTTCAAATCTTGACTTCCAAGCAATACATAAGGAACCTGAAAAGCCCTTCAGCTAAGGTTTGAGAGAAGTGAAAAATTAGGAAGGAAATTTTTGAGTGTTTGGGAGATGAATTAATAATCAGTAAAGTGTTTACTGCACAAACATGGGGATCAGAGTTTGATCCCTAGTACCCACATAAAACCTGGGTGTCAGGGTACACATTGTATACCCCAAACTGGAAAAATAGAGATAGGAGGGTGCCGGGGACCAGATGGTCAGCTAATGGAGCTAAATGAGAAAGCTCTATGCTTAAAGACATATCTCTGGCCTCCACACATGTATCTGCACATTATGAACTCCCTCCCCCCACACTAGACAGAGAGACTATAAACTTTTACAGGAACTCTGATTTGGTGTGGTAAAGATCCAAACCAGAGGCCATTCTTGTGAGAAAAAGTTAAAAGTACTCAGTGAGAAATCTCTTTGAATGCACAAGTAAACAGGGTACAATGAAGAGCAAATTATGCTCCACCAGGACAAACTAGGCTGCGATAGAAACTCAGAACTCACGTTGGTTTAACAGTTCCTGCACCCCTCCAAATTTCTTCTTGAAGAGAACAGCTATTCCAGCACCCATCCGACAGTCTTCACTGATACAGTGGGCTAGAGAGTCGGTTTTGGAACATTCGAAAAGATCTCCTTTCACATAAGTGATCTAAAACGTTCAAATGGAAAGAACCCGTTTGTTAAAAACAGAAAAAGTGTACACCTTTCAGATCTTCAATAGAACCCCCACCCCGCCTCTTCCCTGCTTCTCCACCACTCGGAATTAAATCCAAACCTTCCTACCTCACAGAATTAACCACTATATATATATACACACACACACCTCTGTAAAGGGAAAGCGACGGATGTTCTCTGCTAAGATTGTATTAGCCTTTCCTAAGAAAATCGGCTAGAAATAAACAAGCGGGGGGAGGGGGTGTGACAATCCAATTATTGGTTTAATTAGAAAGTGTTTATGCTTTTGACCTCAATTATTCTGAATTTCACTTCACCGATAAATTTAATAGCAGTCACGCACTCGACTTCCTTCGGGATCTTCATTAAGGCGGCCAGCCATGCTACTGAGTCGCTATTTCCAGAATTTAAGAGTTTCTTCTGCTAAAAGGGAAAGCAAGTAAAAACGTTCAGGCAGCCTGAGCACAGCACGTTCAGATCACCCTGCCAACCCACTTAGTTTCCCCCACCTCCTCTACTTGTACCTCTGACTGTGAGTTCACTCAGCCTTTGAAAGGCAACACAGAAACAGCTTTCCAGGAGGGAGATTCCCAAGACACACCTCCTTACTCCAAACCCTCTCCTATCACGATAGGTTTAGCAGAGTCTGGTATTTTCCCAGGGGATATGGCTTAGAATAAGATAGGAGGGACTTTGCCACAGTTCCACTGAGCTGCAATCAGAGTGAACCGAACTGAGGTGTGCTGAGCGCAGGCGGAGAGGACAGCCGCTCAGTGAAAGATCACCAAGTCTGCAACGAGCTACCCATCCTCTCCTCCTACCCTGGGATCCCGTAGGAGAGGGCGCGGGCCATCCTTCACCTGCAAAGGAATCGGCCGTCAGCAGGCCCTCCTGCACGCAGGGAAGTGTCTGAGATGAAACCCTGGTAGGTGGGGAGTAACAGAAGAGCCCCCACGCGGAATCAATCCCGCCAAGGACTTTGCACGCAACCAAGATGGCGGCCCCCACCCTTTAACGGGGCGGAAGTCAGCCTCTCTAGCTAGCTAGTCGAGCCCGCTCTCGATGGTAAAGGTTTCAGAATTTCCGGCGGTAAACTCCGTAGTCTCCCGCCGCCGCTCAGGCGTGCGTACCAAGAAGCCGACCCCGCCTCGAGAAGAGGAGCGCTTGCGCATTTGGCCGCAGGGGGTGTGTCCCGGTGGCCGCTTAGATATGGGTTTGCAGTTGGGGGGGAAAAAAAAAAGGGGGGCGTATTAGCGCCTGCGTGGTACACCACTCAGGGCAGTGTTTGAGAAACGAGCATGGCGCCTCTAGAACGCGCTTGCGTGGTCCTCCAGCGGAAGGCGGAGTCCAAGCTAGGAAGTCAGTGTGGTCCCTGGGACGCCTGCGCAGTGCTCCCTCTAGGGGGCGGGGCCAGGCTGGCCGGGGTTATGGGGCGTGGTCTCGAAGGCGCTTGCGCGAAGGCGGTTGGAGGGAGGCCCGATTCCCCTTTGTTCAGATTCGCCATTTTGCGAGGCAGCGGCAGTGGCGGCGGCGGCGGCGGCTGGAGCCTCTGATTGGGTTTCGGGGTCCGGTACTGGAGCCAATCAGCGCGGGCAGCGAACCGGGGGAGCGAGGCACGGTGAGCATGAGGAGCCAATATCCAGCGGCCCAGAGCCGGCCCCAGCGCCCCGATTGGCGGGTCTCGCTGACCACTCAGGAGAGGCCCAGGCGTCCGTCGAGCCGAGGCTGCTGGAGCTGGGCAGCCGGCAGCCCCGGCTCGGAGCCGGTGGAGGCCCGCAGGGGCGGCCCGGCGTGGGGATGGCACCTTGGAGCCAGGCTCCTCTCCGGGTGCTGGTGGCGGCTGCACCGCTGCTCCCCGATCCTCGGGTCCCGGGAGGGCAGGTGGCCGACCGACCCGCCACGGGCCGTGGCAGTTTCCCCGGGTCGTTCCAGCCTTATCCTACGACCCGTCCTTGTGTCCCCACGTTCCGGGCCCCGGTGAGGCCCGCGTCCCCTGAGCCCCGAGGCGGTCGGGACGGCAGGTCTGAAGCGCGGCCAGTCGGGGACGCGCAGCGCGGCCTCCCAGACCCACCCCGGGGCCGTTAGCGCGCCCGCCGCGCCCCTCCTCCCGGCCCGCCACCCCGGGACTCCGGCCCGCCGCCGTTACCACCCCTTTCTGCTCGTCATTTCCTCTCCTCCCGCCCCGCTCGGCCGCCCGTGCCGGCACACCTCCGTGCTGGAGCCTGACCAAGCGCTCTTCCTCTTTTCGCTTGGCGCCTTAGTGTTTGGAACCTCGCTCTTGCGAGACTGACAACCTCATGCATTCTTAATGACGGCACCCACGTCCGTGTGTCCTGTGAGCTCTCTCCCTTTGATGCTCTCTGGTTCCGATTTTCTTTAGCCTTTTGTAGCAGTTTGTGTGAGCGTCCACTCAGCTCAGCCCATTTGTGTCTGTTTTTTCTACCACACTTTCGAATCCCGTGTGAACGTTTTCTCAACAGATGTTTAAAAACTTACATGGCGATTATTTTTCCATCGGCAGCAGTCTTCGGTGTGCTGCCAGCCTGTAGTCTTTGGCGGGCATCACCCAAGTACTGTAAGGGAGAGAGGGGAGAGGTAGGAAGCACGCCTGCTCGGCGGAGATTGGCTGGTGAAAATCAATACTTAGGGGTTAGTGTTCTGTCGGGGTCTAGTGCAATACCGGGAAATGCTGTTTGCACGAAGAAGCCAGCCAGTTTTCATCCGCACGCTTTGGTTGGGCGGTGGAGGGTTGTCCTCCGCGAGGAGAGCGTATGTAGGCAGCAGATAGTGCTGTTGGGTGAAGAAAGGGCCAGTAGCCCTGAGAGTTTAGGCGGGAAAGTCCAGATTGTAAAGCTCTTGCAGATATCACAAAGGAGCCTTTGGAAACACTTCTGACTGGAGCTTAGAAGTGTTGGAGAGGGGCTTTCCAGCGTTGGGGAGAAAACGTTGCCGACCTAAGGATTTAATCTCGTAATTGGGGATGGGGAGCGGATGGGAAAGAAAAGGAAATTTTTCTCTGTGAGAGGGACGTTGTTCTTACTCAGGCCAAGCATCAGTTGTTCTCAACTTAGGTGGAGCCAGCCTTCTGGGTGTGGCTTCTTTAGCACCTTTGCTGAGCTCTTAACTGGTGGGTTTGAGTCTTCCTTCTGAAGCAAAACAGCCTGTATTCACTTTCGAGGAAGTTTTTCTTTAAGTTGTTTCTTCATCTCTTTATGTTCTAGTCGGCTTTTCTGTTACTGTGATAAGCACCACACCAAAAGCAGCCTGGGGAGGCTTATTTCATTTCCCAGTCCATGAAGGGAAGTCAAGACTCAAAGTTAGAATCTTGTTTTATTATCTAAGTTCATGGTATATTGTTAGTGGAGAAAAGGAGCATATTTGGAGCCTTCAAAGGCCTTAGTCTGGCCTTTGCCTGTGATTGTCAAGTCTCACGGCCTGTGTTGATGTTATGCTTATTGTAGTTGCATTTCTGAATGTTTCAGCTTTCGAATAACTTCAGATAGATTACCTTTCTAAGTGCTGGCCAACTTCTTCTGTGCCTTCTAAATGGGCAGGGTATATGCTATGGAAGAATGCTTCAGAGACCAGAATAAATCCATTCTCATCCATATTCATTTATATTCTCACTTTCAAAAACACATTCAAAATTTTGTGGAAGAGCTAGACAGACTAAATCCAGCTGGCTCACTTTTGTCATAATCTTGGGCAAAGAAGTGCTTGACAAAGGTAGTGTGTCAGATTGCAGAACAGTTCTTCTGGCTGAAGTGGCAAAAGCAGGTGCCTGAAGCTCTACTGGGGCCAGGAAGCAGACACCATGAGCAGCCTGAATGTCATTCTCCAAGCTCCATTGCTCCCTTATTAATGCAGAATGGCTACTATGTTTGGAGCCTCATCTGCTTTTGCCCTTCAAAGTACAGTAGGCTTCAATGGCTTGAGAGGGAAGCATTTATATCAGCAGGATAAACTAGTGAGGTCTGAATGATACTTGTTAACCATTCTTGCCCATCAAAGCTCCATTTTGCATTTTAATCTGATAAGATGAAGATTTATGGATACTTAGCCAAGAAGAAAGCCTTATGGGAAGGGGACTTAGGGCTAGTGGATGTATTGAAATACAGAGAATGTTAATATCTCTATTTTCCACATCAAAGTATAAGCACCGTATATGTCTATATTTTTGGTGAGTTTTAAAAGCTCTACACACACAAGTGCATACACACACATACCAAAAGGGGAAATGTCGCTTTCCCTAGTAGAGCCACTTATTTTAGCTGATTTCTATTGTGCCTGAGGTCTCTAAAGAAACAACTCATTCAACTGGCTCAGAAAAGCCTGGTGTAAAAATCTGCAAATGTAAACATCTTTTCATCTGATGAGATTAATATCCTGAATATAGAAAGAACTCAGAAATTAAAAACCAAAATAATCTAAGATATAGTTCTCCAAAGATTACAAATGGCCTGTAGATGTATCCATTAAAAAAACAAAAACCATACTGAGCTGCCAGGAAAATGCAGATCAAAACTATACTGTAATTTCTTTCACTCCGAGCCGGGTGGTGTTGGTACACACCTTTAATTCCAGCACTCAGGGAGACAGAGGCAGGCGGTTCTCTGTGAGTTCGAGGCCAGCCTGGTCTACAAAAGCTAGTTCCAGGTGGAGAGATGGCTCAGTGGTTAAGAGCATTGCCTGCTCTTCTGAAGGTCCTGAGTTCAATTCCCAGCAACCACATGGTGGCTCACAACCATCTGTAATGAGGTCTGGTGCCCTCTTCTGGCCTGCAGACATACACACAGACAGAATATTGTATGTATAATAAATAAATAAATATTTAAAAAAAAAAAAGCTAGTTCCAGGACAGGCTCCAAAGCTACAGAGAAACCCTGTCTCAAGAAAGGAAAAAAAATCTTTTTACTCCAATCAGAGTAGCTGTCAACGAAAATAAAGGATGCCACCATGCATCTTTAATCCCAGCACTCGGGAGGCAGAGGCCAGCGGAAGCCAGCCTGGTCTATAGAGTGAGTTCCGGGACAGCCTGGAAACCCTGTCTCAAAAAAAGAAAAGAAAGAAAAGAAGAGAATGTTGAGGATGGGAGCAGCTCTTGAATATCATAGATGGCAATATAAACTAATTCAGCCACTGAGAGATGTGTCTATGTGAGAGAGTATGTGAGAAGGTGGGCTTACAGGTAGTCCAGCTAGTCCAACAATGACTGCCAACCAGTGGAGTTATTGAGTCCTCAAAGCTGCATTTCAGATGGCCTTCATATATGCCAGAATCTCCGAGAAGTAGTCTGTAACACCAGTGAAGGGAAGGAATGGACTTGCTAGCAAGGCCAAGTAAAGAACAAAGCTTTCTTCTTCCACGTCATTCATATAGGCTGCCACTAGAAGGTGTGGCCCAGATTAAAGGTAGCTCTTCCCACTTCAAATGATTTAATTTAGCAATCTCACAGATGTACCCAGTTGCTTTGATTTTAGTTAATGCCAGATGTAATCAAGTTGATGCCAAGAATAGCTATCATAGTGTGCAAGTTCTCGAAAAACTAAGAATAGAACTACATGATCCTGCTATACCACTCTTGGGGATACACCTGAAGAAAGCAGAATTGACAGATACTAAAGGCACTGTACTTTATTGCTGTGCCTTCCTTCACAACCACCAAGTTAAGGAATCCGTGTAGGTGCCAATCAATGAGTAATTGGATAAAGAAAAGCGTTTGTATACTCAATAAAATATTATACATTAAGAACAGAATTATGTTTTAAAGGAAATGACTGGAACTGGAACATCACAGTAAGGGAAAGAAGGCATATTCAGAACCACAAATACCAACTATGTTCTCTCTCGTATGCATACTCTAGATAAAGTCAGATAAAAAGAAGGGGATTATTTGTAAAGAGAAACATGGGGTCAGTGTTTAAAAACCATTGTTTTATACAGTGAACACATGTTAATAAAGAAGAGATTAAATTTAGTTAAGTTGCTATTTATATTCCCATTGTAAGTTCACTGTAACCCACACTAAAGGCGTAAGTGCGCTATTTTGGTTCCTTGGTTTTTCGACACAGAAACAGTTCTGGCTGTCCTGGAACTCAACGAGCTCCGCCTGCTTCAGTCTCTTGAGCACTGGGATTAAAGGTATATGCCTGATTATATGTTGAGTATTTTCCCCCATATTCTAGTGTTGAGATTTCTAGACACTAAAGTTGAAAGAGTATTATGATGAATACTCGTGTACCTATTACTTACATTCTATCATTAGCATCTGCCGTATTAAATGCTAAGTCATATTTCCACCTATTTTGTTAGTTTCTTTTTCGAGATAGGGTTTCTCTATAACAGCCTGGAACTCACTATGCAAGCCAGGCTGGCTTTGTACTCACAGAAATCCGCCTGCCTCTGCCTCCCGAGTGCTGGTATTAAAGGCATGTGCCACCAGCCACCCGGCTTATTCTTTTTTGAGTTAAGTTACCACTGGAGGAAAACACTTAGGATATAGGCATAGAAAAGAATGGCCTTCCATTACTAAGTACTGGGGACTGATCAGTCCCAACCTTGCTTGCCTTGTGAGATCAGACAAGATCAGGTATGCCCAGGGCTACCGGTATGGATAAGAACATTCTGAATAGGACTCCAATGGCACTGGAAGTAATCTTAAGAATTGACAAATGGGGTTATGTGAAATTAAGGTTTAGCAAAGTAAATAACCTGCAGAATGAAAGTTTTAGCATACTACTTCAGATAGGGGGTTAATATCTGCAAAATTATTTGTTTGTCAGAGGCAATTGCTCATCCTTAGGGTTGCTGTCCTCCTTTGAGGCAAGGTCTCTCATTGGTATAGGGCTCACCAATTAGGCTGGACTAGAGCCGCAGGGGTTGAGCTGTCCCTGCCTTCCCAGCTCTGGCTTTATAAACTCACCACCACACCCGGAGTTCTGGACATTCTGGGATCAAGCTCAGGTCTCATGCTCATGAGGACAGTACTTTACCAACTGAATCCTCTCCCCAGTCCAAGAGCTACAACAATTAAACACCAGAAGAAAAGAACTGCCAGTCAGTAGGTAGTCTCTACAGTTCTCAGAACAGAGGACCAAGGTTTTTCAACGTGACCAACAGTTTCCTTAGCCACCAGGGTAATGTAAATTAAAACTTACCCCATCCCTCCTTCTCACCTGAGTCAGAATGGCTCACATCCAGAAAATAAAGGCCCGCAAATGCCCTTGAGGATATAGGGAAGAAGAACCTTATTTATTGACACTGCTGTTTATGGAAATGAGGGTGGAGGTATCTCAGGATTAAAAAGATCTAGCATGTGTCCCAGCTGTACCACTTCTAGGCATGGACCAAAGGATTCTATCCTATCTCAGAGATACTTGCACATTCATATTTACTGCTGTTCTGTGTACAATAACAAGGAAATGAAACCAACCTAGATGGGCCACCAACAGAATGGATATTGAAAATGCCATGCATATGCAGCATAGAATTTTATACAGCCATAAAAAAATGAAATCTGCAAGAAAAGCAGATAAATCTGGCAAGTGTTTTGTGATGATATTCTTGTTTATCAACTTGACTGTGTCTAGAATTAACTAAAACCCAAGTGAGTGGGTACACCTGTTAGGAATTTTTCTTGCCTGAATCATTTGAAATCCAGATCTTTTGAGGTAGGAAGAGCCAACTTCAATCTAGGCCACACCTTCTGCTGGTGGTAGCTTATATAAAGGACATGGAAGAAGGGAGCTTTTGCCTGTTCTTTGCCTGCTCGCTCTTGCTCCTTTGCTGGCATGGAGTCTACTTCTCCAAAATTCCTAACCTATACTGAAGACCAGCAGAGACGTCTACCCTCATGGACTGAGTAACTACTAGATTCTTGGGCTTCTTGTTGGTAGACAGCCATTGTTGAACTAATGGGCCACAATCTACAAGCCACTCTAATAAACCTCCTACCATATATGTATGGATTCATTCCACTCTGTTCTCAGAGAAACCTGACTAATGCATGTTCATTACACAAGAGAAGTCTAACTCATACGTTCTCCGTCCTAGACGGTAGGCAGTCCTACCTTTGCTTGTGAATATGGATAAGAGAATGTTTGTGTGGGTAGAGATCATATAACTGGGAAGGGCACAAGAGGGGTAGAAGCGGTGCTAAATGTCAGCATTTGGGCACACTGAATATTGTTAGGTACTGTTCCGTTTCTAAGAAACTCCTGAAGTAATGAGCCAGGAAAGGGTTGTTCGGGCTAACCATTTAGGCTATGCTGCAGAATGAGTATACAAAGAATAGTGTATATATAGGATTTGGTGCTAAAGAAGTTTTAGACACCGGTATAGGCCATGGAACACTCCATGTAAACAGACTCTGCTATACCAAGTTTTAAATGTCACTGCTGTGGTGGGTTGTTGTAGTAGGTGCGGCGGGTCGCTTCCCTGCCGCCCCAGCTCCCGGCCACCAGCTAGCTCTAGCTTATGCCCGAAATATTTACACAGAAACTGTATTCATTTAAATACTGCTTGGCCCATTAGCTCTAGCTTCTTATTGGCTAGCTCTTACATATTGTTCTAACCTATTTCTAATATTCTGTGTAGCCCACGAGGTGGCTTACCAGGGAGGATCTTAACCTGCGTCTGTCTGGAGTGGGAGAATCATGGCGACTCACTGACTCAGCTGCTTTCTCCCAGAATCCTGTTCTGTTTTCTCCGCCTACCTAAGGGTTGGCCTATCAAATGGGCCTAGGCAGTTTCTTTATTAATAAGAAATCACTCCCACATCAGTGGGTACCATTTCTTTGTGTTAATTATGGAATACAGCATAACTCTCAAAGCTTTGCTAGAGCTTTCCTACTTAGTGCTACTTGATGGAGTTTGAAACAGGGTCTCACTGTGTATCCTGGCTGGAACTCTGAAAAGAGAACACCTGTCCTTGAACTCAGACCTATCTGCTGGTTTAAAGGCATCATGGTGCCCAGGAAGTTTTGAAATTATGTTTTTAGTAGTCATGATTCTGTATATGTTTATGTGTTTGTTTGTAGCCAAAGTCTCACTCTAGCTAGGTTGTCCTGGAATATACTATGTAAGACATCAGTAGTCTTACCTCAGTGGAGATTTTGGTAAGCAAAATATTTGAACTACTTTCTCAGTAAGTAACAAACCTCCAGCTTGAGGTCGTTTGTGGCATATGTAGATCGGGAGAGTAGCATATTTGGACGCAAGTATATGATGCAAATTCTCTAAGGTTGATCTGCCTTGAGAGCAGGCCTTGCAACAAAAGATGGCTTAACAGTGCTTCTGAGTGTTACTCTGCTGTGGGACAATGGTCTGTGTCCTGTCAATTATATTCTAAATTAACGCTGATTGGCCAGTAGCCAGGCAGGAAGTAGGTGGGGTGACTAGACAGGAAGTAGAGGTGGGGCAACGAGAATTCTAGGTAGAGGAAAGTTCTTTCTGCAGTTTCCTTACTCAGCCACAGAAGAAGCAAGATGTGACTGCCTTGCTGAAAAAGGTACTGAACTACATGGCTAGCATAGACAAGAATGTTGGGCTAATATAAGTTATAAGAGGTAATCAGAAGCCTGAGCTAAAGGGCCAATCAGTTTATAACTAATGTAGACCTCTGTGTGATTTCTTTGGGACTTAATGATTGCAGGATCAGGCGGGACAGAAAGCCTCAGACAGCATTACTCTGGTAATATTGAAAGGTGATCACTTTTACTTGCTTAATTGGATTGAGAAACAACAAATTAGTAAGGCACACCTGGGTGTGTCTGGGCGTGTTGCTTATAAGGGATTGCATCCTAAGGGCTCTTGGTACATTTATATGATGCCATTATTGGTAGATGGGGCCTAGTTGGAAGAAGTGGGTTACTGAGGGGAGTATGTATTCTTGGGAACTATATCTTACCCTGGCCTTTTAAGAGTATTCATTTCTGTGTCCTGTCCACCATGGTGTGAAATATGCTTCTCAACCTCACGCACACCCACAGTGGACTAAAATCCACTAAAACTGGGCCTAAAAAACTAATTTTCGGTCACAGCATCACAGAGATAGCTAATATACAAGGTAAGTTGCCAGGAAAAAATAAGTAGAAGCATTTTTTAAATGTGAAAATACAATACCATGTGTTTTGTTTGGTTGGTTGGTTAGTCTTTTTGAGGAAATTTTTTATAGCCCAGGAGAGCTCAAACTCTCAGCCTTCTGCCTCAGCCTCTTCAGTGCTGGGATGGCTGATGTTTACCGCCAGCCTAACTAATGTTTTATGACTGTGCTATATAGTCCCCTTTTTTTAATTGAATAAACATCTTTTGTTGACTTTCATATTAATGTGGCATATAGTTAGAAAATAAATTATTGTGTCATAAGAGAGCCTTTACTAATTGACTCATTTAGGTTTTCTCCTTCCCCTTGTAATAGGAGTCCTTACCTGCAGCTGCCTGGAATCTATAGAGTGAAGCTACAGGACTCTTAACGTGGCCGGGCCATGGAGCAGTACACAACAAACAGCAATAGTTCCACAGAGCAGATCGTGGTGCAGGCTGGCCAGATTCAGCAGCAGGTATGGGAGCGAGTGTGCTTTGACCATTACAGTACTGCGGCTGGTGGTGCAGCGGCGGGTTTTCTCTGGTTACTATGTGGGCCCTATCAGACCCTATAAGTCTAGATCTCATGACTTGTGCTGTACTGGGAACCAGTCTGTTGCCCCTTGGCATCTCTTCTTTGTGAAGATCACTTTAAAAGTAAATTGGCCCTTTGTAACTTACTGAAGGAAAGTCAGGACACCTCTGCTTTACCCTGGGTTCAGTCTACTGTTCCCCTTGTTTATGCTTACTTGTGGTAAAGCAAAGGTGTGTCACAATAGACACACTAGTAGTCAGGTTTCAGGCAGTCTGCTGGCCTGTTCTACCAGAGTTTATTCTGGACAGCTGTAGTTTAATATTAGAATAATATTTGGGGTGATACTCTGAATGAGTACATATTGAAAAGGAGCTCCTGCTGCTGCCTTTTCCCATAGTACAGTCTACCAGATGTTTGAATTAGTGCACATAAAGCATTTGCCGTGCTTTTATCTGGGTTTATAATAGTGAACCTTCTCTTTTTCTCCCCATTCCTGAGCTTTGGGAAAAAAAGATATTGTTTTTATTTGATCACAGGCCAAATACTGTTGTCCTGGGTGTGTTTTTTCCTCAGAATAGAGGTTCACTAAGACAGACTAGAGGAAGTATTGGTGGTGAGTTCCAACCCACTGGTTGGAAATGGGTCTTGGTGAGGCCTTCCTCAGGGGCAGAGTGGTTTTTGGTGGCTTTCTTCCTGGGAGGCATTCCCCAGGATAAGAAGGAAGTTGGGTGGCTTTCTGAAAGCATTGCCTGTAAAGAGGTCAGTCAGTTGAGTGGGAATAAGTCTTGGTTTGGGGATGTAGAAGAGTAGCTTACCAAGACTAGAATTTGGATCACCATGACTAGTTCTTCCTTGGTGATGCTTTAATAACTTTAATAGCACCTGAAATTCTTTGTTGTAGTTTCAAACCTTTAAGACCTGCTGGTTTTGTTCTTGTGACCCTAAGAAAATATAGAAATATTTAACATAAATGTTTAGCAATGTGGTAGAATTCCTATTTCTGGGAAGAAGGACTGCATTATAAATTTGTATTGTAAGTCACAGAAGTGTGTTGTAAGGCCCACTCTGGGGACAGCTTGAAGAGTCCAGAACTCTGAAAGCTCCTATGTGGGGTGAAGCTTTTCAGAGACACGCCCCCCCCCCCCCAAGTGATCTCAAGTCTTGAGCTGTACGTTCCCATTCTGATACATTTCAAGCTCTTCCTGTTCCTGTTCTCAGCAGCAGGGTGGTGTCACTGCTGTCCAGTTGCAGACTGAGGCCCAAGTGGCATCCGCCTCAGGCCAGCAAGTCCAGACCCTCCAGGTAGTGGTGCCCTCTCTGATTCTCTGTGAGCACTGCATGAACATCGCCTGTCTGCTGCTGTTTATGTTTGGATCTCAAGTTGAATGGCAAAGTCGCATGCCTTTTGTGCTGCTAACCTGTCTCTCAGGCCAGCATGCCAGTGTCCCATGCCAAGACATCTGGTGACTGCTGTGTCTGTTTTCTGAGAAGTATGTGCTAAGTGTGTTGCTTTAGAAGTACCAGGAAGCAAGCAACAGGAAGACCTTATACAGGTGGCTTTAGAGCTTACTCAGTACTCAGATGCCTATTCAAGTTTCATGAATTGTACTGCACTGGAGAAGTGGGTGCACACATGGACAGACTTGACTGCACTATTATGTTTTGTTTTTGTTAAAAGTGCAGCTTGACTGTTAAACATCCATTGCACTGAGCAAAGTTTTTCTGAGAACTGAATAACCTTTCCTGTATCATTAGGAGCTCTGCGGTGATGATTGCTTATCTTTTTGATGGGTATTTTTAAGTGCTAGCATAGGTCATGGTGGTAATGCCTCCTGTCCCAGTGCTTGGGATATGGAGGCAGAAAGAGTGAGAGTTTGGGACCAGGTTGGGCTCTTTTAAAAAAACAAAGCACAGGTTACATTGATAAGCTAAAAAACAAAAACAAACTGGAGTTAACCGATGCTGATGCTGTTCTTCAGCACCATGTATGGTCAATTTAAATAACCCAAATTCTTTTGAGAGTAGCAGCATTGGTCACTTCTGGGTCCATTGAGAGCTAAAGGTTTTGAGAAGTTGACAAGATTCAGATGCCTGCTCTCCATGTCTTCCTTCCCGGAATTGGAATGACTTAGTGGGACTTCCAAAGCCAAACTAGCATCTCACTTTATAGCAAGTGCTGCTGAGATCCTTTTGGGGGTGACCATTCCTTCCTGTAAACCAGTGGTTCTCAACTTCCTGATGCTGTGACCTTTACTATAGCTCCTCAAGCTGTGGTGACCCCAACCATAAAATTATTTTGTTGCTACTTCATAACTGTAACTTTATTACTACTATAAATCATAATGTAAATATCTGTGTTTTCTGATAGTCTTACGTGACCCCTGTGAAAGAGTCATTTGACCCCATGGGGGTCGTGACCCCACAAGTTGAGAACCACTGCTGTAAGGACTTGACCCTTTCAACCCTGCCACTTAGTAATGTTTGGTGATGTCACGTGGCCAGTTCTACACATAAATTAAGAAGTTGATTTTGTCTGTCTTGAACAGTTGAATCTCAGTGGGTGTAGCAGCTTTCTGTTCCTGCTTGCTTCATCCTTGTAATACATGAAACGGTGTCTGGGATTGTCATTAACTACCATAGAATGGGAATGTGACATGCTCTTAACTGTGTGGCTTCTGTCTCATGCATGAGTCCTTGTGATTATCTGTTGTAGACACAGTGAGCTCTTCAGAGTCTCAAATCCTTTATCGCATGCATATATAGCATGTTAGTGGGGAGAGTGATGGATAACCAGAAATTTATTAAGTGTCTTAAATTTATGTCACCTTTGGGGATTGTTGGCTATGCAAGTATAGAGACGTAAGTTTGGATCCATAGAATTCACATAAATATGTGAGTTTGCCCCTGTAACCCCAGAACTGGGTGGCAGAAACAGGCAGAACCTGGGGCTAGCTGGCTAAATCAGGGGAGACTGTCTCAAAGCAACAAGGTGACACGCAGTAAGAGATGATAACCAGTGTCAGTTTGTGGCATCCACTTTCACACAGGGGAACAGCCCACAGTAACAGCACAGCCATGTCGGCTAAAGAAGCTCTAGATTGCATTGCAATGGAAGTGATGGGAATTTTCCTCTATAAGTCTCATCATTTTAGAAGAATTTTAAATAGTTCTTTCTCACTCCTCGACTAAGGCTTCTGATACATTTTATAACACAGCACCTGACAGCATTGGTGTAGCAAAGGGGGTTTTAAATGGGGAATTAAGAGAAGAGAATGTGAGCAGATAAGCCATAAAGTCTTTAAAAATCACCAGTTTCTCAGAGGATAGCCCTGAGGTTGAACTACTCCTGATGGTTCTGATGGAGATTGGTAGTGGGAGAGCCTAACCATTTTATCTAGGGCAGATTAATCAACTGTACAGTTCACTGATACTGTTGGAATGGACTGCTACTGGAACTAAGAACGAGTATTTTAGTCTGTTGGGTTACAATAGTTCCTTCAAGCAAAGACAGTCTGCAGTAAGAGTTTTTGAGTTTGTCCTGTTACTCATCCCCACTTCCAAAGCAACTTCTGTCTGGACTGTTCTCTCTGAGTTTTCACATTGGGGTTCAAGAGGTGACAGCACGTGCAGTGACTTCTTTCTGGAGTGGTCTGTTGAAGCAAAAGACTTGAAGAGTAGAAATCATTACACACCATAGCTATCTGATTTCAGTCTCTCATGCTTCTGATAATTAAAATAAATATGCAGATATTTAAGATGCAGAATACAGAACTCTACTATGATGATCACAGACTGACTGGAACCTATTTCTGGAGAGTCTTGCTTGGCTTGATTTTGAGGCAGGGTCTTACCAGGCTTACCTAGAGCTTACTGTGCAGCCCATCTGTTCTCAAACCCATGCTTCTGCCTCAGCTTCCTGAGTGCTGGGATTACTAGCCTGCCCAGTCCATGAGTCTTTAGTAGTAGACTCCTTAAGTAGCAGCCATTCTTGGGCTCCTTGGAGTCAAGTGAAGGTGAGTGTTCAGGTTTCCCTTTTGCGTGAGGCCCAGGAGGAACCTTCAAGTGAGCTTTCAGAACTCTTCCTATTCAGTCTCTAGAGGCTGTACTTTGATTCACTTCTCAGTTCTCACCATCATTACCTCTCTCATTGCTGCTTTCCTAGCCTTTACCAGAAACCA
Organism: Neodon shergylaensis; assembly: GCA_025134845.1. NCBI lineage: Eukaryota > Metazoa > Chordata > Mammalia > Rodentia > Cricetidae > Neodon > Neodon shergylaensis. The sequence continues at coordinate 278,230 of JABTXL010007312.1, forward strand.
TTCCTGGGTATCCGTTTGAGAAAGCAAACTAGTCTTGGTTTTAAATTCAGCCTGGTTTTGGTGATTAATACCTGATTTATTGAGATTTTCCAGACTCTAGATAGGTTCCATTAAATATCCAACTTGGCACTTAATCAGAAAATCAGGTATCTGCAGAGATACAGTAATTAAGAGCGCGTACTGCTACTGCAGAGGGTCTGAAGTTAGTTCTAGCACCCACGTGGCAGCTCTTAATCACCTGGAACTCAAGCCCCGGGGATCTCACATCCCATCCTCTGCAGCATGTGCATATAATCTATATTCACATTCACATTCAAACAGACATGGTGGGTCTGGGCGGGGGGTGGGGTAAAAAGGCCGACTTTCAGGACCAGGCTTAATCTCTGTACTTGGGAGTCAGAGGCAGGAGGATCTGAGTTCAAGGCCAGCTATCACTACATAGAAAGACCCTGCCTTGGGAGGAAAAAAAGGACTGACTTTCCTAAGTCTGTCTTGCCAAACAGGACAGTTCCAGTGACAGTGATTGTCTTGGTAAAGCCAATTGTGTCTTGCACTCTTTCATTGTTGGTGTTTTATTCCATTCTAGGTTCAGGGGCAGCCATTAATGGTACAAGTCAGTGGAGGCCAGCTAATTACATCAACTGGCCAACCCATCATGGTCCAGGCTGTGCCGGGTGGACAAGGCCAAACTATCATGCAGGTACCTGTGTCTGGAACACAAGGTTTACAGCAGGTGAGGGTCTTTTTAAAGTACTTAGACTGTACATCAGTGAAGTCTGGTATGACTATGGGTGGTGTATATATCTGTGTGTGTACAGGTTTACATTACTAATGGGGGCCAGGGGTCAGTGTCACGTGTCTTCACATTAGTTTAGCCAGCTTCCAACATTTTTAACTGAGTTTTGTAGTATTTGAGAATCCTTAAGAAAACTTAGTCTAACAGAAAGATCCAAGAATGTCTCTAAGATGGGGGCCGTGTTCCCTTCTTCTTCTTCCCTTCTACCAGCAGTTAGTCACCTGGAGAGTTGCGGAAACTTGAGGCTGTAGGCATGTCCTTTACAGACTCAGTGGGTAGAAACTGAAACCCACCTAGCTGAAAGTAACTTCCCAGCTGCTAGATCTGTGAAGCAAAGCTCAAGAGGGCCAAGGATCAGTGACAGCATGGTAACAAAGCTGGTGGGAAGGGAGATGGGGATCTGCAGGTGGGCCAGGGTGATAACTTGGTTTAAGTATCTGGGCACCCTGACTTTTGGATTGGGGGTATTCTTGAGTATAAAGTACTTGAAATTTTGAGTTGTAGGGCATTCCTAAATGCTTTCTCATTGAATCTTTAGAGGTTTTGTATCCAGTAGTCAAGGAAAATAGGATTCTGTACATTGAGCAAACTGTTAAGGCTTTTTCCGTTTTTGTCAGTTTACAAGATTTCAAAGAAAAACGTTTAAAACTTGTCAAGTTTCTGATAATACTCTTGGCAAGTGACTATAGCAGTTAAGAAGGGGAACTAGGTTCAGGTACTACATATGATCTTGTGCTTTCCATATTCGCTCTGTGAGGTCTGGCACTCCAAAACCTGTAAGCAGAGAAAGCGGGAAGAGGTAGATGAACATTAATGGCAGTGCTAAGTGACGGTGAGGGGTTTGGAACTGAATAGGAATATAATGTCACATCACCTTATCTATCTACTGCCGTGTAACACATTGATTAAACAAGAAACATTTTGTCACCTTTCTTCTGGCTCACAGTTTAAGGGTACCAGTCCATGGTGGGGAAGACATGGCAGCAGGAGCACAAAATGCCTTCCGTTGCATCTGCAGTCGGGAGGCAGAGTAATGGATGCTGTTGGTCTGCTGATTTTCTCCTGTTTTCACTCAGTTCAGGACCCCAACTGAGTGAAATGCCACTTGCAGTTAGGATAGGTTTTCCCACCTCAGTTAATCTAATCTAGAAATCTCTTAAGCAGCATGCTTAGTGCTTGTTTCCATAGTGATTCTTTTTTTTTTTTTTTTTTTTTTTTCCGAGACAGGGTTTCTCTGTGGTTTTGGAGCTTGTCTGGAACTAGCTCTTGTAGACCAGGCTGGTCTCGAACTCACAGAGATCCGCCTGCCTCTGCCTCCCAAGTGCTGGGATTAAAGGCGTGCGCCACCACCACCCAGCTCCATGGTGATTCTTTATCCAGTCAAATTAATGATTATACATTTCAGTTTCTGTGGATCAAGAATCTTGACAGCCTATCTCTGTCTCTCTCAAGAACCTGATCAAAGTGTTGACCTTGACTGCCATTAGCTTAACACTTGCCTTGGAAAGAATATATTTTTGAAAGTTCTTTTATTCATTTGTAGAGCACTGAAGTATTTTTAAGCAAATGTACTTTAAAAAAAAATAACCATGCCAACATTTCTTTTTTTAATGAATACCAATTCTGTAATTATTGATATCCCAAACAATATTCAGTATTATTTGATGATCAGAAAAATAGAAATAAACTTTTCAATAATTGATAGCTGATATTAGAACAAGACTCCTGTCCTTCAAAGTATTTATTACTCTGTTGTAATTTTGGGAGAGATGGTCTCGTGTAGCCCAAACACTAGCCTCAAACTCATTGTGATCCTGAGGCTGGCCTTGTATTCCTGATCATTTCGCCTCTACCTCCCAAGTTGTAGAATTACAGGCGTGTGCCTCCTCATACTTCCTGGTCTCTACAGGAATTTATTCAGCTAGTTTGCAGAAACCTAACGTGTGAGTCTGGAGAGATGGCTCAGCAGTAATGAATACTAGGTGTTCTTCCAGAGGACTCAGATTTTATTTTTAGTACCCACATAGTGGCTCATAACTAGCTGTAATTTCATTTCCAGAGTATCTGACTCCCTCTTCTGGCCTCAGTGGCACTAGGCATGCACATGGTGAATATATGCATGCAGACCAAACATCCATATACATAAAATAAAAATAAAAAAATAAAAGCAAAAATAAGGAACCAAAGGAGTCATATTGATGCCAATCTCTTTGTGTATTGTATTCCACAGATACAGTTGGTCCCTCCTGGTCAGATCCAGATCCAGGGTGGGCAGGCTGTGCAGGTACAAGGACAGCAGGGTCAGACCCAACAGATCATCATTCAGCAACCACAGACTGCAGTCACTGCGGGCCAGACTCAGGTGAGTTGAGCAGTAAGCTACCTAGTTCACATCAAATGTGAATGCAGGGGCTAGGTGGTGGTGGTACATGCCTTTAATCCCAGCACTCGAGAGGCAGGTGGATCTCAGTGAGTTCGAGGCCAGCCTGGTCTACAAGAACTAGTTTCAGGACAGGCTTCAAGGTCACAGAGAAACCCTGTCTTGAAAAAAAAAACCATGAATGCAGAAGAAAGCTATCAAAAACATGCTTGGGTTCTCTTGAGTCTTTGGCATCTGTTGAGTATATCATTGTTTTCTACAGACACAGCAGCAAATTGCTGTCCAGGGACAGCAAGTGGCCCAGACTGCTGAAGGGCAGACTATTGTCTACCAGCCAGTTAATGCAGATGGCACAATTCTCCAACAAGGTAAGCTGTTGTTATTGCCCTGGAACTTTGCAGGGCATTCATTTGAGCCTTAGAGACCTGTGAGTGCTTCAGAGTTGTTGTGAAGTCCACACCACATTTAAACAGCAGGGTTCCCGCCAGACCTCCGGTGATTGTCAGTTCTTGTCACCATATATGACCAACCCATTGCTGCTTATAGATCAGCATTCCTACAGTTTAGTTCTAGGCCTCTAATCTGATCATATAGTTGTTTAAGAGGACCTCTCCCCTAGCTAAGGTGATGTAAACACAGAAGTGTGCCCTAGGAAGAGATGCATACACATAAGAAGTCTAGACTTGGCTTGAGCAGAGACATGCTCACAGTAGACTGCAATACTTTAAGTCCAGAGAAGTCATCTCAGTCAGATTCCACAATGGTTCGGTTGAGACCAAGACTTTGCAGTGTACTAGATGCAGAGGGTGCACTAGCTGTGTGTTATTCATATAGGAGGGAGCCAGGCTGGACTGAGCCCTGGCGAGGCCTCTTCCTGTGCGGAAGAGCATAGAAAAGCAGCAGTGGCAGCTGTGTTGGTAGTGGGAATGGTGCTGCAGTAGGGAGGCCTCCACATCTTTGTGCCTTTTTGATACCCTTGTTGGGATGTACAGTATGGGGGGTTGAAGTATAATTTATATAGAACTGGGTCCTAGGCCATTAACAGAGACTTCCAAAAATGAACTCACACAGACCACATTAGCAAAATGGAGTAAAGGGGTAGGAGAGGCTGTTTGTTTTCTCCCTGGTGTTTGTTAGTGCATTTTTCCAGGAGAGTATACGAGAGCCAGGTGGAAGGGACTAACTGTCTTCCCTTCTTTCTGTTCCCGTGTGCCTTTTTTGTTTTGTTTGGTTTGGTTTGGTTTTTTGTTTTGTTTTGTTTTGTTTTGTTTTCTTAAAGTTACAGTCCCTGTTTCAGGCATGATCACCATCCCAGCAGCCAGTTTGGCAGGAGCACAGATTGTTCAGACAGGAGCCAATACCAACACAACCAGCAGTGGACAAGGGACTGTCACTGTGACACTGCCAGTGGCGGGCAATGTGGTCAACTCAGGAGGAATGGTCATGGTAAGGAAAGTGGTTCCCCATTTCTGTTCTCTGACACTGAAACTTTCCATAGGTTCTGTCTCTGAATTGTAAGTTGTTGTTTCTTGTGAAGTTGCTTATGGTTTTAACTTCTTGTAGTTGAACTTTATCCTTCAGGCACTAACAGTGGGCCTCACTCACAAGATGTATAATTCATTCTAATGCCTACCAGTGTCTCAGGTTGTTCTAGACACTGGAGATACAGCAGAAGATAGGTGTAAATGTGCAATTTTATTTAGAATTTTTATGCTACTAATAAGGTCCGGTCTCTTGTTCATGCAGATGGTGCCAGGAGCAGGCTCTGTGCCTGCTATTCAAAGAATCCCTTTACCTGGAGCAGAGATGCTGGAGGAAGAACCCCTGTATGTGAATGCCAAACAGTATCACCGCATCCTTAAGAGGAGACAAGCACGGGCTAAGCTAGAGGCAGAAGGGAAAATTCCAAAGGAAAGAAGGGTGTGTATGTCATGGGAAGTGCCAGCCAGGCAGAAAACAGCACAATTGTTCTGCCTGTAACATTGCCTAGAATATGGTGTGTTTCCCTGTCCCTTCCAAACAACAGAATGCAGACAGATTTTCTGAGAACAGTGACACACAGTGGCGTATAAGCAAGGGGCTTTCCCCCTTTCTCCTGAAAAGCAATCTAGAGGTAACTTGTCCTCGGGACTTTCTTTTAGCTACAGCTGCAGCGCTCGTGTGGGTGTAGTCTGTAATGGCTGTTAAGGCAAAGAGTATAGGAAAGGGGCCTTCTCTTTATAAAGGAACCCATCTGTCACATTAGCCAGCATCTGATAACCCAGTCTAACATACCTACGGATAGCACAGAAATGGTGTCTCCTCCTGACCTGCCATTTACTCGAGCAAACTTCGGTCTGTTGCTGAAGCAGAGGAAGGGTCAATGGTAGGAGGACGATAACAATCATTTCCCTCCAGTTCTTTTAACATTCATGTTCTTATGGAGGTTATATGGACAGCAGCTACCATACTGTTCTCCAGAGCTTTCTCCATCGTTCAGCCTTCATTGTTCCTTTGACTTTGCCTCTGTCTGAAACTTTTAACAATTGATCCATGCACTTGGTAACTGCTAGCTCTCACTGTTAACAATCTTATTTTCTTTCTTCAGAAATACCTCCATGAGTCTCGGCATCGACATGCCATGGCACGGAAGCGTGGTGAAGGGGGACGGTTCTTCTCTCCGAAAGAAAAGGACAGTCCTCATATGCAGGTAAGGAGAACCTTTCTCTGCTGCCTGCCTTCTTTTTAGCAGCGATAAACTCCTACATTTAAGGAAACTCTGTCACACACACACACCCCGCCCCACAGTGTACGGTGTTGTTGCTTAGTTTCCTCCTTTATAAAAGCACTGAAAGTTTTGACCCCGTGGCCTTTTCCTTATTTTTCTAAATTTTTCCTATCAACTTCTCCATTCTTTCTATTTCAAGGAAACGTTTTACTTTCGTTTAGCATGCTATATTTGCAGTAAGTGAGTGTTGGGTAGAGTGCCAAGCACTCTGGTAAACTTGGTGGTGGTGGTGGTGTTCTGACTGTGGCAACCTCAGGACCGTGGGATAGGAATGACATTTTGTCACCATTTTATACAGTTGAATATGGGTTTTGGAGAAATACATAACTTGTATAAGGTCAGTGCTTAGATGGCTGAGCCTGCCCTGGTGGTGCTGGCCTGTCAGCCCAGTTACTCTGTAAGCTGCAGCAGGTGGATAACCAGTAGAGGCCTGCCTGGACTATACAGTGAGCTTGAGACGAGCTAATTTAGTGAGACTTCGTCTCATACTAAGGGTGTAGCTAGCTCAGGAATGGAGAGAATTTGTCTGGCATGCATAAGGCATGGGGTTCAACCCTATTTTTTCCACAAAAAAAAAAAAAAACAATCAACTGAATTAAAACCTAGGGGATGAAATTCCACTAATTACCTCTTAGGTGTTTCTGAGTCCATATGTCCAAAATGGAGTGCTTGGTTCATTAATCTATTACCCAAACCAGTGGCTCGTCTCAACAAGTGGCTTGTCACCACCCAGTTATTAAAGTTTGGATGGTTCAGATTTTGAAGTTCTTTTGGTTTTATTTCTGAAACATAATTTGAATCTTTTGCTTGTCCCCAGCTAACTGGTGTCAGCCTGGCCTAGTCCTCTTTCTTTGATTTGGATTAATGTATCCACTGTCTTCCACTCTTGTCCTCCCTCTTCACATTGACTGCCTCCTAGTGTGATCTTTGTAAGATTAGCACATCTTTTTCGTCTCTCATTTTTTTCAGCCATCTTCTATTGTATTTCTGCTGAAATACCCAAAGTCCTTGCTGTGGCCTGTAAACTTGTCTGTCTGCTTCTAGCTTCGTTTGCTCTTTTTTGCTTGATGTTTACCCATTTATCTGTTCTCTTACCTGGTCCCTTGTCTTCACAGTCTCCGGTCTGTAATACTCTTTTCTCTATCTTTTCTCATGGGTATCTCTTCTCATTGCATAGCCTAGGCTAGCCTCAAATTTGCAATTTCCTGCCCTGTTTCCCAAGTATTGGTGTTATAGACATGTGCACCAAGGACAGTTTTTGTCTCCCTCTTTTTAAGCCTGGCCTAGATCTAAAAGGCCTTTAGCCTGCCCTCATCTCTAGATGGAGCTCCTATTCCCTTGTATTTTCCTATAATTTCCTCCTATCCTTTAATGTATAAAAATCAAGAGATTTTTCTGTATGATCCACACTGCTTTCTAATTTACACATCAAAGTAGAGATTTTGTTCTCTTGTGTATGTTGGGCATAGCTTAAGATCCAGATCTGAACAAATGCTCAGTAAATACTGATTGAGTTAATGGTTTTCTTTTGTTGGCTCGCTTCACTGTCATCAGCATGGATTTTCCATGTTCTTACTGTCTCTTCAGTTCTCTATCAGATAGTGAGGCTTTTGTAGTCTACTCACGGCAGCCTGGATTGCCTGGCCTGTCCACAGGTGACATTGCCAGTATTCCCCTACAGCATGACAGCTGCTCTGTTCTTGTTGCTGTCTGTGCCCGGCTGATTAGGAACTGCCAGCTGTAGGCCATTGTGTTAAAGGCTCTCATTCCCCATGCTGACTGGAGGATCTTAGTAAGTTCCTCAGTCTTTTAGTCCTTCTTTTCACCTGTGGAGTAGAATACTATTAGGATTCCATTATTGAGATCATCATATATAAAATAATGACCCAAAAATACATCATATCATGGTGTTTGATCTGGGTATGCCCTTAAGGGTAGCACAGGTCAGGATGCTTATGAAAGCGGCACTCTATTAACCATGCAGTGCTTGGTGGGGAGCCAGACCAGGCCTTAGTGCTTTTAGGAAATGGGTCTGCTGGCCTCTCTTCTAGGCTGAGAGAGTTGTATTTAAACTGTGTGTGCAGAAATAGAGATCACTTTGGAGCTTTCATTTACTCGAAAGTTGTATGGCTTTCCTGGGGGTTAAGTTGTGAGTCAGGAACTCCTGTTACCGGTGTAAAGGATTGTTGTGCTGTCTTTGTAGGATCCAAACCAAGCTGATGAAGAAGCCATGACACAGATCATCCGAGTTTCCTAACCACAGGAGAGTGGTAGAGCTGATCAGTCACGTTCCTCTCCACTCTTTCCACTGCTCCTGGAAATGGACCGATTCAAATGGGACACTGATGATTGCTCTCTGCCCTTTCTCAGGACAGAAACTGCTTAGCTCAGTATTACAGCTGCAGTGATGGCTGATGAACTGAAGTTGCAAGCCTTTGTCTCACCCTTTCATTCAGGACCTGTTTCAGACTGTTGGTGACACTGATCTTTTGTGAATTTGGAGGCTACAAGGAGGTATTTACCAGCCAAGCGATCCGTACACAAGCACTTGAGTGGTGTAAGGCCAGCCAGTCAGCCATTGCAGTAGGGGAGAGCAGCCTGGTCTGTGGTCAAAGCAGCCATAGCCCATGCCTTTCTGTGGAGTCTACCAGCATCCATCCCCTGGTGGGATGTCGGGCTGTCTGATGCATGGGCACTTTACACTCGGGTGGCTCCCAAACAGAGAAGTTTCCTTCATGTTACGACATGGAGCAACAGACTGAGCTGCCGTCTTCTGTCCGTGTGATGAGAGCCTATCTGCCCACATGCCAGGTTAGTGTTTTTCACTTCGGCAAGAAAGTCCAAAGAGGATAATATGGACTCAGGATAAAAGAATAGAAGACCTTGAGGATCTAAAAGGTACATCGCTGAATCTTTCTAGCTCTGACAGTGGTCTGTTCATCCCTGTTAACAGGCCATCTGGGCTCTCGTTTGTCCTGGGGCCACTTTAAAGACAGTTTAGAGAGTAAGTGGACCTTGCAGCAGATTTTCCAGGTAGAGAACTTTGCAACATCTGTGCTGAAGTATCGACATTTACCATTGTTTAACAGGCAAACGTAGGATTTTTAATCATGGGCTTTATGACAGTGAGCAGGGCATGGAAGGATCTGTGCATTTCAGTGTAGAGAACAAGTGTCCTGCCTGCCCGAGTGCTGTCACAGAGCATGATTGTCCAGTGGCTGGACACCAGGCATGGCTCTTAAGCTGAAGAAACCACATTCACACTGACAACCTTCTGGCGTGCATAAGAGGGAAGTTGGAGGTGTGCTCCTTCTATTGTCTGGAAAGCACTGTTTAGGCAGCTGTCCTGAACACAGACTGGACACTGCTGGAGCTCAGAGTGAAGGAGACTGGGCTCCACCCTTCCTCTGTGTGCTGGCCCCGAGGGTGAATGCTCTTCCCATGGCAGCTGATTTCCTTGGTGCCAGTTTCCACTGTTTTCTCCTTTCCCTGAGGCCTTGCAACAAGATTGCACACACATCTGTGCTGTAGGGTTCAGCTACAGATCGGGAAGAAGATTCCTGCAGGGTCAGGAATTCACAGTCCCTGGGGTGAGTTGGGCCTCAGTAATCTTTTCTGGACAAGCACTCTACCACTGAGCCACACACATCCAGCCCGGAATCTGCTGTGCATGCTGAGGCCTGGAGGAGAAAGCCATGGTTGACATTTCAGAAGAGTTAGCTGTATGCTCTGCAATCAAAGTCAAACAGTCATTCCAAAGACTTTGAGGGTTGGTTAAAATACCAGTCAAGTCTAAAGACTGGCTCTTTGACTTTGTTCTGTGTTAAAAATGGGAAAGATTTTAACCTTATAAAGGAACATCACAGGGAGACCAGTTTAATCGGAGAAGCAGGAAGTAAGCCATCGTTCCCTTCTCCCAGGAATCTTGCCATTTCTCCTGGCTTCCAGATGTAAGAGGGGACTAATCCTTTTTTAGTAAATTCACTAAAAACTTCTGGCTCTTGACATGAGCTATTGGCTATTCCATGAGGGATTTCTGCCTTTGTGGCGGTAAGGATTCTAAAGGAAGGGTTCAGGGATTCCTCAGACCTAATGTCTAGTGTTTAAGCCAGCACTTGTAGAACGCTATTTATTTGTGTCTGTAAGTTTGTACATAATCTTAACCTCATATTGTTGCTGAGTTTCATTTTGAGGAAGGCAAATTTGAGTTTTATTTCCTTTGAAATAGATGCTTGGGTTTCATGTTGTCACTGCATTGCAGTTAGCCCATGACCCTTTCATTGTGGTTATTCTAGCACAACATAATAACCCATGGGGGGACTCATTTTTATGGATTTTTGTTTGTTTAATTTAGTTCTTTTTACTTGTTCTTGGAATTGTAGTGATGGCTTCAAAGACACAGAGTGAGTCGGGGAGTGGGCTGCTGGTCTCTGCATCTCTGTACTTCCTGAGTGCTTCTGTTGCAGAATAACTAAGTGTATATATTTTAATTGCACTGGTAATAGGACACACCAGTGTCTAGACACTGCACCAGTAGCCTTTCCTGGCTACAGGGTGCCTGATAATAATGTCTTGATTTTCCTTTGGGACTCAACTATGTAGGTCTCCCCACCAGCAAGGGGAATACAGATGATCATCGATGTCATTGCAACTGTTTTTTAATAAATTTATAAAAATACTAAAAAGTGGTTTGACTTTATTTTGTTTGGCTTTTGGGGGAAGGGGTCGTTGCTATTGGTTTTTTTTTTTTTTTTTTTCAAGACAGGGTTTCTCTGTGGTTTTGGAGCCTGTCCTGGAACTAGCTCTTGTTGACCAGGCTGATCTTGAACTCACAGAGATGCGCCTGCCTCTGCCTCCCAAGTGCTGGGATTAAAGGCGTGTGCCAACACCGCCCGGCTATTGGTTTGGTTTTTATTGTGTTGGTGGAGGTGCGTTTTGGTTTTGCTTACTGATATCTGAACTGGCTTTGTAGCCCAGGCTGGCCTCCAACTCAAGATCTTCCTACCTTGCCAGGTGTGCACCCCCACTCCCAGCATGGATGACATCTGAGGAACCCGCAGAGCCTGTGCCTGGAAACACATTCATGGTGAAGTTGTGGCTTTAGACAGAAAGATACCAGGTGCCAGGCCTCTCTGCTTTGTGGTCTCCTAATTTCCCCCTGAAGTGAACTTCAAAATTAGTAATCATCTGAGTAGAAATAGCCTCTTTCACCAAAAGAACTCCAATGTCTCCACCAAGGTCATTCAGCAAATTATAAATGGTGCTCCAGAGGACCAGTTTCTCCTGGGTGCTCCCTTCTTAGGAAATGATTGTTTTACATTTCAGGAACCAGCGTGATGCTATGTTCCTTCAGTGTGGCTTCTAGAAAGCCCATGAGGGTTGGATTGGGTCTGGGAAGCCCACCCACCCACTCCCCATGCAATTAAGGTTTGTTCCAGAATCAGACTTACACTCTTAGGACTTAACTTTAGAATGTGCCGGTACAGGATAACTTCAGCATGCACTCCATGTCTTCTCTAGCAGTAACAACCTGTGTAGGAAGGAGCAGTGAAGGGCTTAGTGAGATCTCTAAGCTGAGCCTCTGCCTCTAGGCTCACAGCCTTCCTCTGCTGCCCACAGATGTCTGGGTGGGGAGAGACAAGACTGCTTTCTCCATAGCTCTTGTCTCCTCCGTCGTTCCTGCACACAGCCACTGTTGCCTGATAGGCATGCTGTACTCAGCTCCCTCTGGCACCAAGGTGACCCCAGCTGAGGGGCTAAGAGTCAGATGGCTCCTCCCACCCAAGGCAGGCAGGGAAAAGATGCTCAGGCAGGTTAGTGTATTTTCCACTTAAACATGTAAGAAGGCCAGTTCTTCAAGACAATGATGTGCCCCCCCCACACACACACCATGTCTCTGTCTCTCTCTCTCTGTGTCTCTCTGTGTGTGTGTGTGTGTGTGTGTGTGTGTGTGTGTGTGTGTGTGTGTGACAACATAATTGGTATTGAGACCTTGCTTTTCTTAAATCAGTGGAGAAAATCTGACCGTATCACAGCCTCACAGTTCATAGCCAAGGAGTCACAGGCTGTGTCCAGACCTTCTCCACGCTCCCACCCACCTTTGCAGAACTCTGATGCTCTCGTCTCTACTCTGTGAAGGTGTATGGCTGTGATTGGTGTAATAAAAAGCTGGACAGCCAATAGCTAGGCAGGAGAGATAGGCGGGACTTCTAGCGGAGAGAGAAAGCTGGGAAGAAGGCAGAGTTGCCAGCCAGATGTTGAAGAAACAGGATGGGCAGGTACAGAGTAAAGGTAACTGAGCCACATAAAAGGATGCAGATTAAAAGATATAAGTTAATACAAGTTATAAGAACTAGTTAGGAACAAACTTAAGCTAAGGCTGAGCTTTCATAATTAATGTCTATGTCATTTTTTTGTGAACTGGCAGCCCAAAGAAAAATCTGTCTACAGTTTGCTACGCAAACCCTTCAACTTCTGAAAAGGAATTTCCTCTGGTGTCTTTTTTTCAAACATTTCTGGAAAAATTCAGTAGTCCTGTTTCCTGAGCTAGCCTTCTATCAACCCCCATGAGAAATGAGAAGCCTAGCCAAATTGTGGTTCTCCTAAGGGCCATAGACTAACTGGCCAGTGAGCTCCAGGGATCCCCCCGCCTCTGCCTCCCATTGCTGGATCACAGGTGTGCACCTCCATGCCTGGGTTTTTACATGGGCGCTGGGGATCCAAACTTGGGCCCTCCGGATGTCACAGCAGGCACTTGAGCCACTAAACCACCACCGTAGTCTGAACACTTTGAAAAATATTGTTTCCTAATTGACAGGAATGGCTTAAGATGATACATGGGATTCAAAGCAGGAAGCTTGAGACATTTCTGGGGTTGAAAGACTATCGTGGCCCCATGAGAGTAGATTTTTGTCTCATAGGAAAATTGGACACTGGCAGAGTAGGGTGTGACCACCTGTGCTTCACAGCAGAGAGAAACTGGGTATATTATCTGGACACCGTCGCCTGGAGACCGCAGCAACAGTCACTAATTTATCTGCATGGTTGCTCTGATGCAGAAGTTGGGTGAGAGTGAGCCATCCTGGGCATTTCTCAGAAACATGGAACACTAGGGAGAATGGTGCCAAATGATGCCATGCTCCTGTTCTAGCTTGGATTTCCAATAAACTAGTCTTAACTGGACACCGTTTCTCATGTGTCTGAGTAGGGTTTCTCGTTCACAGCTCACAGGTGGGCTTTCATGTGTGTGTGTGTGTGTGTGTGTGTGTGTGTGTGTGCAAAAGCATTTGGGGAAGGCTTTGGCTATACATGGTGGAGACTCTATTAGAAGGAAGGGAATGATGGGAGATATTCCGTTATTCAGTCCGACTATATTGTAAGTAACCATGTCAACAAAGCATAGCTGTCTGCCCAACAAAGGAAAATGTCACCAGGATGAAGAGACAGCCTTCAGAACGAGGAGAAAGTCTCTGTCCAGTGTACAAGATTCATGTCCAGGATGTAGGAGATAAGGGAGATGGCTCAGCAGGTAGGAGCCCTGGCTGTGAAATTCCCACCACTCACATCAAAGCTGGGCAGGGATGGCGGCTTGGGACAAAAAAAAAAAAAAAGATGTATCCAAGAGGTGCTTATACATAAACTGCAACAATCAAACACCAAATGCCTTGAAGCATCCTATCATCACATGGGCTAATAAAAAGGAGCCTTTGATGAGGGAAATCAAAGCTTTTACCCAGAATCTGTCTTCTTAAAAGGGAGTGGAGACGCTAATTTAGGAAAAAGGAAAGGAAATAGGTTGTTCTGGTTGTAGTATCCACCATTACCTTTCACCGGCCAGTCTGTGTTTTATAAAAGCATCCTGATGCCAGACACTGGTTGTGGCTCTGCAGAACCCTGGAGCATGTTAGGATATAGGAGAGTACATATATGTTTGGTGGTAATAAACATGGAGGATAAAAATGAAGTAGTAGCAGGGGATGTGGGATTCTGGGAAGTCAGTTTTAACCAAGTGCTCAGAGAATGTCTGGCAGAGGAGTGGTGTTAGAGCCAGTGCCTGAGAGATGAAGGCCGTCTAGGACGGGAGTGGATGGGCACTGTGGGGGGCTGCGTGCTCAGGC
>JABTXL010007312.1:292299-323930 GCA_025134845.1 Neodon shergylaensis
AGGCACTGTGGGGGGCTGCATGCTCAGGCCTTCTGTGTAGGAGGACACTGGGGGGGGGGACTGCATGCTCATGCCTTCTGTGTAGGAGGGATGATGAGCATAGGAGATGAGCTCAAAGGAACAGGAGGGATTGATTGGCAGATACTGTGGGCCTCCTAAGCCACTGAAGGGCTGGGTTTTTGCTCTAAAAGAAATGGGAAGCCACTGGTGGAGTCTACAAAGAGAGTAAGGTTTACTTTTATTGTATGTGTAAGGGTTGCCATGGCTTCCCAGTGTTGTCGCAACCGGTTTGACACAGGGCCTCTTTGCTGTTTGTCACTGTGGCTTTCAAGGCAGTTGGCCCAGGAACGTCTACAATGCTCCTTTCCAGTTTCCCATCTCACTTTATTAACTAATAATAGAATCACAGGTGTGGATATTAACTAACACTGGGCACATAGATGTGCATATTAACTAATACTAAAGTCACAGGTGTGCATCATAACTAACTAGAATCACAGGGGTGCATTTGTTCCAACCTCCAGCTTTCACATGAATTCTGGGGGCTTGAACTCGGGTTCTTGCGCTTGCTTACACAGCATTCCTTTACCCCCATAAGCATCTCCTCAATCCATTCTGGATTCTCTATTGAGAACAATCTGAAACAGGCAAAGAAGGAAGAAGAGAGACCAGTCAGGGGGCTGTTACAGCCAGACAATGAGTGGCATAGACCATGGTAGCAACAGAGTGGGAAGGGGACCCTGTTGTCTAGACAGAGCTAGCAATATTCACTGTGATCCTGTTCTGGTATGTGCTTATCATACCAGAGCAACAGTCAATGACAATCCAAGATCTATGTTGGGGGAGGCCGCTTGTTTGTTCCCAGCTGCCCAGACCACAAAATAATCACCCAGAAGCTATATTAATTGCAATAATGTTTGGCCAATAACTTAAGCATATTGCTAGCTAGCTCTTACATCTAGAATTAACCCATTTCCGTTATTTTATTATTTTACCATGAGGCTCGTGGCCTGCCTGCGAGGTTCCAGCTCCACCTACTCTCTCATCCTCTAGCTGCTTGGAACTCCTGCCTTGCCCTACTCTGCTAAGCCACTGGCTGAAGCAGATTTATTCATTGACCAGTAAATGCGACACATAGACAGAAGGACTTCCCACAACAAATCTATATCCTGAGTCTCAAGACAAATGTTGAACTGTCCAAAAGTCAGAATTATGTACTATTCTCTTGATACTAAGGGATTTTAAAGAACCTCTCAATGTAGTTACTGATTCACAATATGTAGAAAGAGTTGTTTTACACATTGAAACCACTGAATTTATACCAGATTGACTTCATTATTTATCCAGGTTGAAGATATAATCAGGAATAGGCTTTGTCCAATATACATATTGCACATCTTATCCCAAACGGGTCTGCCAGGTCCTCTAGAACAAGGCAATGTAGAAATTAATTGATTATTGATTGGAAATGTGCTGAAGGCCTCAGAATTTCATTAAAAAATCACATCAATGGCAAAGGTTTAAAAAGGAGTTTTCTATTACATGACAACAAGCTAAGGAGATTATGAGGAGATATCCTACTTGCTCTTTCTATAACTGAACACCCCTACCTGAAGGAAGTAATCCAAAGGGTACTCAAAGGAATAAAATCTGGCAGATGGATGTAGAATTTGGAAAATTAAAATATGTACACTACACCACTGACACCTATTCAGGTTTTCAATGGTCAACTGTTTTGGATTTGGAAAAGGTATTCACACATTTACTAGAAGTTATGGCCATGATGGGTATACCCACACAAATAAAGGCAGACGTCTCTAAGAAAATAAAAGGTTTTTGCTTATTATAATATAAAGCATATTATAGGTATACCACACAATCCAAAAGTTATAGAAAGAGAAAACTGAACTATAAAGGATATGTTAAGCCAACAGAAAGGGATGTAAAATACTCTCAGAAATAGATTGCATAATTCTTTATTAACCTTGAATTTTCTTAATGTAAATTAGAAAGGAACATCGACTGCTGAGAAACATCAGATAATAGAAAAAACTTCTGACCATCCAGTGTATTTCAAGGATGTCTTGACCTCAGAATGGAAACCAAGAGATGTGCTACGTTAGGGAAGGGTCTTCACTCTTGTTTCTACAGAAGAAGAAAAGTTATGGGTACCATCAAAATTATTGAAGATCCAGTTTGAAAAAAGAAATCTCTTGATAAAGAGAAATGACAGCTCATCCACAGAGGTGACAATCCTACAGGTGGTAAGGAAACCTCATAAGGGTTGGGGCAGGGCTCTGTTCTTGTCTTTGCAGGAAAATACTCATCTTCAAAAAGTCGAGAGACCTTGGACACCTGGATGCCTAGAGAAGAAAACAATCTTCTTCAGAAAGAATCACCAACTAAAGAGAAATCTGACTTATGATACCAATATCCTCTGTAGTGTAAGATATCAATACCTAAACATACATATAATAGTAGTCTTCATTTATTAAAAATCAAAGCTGGCTTTGGAGTTGGACACTGGCTATTCTTCTTTAAATCCAAGCATGCCGTTAAAAGGAAAAAAAATAGAGTTTCTGTCTCGTATCAGGAGCCATCTAGTGTAGGACAGAAGGAAAAAAATCTAGGGACTACTGTTTTATTTCTCCCCATACCTATTATTGTCGCTATGGTACCTTTCTTTTAATATCTGTGTATGTGAATAATGTTTAAGTTTTCCACAATGAACAATAAATTTTCCTCCAGTAATATTTGAAATTTCCAGAAAGGAAATGGGTCCCCACAACAATGATTCCACCTAGTTGATATGTTGTCGTTATGATAATAGCATCACTTTAAGATCAGTTTGGGGTTACAAACTGCTCAAGACTAGCTGACATGGTGCACCTTCTTACAACGTTCTGGCCAGAACTTCAAATAAGAACTTCAGAAAAACCCTACTGACTACTCAGAGACCCACTTTGGGTATTGTCTCATGTACTATAAATGTGGCTGTAAAGCATACACGGGCCTCCTAGCTGCTGGATTTGCTTCTAGTTCCCAGCATATGCAGAGGACTTTGGGTCACTACTGTTTCTGTGAGTTTATTCCCAGATAAATAAACCTTTGTTATACTCTATTTCAGGCTATTGTGGAACTCTTTTGTACACCAACACAAAGTATCCAATTTCCTATGGAATTTTCTCACAACCCTAGTTATGGTTGATGCTACCCCACACTCTAGTCTTCACCATCTTCTTGTTCTACCCCCCAGTATCTATTCGTATGTGTCTGCCTCTGCCTCCAGTAGACTCACTCAAGAATATTAAGAATATTAAGACTCACTCAGCATATTAAGGGCAGGGTATCTGGAGTGAAAAGGAAACAAGAGCTTATTTGGAACTTACTAATAACTTCTTCTGTGCCCCCTCCCAAGCCATTTGCTTGCAGGAAAGTAGCAAACAGCAGTGTTCTGATCTCATACCCTACCCCAGGCGTTTTTCCACCTTCTTTGCCTAGACATAGTCCTGATCCTGGGCACAGATGTTCTCTGTATAAATAGATCTGTGATGAGATCTTGAGGATGTTAGATTGCTTCGAAAGTGTAAGATTCCCCCGCTTCTCCTGGACCAGCTTCTTGTCTTTCTGGCAGCTCAGCAAACTTGTTCTGTTTCATGTGCAGGAAAGTTGATGGACATACATCCTCCAAGGTCATGATGTCCTTGACCTGACCCACTTCTCTGTTTGCTTAGACTTGCTGCTTTATAAGAAAAGTAAATCTTAACAAATAAAACTTTTGCAATATTTTTTATTTTCTGGATTTTTCTTGTTTTGGTTTTTATTTGGGGGGGGGTGTTTTGGTTTTGTGGTTGTTTGCTTTTGGTTTGCTTGGTTTTAGGTTTTTAGGGGGTTCTTTTGAAACAGGGTTTATCTTTGTAATGGCCCTGACTGTCTTGGAACTTGCTGTGTAGACCAGGCTGGTCTCGAACTCAGAGGTCCTCCTGTCTCTGCCTCTCATGTGCCACCACTACCCAGCTGTTTTTGGTATTTTTTTTTTTTGCTTGTTCATTTTGTTTTCTTTTTTTTAATAAGCATGAAGTTGGGTGATGTGGTAGTTTGAATGTAATTGGCCCCTACTAGGAGGTGTGGCTTTGTTGGAGTAGATGCGGCCTTGTTCAGGAAGTGTGTCATTGTAAGGGTAGACTTTGAAATCTCATCTATGCTTAAACCATGCCCAGTGTCTCAGTTCACTTTCTGTCACCTTCAGATCAAAGATGTAGAATTCCCAGCTCCATTTCCAGCATCATATTGGCCATGCACCACCATGAGAAAGGAAATGCAAAGATGCATGTAGGTCAAGAAATACAAAGTAGCAGCTATGCAGAGTGAATGAGACAATGGATTTAATGTACAACATGAAGATTATGGGTAAGAATAATACGTCATACCCTATATTTTGGCCACATGAGTGGCTTATGACTGTTCTTGTCAAAGTAAGGATACGGGTGTGCTGTTAGGTTTTTCATTGTCAGCTTGACACATGTAGAATCACCTGGGAAGACAGTCTTAACGTAGAACTCTCTAGATCAGGTTAGTCCGCGAGCATGGCTGCAGCAGGAGGGGATTAGCATGACTGTTAGCTGATGCGGTAAACCTACCATGCAGGCAGCACCATTCCCCAGGCAGGGGCTTGTAAACAGTGTAAGGAAGGGATTAGCTGAGAGCAGACAAGCAGAATGTGTGTATTCGCTTTGCTCTTGGCTGCGGGTGTGGTTTGTCTAGCTGCTTGAGTTCTTCCTGAAATGATGGACTGTAACTTGTAATTGTTAGCAGATGAGCCTTCCCTCTCCTGAGCTGCTTTTATGTCGGGGTGTTTGTCATGCCAACAGGGATAAAAGCAGGCCAATTCATTGTTCTACATTATTAACCATATTATATATTCAGCATCATATAATAAGTAATGCTGTGGGACAATGATATTTTACCCTGTCACTTGTATTATTTTTAATAAAACGCTGATTGGCCAATAGCCAGACAGGAAGTAGAGACAGGGTGACAAAAACAGGAGAATGCCAACAATTGGTGTCCAACATGTGGCCAACTGCATCCACAGAAAACCTGAGAGAGCTAAGGAAATAATTATAGACAAAAAAAAAAAAAAAAAAAAAAAAAACAAGAGCTTTAAGCTTGGCTTCTTAGTAGCAGCAATTTCTCGGGTTAGCTCTCTTTACTAGAGACAAGTGCATTTCATTGAAGAGAGGCTTCCTGACTCAGCTTTAGCTGCTAAATGTTGCAACTGTTTTAGGAGGTCCTGCCACCAAACACTTAAATGGTGTTTATGAATTGCTGACAGCATGCTTCTTGGTGGTGTCAGGAACCTTGACATTCCATAGAGTTGTGGCAGTAAACATGGCACCAGCCAGTACCTGTGCCATGAAACTAGGCTCTCAGAAAGCAAGCAATGGGTTGGATCCAGCCGTCAAAACCACGGCTTTAATCCTAGCCATATTGTTTAGCAAATTAAAGACTCACGTGGTCAGAAAAACAGAGATACACAGTAAAGATAGATTCAGATGAAGAAAACCTCTAAATGGTTTACAGTGTGTTAAAAAATATATGTAGGCTTTTGAGAAAAAAGAAAAAAGATAAAAAAAATAAGAAAGAAAGAAAGAAAGAAAGAAAGAAAGAAAGAAAGAAGTTGGTTTGGCAGCACACACCTTTAATCACAACAATTGGAAAGCAGAGGTAGGCAGAGCTCTGTGAATTCAAGTTCAGCCTGGTCTACAGAGTGAGTTCCAGAACAGCCAAAGATACACAAATTAAAAGTAAACCTAAAATAAATAGAGTTTAAAATAAAGCTATGTAAAGATGAAAAATACACAGAGAGTCTGGATACTGTATGTTATTGTGTTGTATTTAAATTGTTTGATGGCTGAGGAAGGAGCAAAGGCTGCTGAAAGATATTTGATTATAAATACTGCTGGATTAATCTAACATATATATTTTGAAAATGCCTTGACTTCAAAATTGAAGTCAAAAGGTATGTTACTTTGGAGAAGAAGTTTTGGTTTTGTTTCCACAGGAAATGAGAGGCTGTGGACTCATTCTGTGCTAAGAAAAATCAGATTTGATCAAGGAAGATCCCCTGAAGAATCTCCAATAGGAGCAGATGGTCTAGATATCCAACATTTCAGAGGACTTCTGTTGGAGTTTCCTCTGAGTTCTGCATCCAGAACAGTTTCAAGACTGCTGGCTGAGGTGATCAAGCCTCACAGAATTTTCCAGTCAGTACTTGACCATAATCTTAAATTTTTTTAGGGATTATCAGTGCCCCCAACCAGCAGAAAGTAGCCTGGAAAAATATGCCCACATTCCCCCAAAATGGATTATGGATATTTATCTTTGTTTAGAGTGTTGGTTACAAGATGTTATGAATAATGGTCTGGACAAAAAACTAAACAAAGGATATTAGATTCAGAGTTCTTGTTTTTTTTTAAAGGGGGAGGGAAGTGCTATAGGACAATTGTCTTTTATCCTGTCACTTTTATTATTTATAATAAAATACTGATTGGCCAATAGCCAGACAGGATGTAGAGGTAGGGTGACAAGAACAGGAGAATTCTGGGAAGAGGAAAAGTCAGTCTGCAGTCATCATCCAGACTTAGAGGATGCAGATGAGAATGCCTCGCTGATGAAAGATACCAAGCCACGTGGCTGACACAGACAAGAATTATGGGTTAAGATGTAAGAATTCATTAACAAGAAGCCTGAGCTAATAGGCCAACCAGTTTGTGATTAATGTGAGCCTCTGTGTATTTCTTTGGAACTAAAAGACTGCAGGACCTGGTGGGACAGAAACCTCTGTCAAAAATGTAATATATATTATTACATGAACACATTTCAAAGTATACACAATAATGTTTCCCTTTGTGGTACTAAGAAAAGAACCGAGGCCCCAGGCATGTTAAACACACAGTCTACCACTGAACTTAGTAAACATCGAGGGGCTGGGGTATGGCTCACTGGGTAAAGTGTTTGCTGTGTAAACATGAGGACCTGAATTCGACATCCGGCACCTGTATAGAAATCAGAGCGCACACTTGTACTGCTAGCCTTGGCGAGGTGGAGACAGGCTCTCCAGCTTCCCCACCAGCGTCCCCGAAACAGCAGGCGCAGGTATCAGTGAGAGACTGGGACAACAACATGGACAGCTCCTGAGGAAGAACACTCAGCATTGTCCTCTGGCGTCTATATACATGTGCACACACTTACACATGCCCATAAACATGCACCCCTCACACTTACATATTTACACCCCCAAAAGTGAATGTGGTACAAAGGGAAAATTGTTTTCCCTCAGAAATTTTATTTTTTAAGGTTTTTTTTTTTTTTCAGACAGGGTTTCTCTGTGTAGCACGAGTTTTCCTGAAACTCACTGTGTAGACCGGACTGGCCTCAGATGTAGAGATCTGCCCGCCTCTGCCTCCTGTGTGTCGGGATTAAAGACATGTGACACCTTGCTCATATTCTCCCTCCTTCTGCTCTTCAACTGGACCTTGGGAGCTCAGTCCAGGGCTCCGATGTGGGTCTCTGTCTATTCTATGGTGATATTCAAGAGCCTGGATATAGGAGGGAGGGCCTTGGACTTTCCACAGGGCAGGGTGCCTTGCCCTCTCTTAGAACTGGAGGGGGGGGAGTGTATAGGGGAGTGGGAGGGAAGTAGGAGGAGGGGAGGAAGTGGGAATTTTGATTGGTATTATTTATAAAGTAATAAAAATAAGAGATGTAACAACCACCATACCTAGCTTTCTTCCAGTTCTTGGAGGACTTGTCAGTCTTCCAAGTTTTGGAACTAGTCCCACATGAACTCCGTGGCCTTCAGTTGACTTCTGCCTCCTTTGCTGCTTTGTTCTGTGCACACATATTTATTCTCCACGCGCCCTCCAGACAGTTCTGGACAACAAGGTTCGACTGTGTGAGCGGAACAAGAGCTCCTGGAGCTTGGGAGTGTTGACTTTTCACGCTCTATAACAAATCCTTAGGGAAGAGAGACTCTCAGAATTCTATATGCTTGGTTTCCAAATGTCATGCAATCAGTTCAGTGGGTCACTGTGACATTTTAGAAAACAACATAGGATCAGGGACATGCCCAGACCCGGCACACACATTCTCACTGAGTTTTCATTTAGGAGTGTGTGTGAGTGTGCACACAGGGTGAGTGTGGGAGGGTGTGTTCATAGAAATGCTTACCCTGAGGGCTTTGACACAAGACACTAGAAAGCCAGCCTCTTCCAACCATAGCCCCACCTGTGAACAGACCGTACTTAAGTCTGATGTATAAATACGGAACTTGCAGTGAGTGACCTGAAACTGACCAGGAAGTTGACTGGGCTTTTGCAGAGCAGACACAGGCAGCCAGGCTATCAGGGTTCCTAGAATCCTCTACACTACTCAGTGCTGAGGGCTTGGGAGCTCCCCGGGCAGAAAGGATCCTTTGGCCAAGCCCTGGCCTCTCCTCCATCAGGGTCCCAGCCTGGTGTTGCTATGGGAATTGGATGAGATGATACGTAGGACATCCCCTCACTAACTTTCTGGTTTCCTCACAGTTGAGAACAAATGCCACAACAACTATGAAGAATTTCCAGGTCAGAAGGAGGAAACCACTGTAAGTAGGAGTGACTCTCATCTGGGACCTAGGGGGCCCTAGCTTTCTGGTGAACACCTGTCATGGTGAACTATCTCTCTGGTGTGCATGTGCTGTTGTGAACTGTCTTTCCGGTGTGCACGTATCATTGTTAATCTGCTCTGTGTTCAGTTTCTATTTGCTCTAAGAGGTGACTGCTCATGTCCTCATGACCTCTTTATGTGTTTCCTTTTAGGCTTTTCTTCTCCTGTGTTCCAAAACTCAAGAGAGAGAGAGAGAGAAACAGATGAAGATGAGACAGAGGGGGAGGGATTTGGTAGAACCAGTTCTTGGCCATCACCTTTATGGGTGACAGCCTTTCCTGTGTCTTAGGACACAGCCGGTCTACAGACTAGCTGCCGCTGGTCCAGTCAGTGTGGGAAAATGAGATGAACCATGTCCCCTAAGTCCTCCTGAGGACTGGGTGGTGTGAGTAACTCTGTCTCCCCTACAGACCCGAGACTCTTAGATGCCCAGAACTAGAAGGCCCCAAGGCCACCTAAGCCAGCTCTCTTTAGAAACTAGAATCGATTCCATGAAGTGCGTCTCTAACAAGTCCCTTTAACTCAGCCCTCGTCCAGTTTGAAAGTGCACAAGATTCACTTGGAGAACTTGTTGAAAAGTTCCTTGAAGGGTATGGTAGCAGCATTTATGAGGCTGAGGCCAGATGGTCTCCAATTTCAAGCCAGCTTGGGCAACCACAAAGCTTGGGGCTCTAGCTCAGTGGTAGTCTTTGCCATGCAAATGCAGGACCCTGTGCTCCATCCCCTACATTAAATATATGCAGATTAAGGGTTTCTTATTCCCTATCACCAGGGTCTATGTTTCATGGATTTGAAGTGAAGCCTGGTTCCTGTTTGGAGCAGGAACTTGGAGAGGCCAGTGCTTGTTGGCTCAGTGGCAGGAAAGGCAACTTTCCCGCCCCCCCCCCCCAGAGTCTCTGCAGGTCCAGGGCCACACCTCATATCTTTGTAAAGAAAAGGATTATATATTCTTAGTTTATGATTATGAGTGTTTGGTCTACATGTATGTATGTCATGTGTATACGGTGCCTGAGGTGGTCAGGAAAGGGAGTCAGATCCCCAAGACTGGAGCCAACAGACCATTGTGAGCTGCCATGTGGGTGCTGGGAACCAAACCCATGTTCTCTAGAAGAGCAGCCAGAGCTCTCAGCCACCTACCATCTCTCCAGCCTGTGTTCCGGTCCTGTCCTTCTGCCCTGTTCTGGTGACTCTCGGACCACTGGTGACCGCAGCTGCTACTCTATCAACAGACATCTGTTTACTTTTATCCTAGGACGTCCATCAGGAGATCCTGTCCACTGAGGACACGGAGGCCATTTGCTATGTTTCCCTCATCCACCTCAACCACGTGAGCCCTCAGGACTCCATCTCTAGCAGTTCCCAGCCCTACCAGAAGCCCTCGCCTGACCCCCTTCTCTCTGTGGAATATGCTAGCATCTCTAGAAACGGACTCCAGCCAGCCAAGGCAGCTGCCCAAGAGATGGAAACCAGGAACTGAGGGCTGAGCGCACAGGGCAGAGCATGCAGGAATAAAGCTGCATCCCAGCAGAGGAACAACTTCCTACAGTGTAGTTGGTCTCAGACTGTTAGGGCCACATTTTCTTCAAGGAAGATGGTGAACAGTACGATGGAGAGGGCTTGTGGACCCCTGGTGGCTCCGCTCTGGCGGCCTAGGGCCAGTGCTCCTGGGACAGTCTACGTGCATAGAGACCTGGGCCAGCGCTTTCGATGATGCTCGCCTCCCTTCGGTGACCACTACTTCCTCTCCACTGGCTCTTGAAACCCAGGCAGATTGTGTAAGTTCTCCAGGAACTCGAAGTCAGCTGAGGAGATCTGCTCAACCCCCAGCTCCTCCCCACACCAGCCTGTTACTAAAACCATCCCCGCTCGGGAACTCTGGTGACCCTGCCAGAAAGAAAACTAAGATGTGGGCAGTGCCCTTCACTGGCCTGTCTTCGGAGGCTTTTCCACCCACGGTAGAACCAGGGAGCTTCTTTGCCATAACCGGCCACATGTCTCGGTGAGAGTACAGAAGGCTCCTCTGCCATCTGGAGGACCGCCATTCACCTGCTGACGGTGTCTACTGCACCATCTATGCCACACCCTCCTGCCAGGATCCTCGGGCAGAAGATGCCATCTGTCCTCAGCCTGAGGCTCCATATAGACTCAGGCTGCTTGCCCCTGTGAGACAGGCACTCAGACTGAGGGAGGCGGGGCCAGGGAAGGAGTCGGATGCTGTGAGTGCATCCCTGCTCCTGGGGACCCTGCCTTCTCATGTCCTCCTCCAGCAGCACAGGTTTCAGTGCGAGAGACTGGTGATTCCTACCCCTGACAGAGTCCAGCTGTCTTGCCCTTGGGTCATTGCTCCTTGCTAGTGGTCTCACTTCTTGACTCTTACAGGACCTTTGCTTTGGGTTTGGGTTTCAGTCTACACTGTCCTCTGAGAACTCATTTTTATTGCATGTTCCTTGAATTGGTTCTCCTGCTGATGGCTCGTCCTGGGGGTTGAACTCCTCATGAGCTGTCAAAACCCAAAGGTTTTTCTCAGACTGGAACTCCTAGAGCTGACTATGCTGTTTTCACTGGGCCAATATTGATGGATAATTGGGAAAGCCAGGCTCTACACTCAAGCTTGATGCTAGAGAGACTGAGTCTAGGATGTAGCTGTGAACACTTGCAGTGTGCCCTTACCTCTATATGGATGAAAAACCCAAACACCCCTTTGTATGCACATTCCTCCATTCTACAGATGGACGTACTCTGAGTCCATAGGTGAGCAATGGGAGATGGCAGATCCTGGTGTTTGCACCACTGTGTTTCTGGTCCCTGCTCCCTCACGGATCTCCTTGTGTATGTACTGGGGGAGGCATGTGACTAAACAATGACAATCATGGCTTAGCTGGAGGGATGGATAGGGGCCAGGATAGGACAGGGGAGCAACCTAAGTGACAGAAGCCTCGAATGCAGCAGGGGACAACACAGGTGCAGCTCAGTCTGCTGAGAGGTTCAAGGTGAACAATTCTTAACTTGACTGCAGCTCCAGAGAAGACAACTTGTGCTCCTCTTCCCGGCTCTATAGGGCAACCACTGAAGGCTGGGAGCCTTTCCAGAACGTGCCCTTGGGATGGAGCCCTCACCTCTCCTTGCCTCGGGATTCTACAACAAGCCAGCACCCTATATCAGGAGTGTCTGAGGAGAAAAGGGATGTCTTAGTTTCATTTCCTGTTTCTATGACAAAGCACCCGACAACAGGAACATAAATGAGCCAAGGGTGAGCTGGCCACACAGCCGAGGGCACAGTCCACAGCAGTGGGAAGTTCTGGCCGCAGGAGCCGAGGCAGCACTCCATGTTGTAACCACAGTCAGTAAACAGGCAGCAGGGTCCCTGGTGACTCGGCCTGTTTTCTCTTTTTTTTATTTACTTTTTGTTTACTTTTATTTCTGTGTGCATACAGGAACCACATGCATACAAGTGCTCTTGGAGGCCCCGGCAGAGGGCGTCAGATTCCTGCATCTGGAGTTACAGGCAGCTGTGAGCTTCTCCTGTCCCTCCTGCCTGGGTGCTGGGAACTGAGCTTGATCCCTCTGGGAAAGGAAGAGGCACCTTAGCCTCTAAGCACCCCAAGTCTCTGCAGGCCCCTCCCCTTAATGTTCTTTTAATCATGCCTTAAAGTTTTCTGACATTTATATGCTCATCTCCCTGGAGAGAACATCCCAGAGCAGAGGTGCTTCTTGACCCTTTGTGCCCCAAGAGGCTTTCCCCACCCACAACCTTCTCCAGCAGTCCCTGAGGGTCAGCCTTTGCTTTCCCTCCCTCTGCCCAGGCCACAGGCGAAGACTGCACCTTCCACCTCCCCTTTTACACCTCAGGGCTTGTTTCAAGCCACCTCCCAGGGGAGGCTTTGTGTTGTGTCAACAGCCACAGCAATAACAGCAAAATAAAAACCGCCAGAGGCTGGGCATGGAGGCTCATACCTTTGATCACAGCACTCAGAGGTAGCTCTCTGAGTTCAAGGCCAGGCTGGTCCATGACCGGGTCAACCAGGACTACACAGCCAGACTGGGTCTCAAAACAACAGCAGCAACAACAGAGCTAAAGGTGAATTTGGGGAGCAGCCTATGGGGAGAAGGGGGGACTTACCCTGCCAGAAGCCAAGACTCACCACCAAGCTGTTCGTGTTTACTGCTGTGTTTGGAATGGAGAACTGACTGTGGCAGCTGAGCTGGGAAGAGAGAAACAGGCTGTGGCTCTTAGGGAGTGGGAGGTGTGGGATTAGATGGAGCGGACATTCCCAGTCAGGGGAAAGGCTGGCACAGCCATCCTCTACCCGTATGGGGGAAATTAAAATTAGATTCCTATCTATGTCTTACACAAAAATACATTCCAGATGGAGCAGAAGCGAAATGTGAAGAGCTGAACAATAAAACCTTTGGAAGAAAATATAAAATGAAATGGGCAGGGTGGCACGTGTCTTTAATGCCAACACTCAGGAGGCAGAGGCTGTAATGGATTATTAAAAATGCTTCAGGATCCCCAGCTATGGCAGGCAGAGGGCCGTGTGGTGGCAGGCAGGGATCAGGCGATCCTGAGAGCAGCCAGTCCTAGGCAGGGTCTGCACATGAGACCTGGCTGCAGGTCTCTGAAAGTTGCTGGTCCCGGGCAGTGAGCAACGTGGTGGTGGATGAGAGACAGACGGATAGGGACGCCATGCAGAGTGAGATTGGATATTTATTTAGTGGTTATGGAAGGGAGAGGATAAGGGGAGAAGAGCAGAGAGGTAGGGAGATGGGGGGGAGAGAGGAGAGAAGGGAGAGATGGAAGCTCCTCAGAGGGAGATGGAAAAGAGAGAATTCAGTCTGGAAGCTGAAGATCAGCCTGTCTCAGCAGATGGGGGAGGGAGTGGGTGTGTCTTGTCTCTTAAAAAGACAGAACAATCATTATAGAGGTAGGTGAGCCTCTGTGTGTCCGAGGCTAGCCTGATCTACAGAGAGCTCCAGGACAGCCTGGGCTACATAGTGAGGACCTGTTTCAGGAAAATAAAAGAGTTTGCAAGATTTTAAAGTAGAATATTTCTTACATGTCATCAAAGGTACAGACCTGAAGTCATATGTTTGGCTTTGTTAACACTGAAAACGTAAGTACCAAAGGAGATTCTACAAACACAGCAGTATATGGTGAACCCCGATATCTGGAGCCTTACATTCTATACTGAAACAAATACATCAGGAAAAGTAGGTTGCAAATCAGAAAATATAAGTAAAGTGGAACAAAGACCCTATGAGTCTGTCTAAAAGTCAGAAATATTCATATTCTCATGGTACTAACGATTTTGTGAAACCTCTTAATATAGATGCTGATTTACAATATGCAGAGTTGTTTTGCATATTGAAACCTCTGGATTTATACCAGATGATACAGAATTGATTGTATTATGGTGCAGGACAATCTTTGGCTATCCTAGAACTCCCTCTGTAGACCAGGCTGTCTTTGAATTCACAGAGATCCACCTGCCTCTGCCTCCCAAGTGCTGGGATTAAAGACCTTGAACTCACAAAGGTCTGCCTGCCTCTGTTTACCAAGTTTTTGGATTAAAGGTGTGTACCATGACACCCAACTACTCTCTTTCTTTCTTTTTTATTTTAAGGACCTTTAGCCTGCATATATTTTTAACACACTATCAACCATTTAGAGGTTTTCTTAGTCTTTGAATCTTTCTTTACTATCTCTCTCTCTCTCTCTCTCTCTCTCTCTCTCTCTCTCTCTCTCTCTCTCTCTCTATCTATCTTTTGGCCACATGAGTCTTTAATTTGCTAAGCAATTTGGAGAGGATTAAAGCCGTGGCTTTGACAACTGGATCCAGCCCATTCCTTAGCTTTCAAAATTCCAGGCTCATGGCTGAGGTACCAGCCAGATCCATGTTTGTTGCCACAACTCTATAGCTTTTCAAGGTCCTTGACAGCAAGCAAGCTGCAATAGTGTGTCCACAAACAACACTCAAATGCTCTCTCTGTAGCCGGACCTCTTGCCTCAAAGAGTCAGAGTTTGCACTGGCAGGACGGCCCAGAAAGCCAGCATTTTAAAACAGTGCAGCTTTTTTCCTGCTATCGCTGAAAACCAAAAAGCATGCGGTCAGCTTTTACCAACACCATTTGAGTGTTTCATGGCAGGACCTCTTAAAGAGCTGCAGGGTTTTGCAGCTAAAGCTGAGTCAGGAAGCCTCTCTTAAATGAGAGTGCTTGCTTGCCTCTAGCAAGCAGAGCACAGAGAAATTGCTGCTGCCAAGAAGCCATGCATTACTCTATCCTTTTCTGTCTAGAATTACTTCCTGAGCTCTCTTGGGCTTATGTGGATGCAGTTGTTCACATGGGTGCCATTTGTTGTCTGAGTTTCTGTCCTACCTGGTTTCTGTCCACCCACCAGGTCCCACAGTCGTTTAGCCCCAAAGAAATCACACAGAGTTCTATATTAATGATAAACTGATTGGCCCATTAGCTCAGGCTTCTTATTAACTCTTATAAATTATATTAACCCATTGTTCTTATCTATGTTAGCCACATGGCTTGGTACCTTTTTCAGCGGGGTAGGTCACATCTTCCTTCTTCTGTGTCTGGGCAGTGTATTATTTATTCAGTTACAAGAAATAATCGGGAATAGAAATCATCCCATATATAACACATATCTGATACATACAGGTCTGCCAGGCACTCTAGCACAAGGTAATGAATAAATGAATCAGCTATTGATTGGAAATGTACTGGAGGACTCAGAATTTCCTAAAAACATCGTGTAAATATCAAAAGTTTGAAAAAGGATTTTTGCATCACTTGGCAACAAGCCAATAAAATTATAAGGAAATGTCTTACTTCTTGTTTATACAACCAAACTCAACTACCTGTAGGAAGTAACTCAAAGGGTACTCAAAGGAATAACATCTGAAAGATGGATGTGTTCCATTTTGTGGAATTTGGAAAATTAAAATATGTTCATTGCATCAACTGCACCATCATTGGTACTTATTCAGGATTTCAATGACTGCTTGAGTTCTGAAAAGAATGATTTTATAATCACACATGTGCTAAAATTTAAGGCCATCATGGGTATACCTGTACAAATTAAGACTAACAGTACTCCAGCATATTTCCCTAGTAAAATGAAGCAGGTTTTTTTTGCTTATTACAATATAGAACATATTACAAGTATACCACACAATCCTACAGGGCAAGCAGTTATAGAATGATCAAATTGAATTCTAAAGGATGTGCTAAACAAACAGAAAGGGGTAGTAAAGACTCCCAGAAATAGATTCCGTACTGCTTTAACTTTGAATTTTCAAAATGCTAATGAGAAAGGAACAACAGCTCTGGGGAGACATTGGATAATAGAAAAACTATGTAGTTAATTCAGCCTGTATACTTGGAAGAGGTTTTGACCTCTGAATGGAAACCAGGATATGTATTGTGATGGGGAAAGTGTTTAGCTTTTGTTTCCACAGGAAAGGAAAAGCTATGGGTAACAGCAAAATTGGGAAAAGTTAAATTTGAACAAAAGACCTCTTAATTAGAAGAGATGATAGTTCATCAAACAGCATGACCATTTAAACTACACTAACTTATACAACTAACAAATGTTTCTCATTTGATCAGATATAACTTGCCAAAAGAGAACCTCCTTAGAATTAGGGTTGGAGAAGGGTTTTGTTTTTGTCTTTTCAGAAGAGTGGAGGCATCTACCTAAATGAACTGAAAATCGCTGAGCAAATCAGACATCTGAAGAAAAAGGATGAATCATTCAAAGGTAATGTCCCCAGAAAAAGAGTAAATTGACTTATTGGTATATCACACCTTCAGCAGAATAAAATTTTGTAAATCTTCCCAAATGCTTGTTTCTGCTGCTTTCTATAGACATACAATGCAAATGGTCTTTTGTAGTTCCGGTTCAACTGAAAATTAAAGCTGGCTTTGAAATTGGAGTGTGACTCTCTCCTTCTTTACATCCAAACATGTTTGTTAAAGTAAAATCCCATGTCAGAAAAGCCAACTGATATGGGACAGAAGAAAAACCAAAATTTAGGAACTATTTTATTGCTGCTAACCTCATAATTTTTTGAATTTTTGATAGATTTTCTCAAGGCATAAATATTATCTAAAATTTATTTTAAACTTTTTGTCCTGATATTAATGGTTATTAGAGTACTAACTAATTCTAGAAAAACATCTTTATTTAGCTTCCTGTACATGATTTCAGGTTTGTGACTCTATCGGGTAACTAGGAATTAAAGTTTTGTACTCTAGATATACATACATAACAAATTTTGATCCTTTAACCTCATTGAGATCTGCTGCATATGACATTTAAAATGTTTAAGTTTCCTACAATGAACCATGACCCAACAGTGACCTTTGAAGTCTAAAAAGGATGATGGGGCCCCACAATGATGATTTCACCAGGACTATGATAACACTAAGCTGACAAACACCAGCCAACGATTGGCTTTGAACTACAAATTGCTCAGGACAATTTCAAGGAGGCTAGCTGAGCTGATCCAGCCTCACAGACTACTCTAGCCAGGACTTGAGACAAGCCCCGAATTTTACCATTAAAAGGACTGAACAACAAATGATATAGCTACCTCTCCAATACCTGACAATTAATTCAAAATTTTCTTTTTAGGATCATAAAGATGCCATCATCCCCAAGTAGTAGGAAACTATTTTAAGAACACAATGCCCACATTCCCAAGAGATGGGATGGGTGGCTTTTGGTCATTCAATGGATGAATATTTGTCATCATTTAGGGAAGTTGGTTACAAGTGGTTATTTTTAATGATCAGAAAAAAGTCGAACAAAGGAGATTAGATTCAAGGTTCTTGTTTTGAAAAGAGAAAAGGGGGATATAGATATGATAGAAGAAAATTAAATTATTGAATATACTTCTAAAGAGCAATCGCTTGTTTTAAATATTTTATATTGATATGGATTTTTGTATATTGATACAAATTTAATATTAATTTTGTTAGAACATACTGTACATACATCTTTAATCTTGTTCAAGGTATTCTACCTAGACAACTCATTTAACAGTATAATGCAGATTTCTAGTACTTGAAAGTTATTAGTACCAACTAGTTAGGATATAAAGAAATACAAGTTAGTAGTTAATCACTACATTCAACTTGTAGTCACATTAGGTATGTTTTCAAGGTCAAACAGAAATATAGCCTAGATAGACAGGTCATCTTCAAACTCTTTGGAGACCTACAGAATATGGCACTTAAGATGTTTCAAAAACATAGGTTCTTTTCTTTTGTATGTCAATGAGACATGTCTGTTCCTGGCAGCACCAATCTACTTCAGAGAAGGTGATGGACATTGAAGAAACTCCACATGGAGTTTGCTTTTTTTTGTGGCAAAAGCAAGCCACCAGTTAAGAAAATGCTCATGTCTTAACTGCTGACAGTATGCTGTCCAAATTGGAAAAGCACGATACAAAAAAAGGACTGTTGAACTTTGCCAAGGCAAGGTAGGACAGTCCATCAGAATATCCTGCTTCACAGAAAAGACTGTCAGATATGCTATGCCTGTAGGCTGAAGATGGATGCACCAACTTTGCAGAGGAAACTTGGGTGACTGCCTAGGCTGTTTGTGTCATTTCTCACATTTGTGAAAGTTGATTGTTGTTGTACTTACTGCTTACTCAGGTAACATTATTTCCTTCTTGGGTCTTTGATGGAGTTGAAGACCTTATAGTTATAGGTTTCCTTGTGTAAAGTATATAAGATTAAAAGACATTAAAATATAGTTTTGGTACTGCAAGTTATAATAGAGAGTGAATTAGGTTCAAATTTTGAACTCAATAAAATAGGATAGATAAGGAGTATTGTCTCTGAATTTGTCAATTGATTAATGGACCAGATACTGTTGTTATATTTATTGCCTGTATATATTGTATATAGTTATTATACTTATTATATATAGTTTTTCTTGTATTAGTTATAACCTTATATTTTATTTTAGATAAAAAAGACAAAATGTATTGATATTTTGTTTGTGCTCTAACAAATAAAGTTTGCCTGAAGATTAGAGGGCAGAGCTAGCCACTAATTAACCATAGAAGTCTGGAGGTCTGTGCAGAGAGACAAAAAGTGATATGACTGGGCAGAGACATAACATCTGGGGCCGGCTTGTTGGGGTTTATGTCCTGCCCAGTTTCCACATCCGGTAAGCCCCCAAAGAAAATCACTCAGAGAATCTACATTAGGTTATAAACTGATTGGCCCATTAGCTCAGGCTTCTTATTAGCTCTTGTAGCTTATATAGCCCATTATTCTTATCTATGTTAGCCACATGGCTCAGTAACTTTTCAGCAGGGCAGGTCATGTCTTGCTTCTTCCGTGGTCCAGGCAGGACTGGGGAAAGAGCTTCCTTCTTCCTAGAATACTCCTGTTCTCATTGCCCCACCTCTACTTGCTGTCTGGTTTTCCCACCTATATCTCCTGCCTGGCTATTAGCCAATCAGCATTTATTTAAAATATAATTGACAGTATACAGACAATCTCCCGCACCACACAGAGAGAAATACAGGAGCTCAGCCCTTTTTTAGCTGAGAAGTTGGCAAGGTAGGAGTTGGCTGTGGCTTGCTCCTTTGTCTCTCTAATCTTTCAGCATTGGCCCTAATATCTGGCTC
The DNA here is from genome assembly GCA_025134845.1 of Neodon shergylaensis. Classification (NCBI taxonomy): domain Eukaryota; kingdom Metazoa; phylum Chordata; class Mammalia; order Rodentia; family Cricetidae; genus Neodon; species Neodon shergylaensis. The sequence goes on from JABTXL010007312.1 coordinate 311,673, forward strand.
TGGGATTTTATTATTCAGACCAATTAGAACTTGTGCAAAAGATATAAATGACTTCTAATAATTTTAAGAAAAGTCAAAATGTTAGATGTTTTAATTGTGGTAAACCAAGTCATCTGAAAAGGGATTGTAGGCAAGGTGTCCTTAAAAAATTTTTTTCTAGAGATAATTTAAACAGAAGACCCCAGCTTTCTGGAGTATGCAGAAGGTATGGCAAAGGCTGGCATTGGACTAATGAATGCAGATCAAGAAGGGACAGAAAAGGTAACCCTTTGCCATTGCTCTTATAAGCTCCCTGCCAAATTTGGTTCAATCATTCCCTGTCAGCATTGGGGAAACTCCTCCACAGAGCAATTAAAAGACTTAATGCTTATTTTGAAAAACCATATTGCTCGGAATGACAAAACAGTGTCAGTAGATTAAATAAAAATTTCAGAAGAGATCATAAAACAAGCATTTTGACACATTTCTATAAATGACCAGAGACTAAAGCTAAAAATATGAAGAAATGGTGTTGTAATTGAAGATTTACTAGACACCAGACACAGGCACAGATATAACAATAATTTCACCAAAATCTTGTCATCCAGATTAACCTCTTCAGGAGGTAAATGTTTTGCTTCTAGAGACTGGAACTTTATCTCATGTAAAACAAACTGCAAGATGAGTCTAGTATGTAGAGTAAGAGGGTAGATAGGAAAATGAAAGCCATATGTGGATAACACAGCAATGAATTTATGGGGACATGATTTTTTGCAGCAATGGAAAACACAGATTATCATTCCTCCAATCTCAGAAAAAAACATAAAATAAAGAATGCTTCTGAGAGAAATATTAAAGATATTATCAAGAACAGTCATCTACCATCTAGGTTATACATGAACTGGGAACAACAACTGTTGATCTTTCAAAGGTACCAACACCTTTACCTTTAAAATGGTTAGCTGAAAAAAACCTATGTGGGTGGAACAATGGTTTTTGACATAAAAAACCTCACAGACATTAGAACAGCTGGTACAGGAGCAGGTAAATGATCAACATATTGAAGAATTGACCTGTCCTTGGAATACTCCTATATTTGTCATTAAAAAGGAATCTAGAAAATGGATAATGGTAACAGACCTGTTAATAAGGTGATCTAGCCAATGGGTACTTTACAGTATGAAATTCTCTTACCTTCTCTATTACATAAAGGATGGTGTATTATCATGATTGATTTAAAAGACTTGGTTTTTTACTATACCTTTGCAATAACAGGGTAGAGAGAAAATTTCCCTCACAGAGCCTACTTATAATAATTCCAAGACTATTAAAAGATATCAGTGTAAGTTTTCTTCCACAAATGATGTTAAGCAGTCCTACCTTGTGTCAGTATTTTGTACAATAACCTTTGAAAATAATTCATAATCAGTTTCCTCAGTCTATAATTTACCATAATACAGACGATATCTTTCTTACTAGCTGATGTGTGATTTCCCTCTGTATGCTGTGAATATGTTTTCTTAATAAAGAAGCTGTATCATCTTATGGAAGGGCAGAATAAAGCTAGGTGGGAAATCTGAACAGAGATATATAAAGAGAGTAGGCAGAGTCAAAGAGATGTCACATAGCTGCTGAAGAAGGAAGATACTGGAACCTTACCAGTAGGTCACAGCATCATGGTGATACATAGTTTAATAGAAATGGGTTAATTTTATATGTAAGAGTTAGTTAATAAGAAGTCTGAGCTAGTATGCCAAACAGTGTTGTAATTAATATAGCTTTGTATGATTATTCAGGCCTGAGCAGCTGGAAAACGAAAGAACCATCTCCATTTACAAAATGGCACCAATATGAGTCAACTACATCCACATAAAACTTAAGAGAGCTTGGGAAAGAATTCTAGACACAAAAGAACAGTGTTGAGCATGGCTTCTTGGTAGCAGCATTTTCTTGGGTGGGTTCTGTTTGCTAGAAGCAAGCAAAGGCATGATTCCTTTAAGAGAAGAATTTCTAACTCATTATTAGCAGCAAAAACTGCATGACTCCTTTAAGACACAGCTTTCTAGTTTGTGCTGGTGGCACAAATGGCCCTGATTCTTTTGGGAGATCTTATTATAGGGCGTGAGCAGCATGCTACAAGCTGCTTAATGGTAATATAGACCCATGTTGGACTGGGTGAAGCCACCAGAAAAAGCCACAACATTAGTCCTAGCCACACCTGCTTAGCATTTTAAAAAGTGATCCTGGTTAAAAAAAAAAACATTATTGATACACAGAAAAGACAGATTCAGAACACAAAAAGACCTCTAAATGAGTCACAGTGTTGGATAAATGTACATAGGCAGAGAGAGAGAGAGAGAGAGAGAGAGAGAGAGAGAGAGAGGAAAGTATAGCCATAGACAACAGGAGCAGAGATAACAAAATATATAATAAAAAGTAATAGTGTAAAAAATAAACAACATAAAGATGGAAAACATGCAGAGAGTCTGGATTATACATATTATTTTGTTTTCTTTGAATTTCTTGACTGCAGAGAGACATTTGATTCTGGAGGCTGCTAGGCTAAACCAACATATATTTTTAAAAGTATCTTGACTTTAAAATTTGAGTCTAAGGACATGTTACTTTGGAAAAGAGGTTCTGCTTTTGTTTCCACAGAAGATGGGAACCTGTGGATTCCTTCCAGGCTAATGTCATTTGATGGAACAAGACCCCCTGAAAGGTCTCCATAAACCCTAAAAATACTTTGCCCAACAAACAGCAGGAAGCAGTTTGAAGAAAACAAGACCCAAATTTCCAAAATGATTGTTTATAAATGTTTGTTTTTATTTAAAGGGCGATATGATATAGAAATGAGTACTTTACATTGCTATGGCTCTTGGTCTATTGATACAAATTTAAGATCAAAGTTATGTGTATATTTCTACTCTTATTTAGGGTATTACATTTATGTATAAATGTTAGAAATTTTCTTAATGCAAGCTCTCTGCCAATGCAAAAATCTCAATCAAGCCAAATCACAACAAGCCAAATTAAAAATATCCAGGTTTAATTAGATTCCTGCATTCTCGGGTGGCCCTGATGGGGAACCAGGAAGCCGCGAACGTGACCACCAGGGGAGAGGAAAGAAACCACAAGGGAACTTTCCGGGGAAGCAGTTTAAATAGACTGAGGGAGTGGTCAAGATTTTGGGGGGGCACAGGGATGGGGCCTCCAAAGATGGAAGCCAGAGATTGAGACTTGGGACTTACATTCCAGATTGCGTAAGGGGTAACAGGTAGCTGAGGTGATATTTTGTCTAACATTTAGGCTCTCTTAGGAAAAGGGGGCATTGACTCAAGTCTGGCTACTTTCTGCGGGCATGGGACGACATGAGGAAGGGAGAGCTAGGTGTTGGTGGGTCCACACTCAGTGAGAGATGTGGCTGGAAAGGCATCCCATGTACTGTCATCCCGGAGACGCCAGGCAACTGTTCCTTGGGGGAGGTGAGAAGGCAGGAAAGAAATATTGTTATCACCAAAGATGAGTGTACCAGGATCAGGAGCACATAGGCCCTTCATTGAGGCATCCTGGAAAACCGGAGGGTGGAAGGTCCTGTCTGCTGGACAGAGCAAGTGTCCTGAGTAGGTGTCCACTTGAGCCTGGAGAGATGGTACCAACACGGGTGTCCCAAGAGCTTGGAAGCCAAGTGGATGGTGAGGATTACCGAGTGAGGACCTGCCCATTGAGGTTAGAGAGACCTAGGTGTTAACTGTTTCAGGAGTACTTTGTCCCCTGGGGAGAGTGAGGCAGGTTCAGGGGCATTTGGGTCCACTGGTGTGGGGGCAAGGAGACAGCTGTCAGCATGTGAGCAGGAGAAGGGGCCTTAAAAGAGAGAGATAGGGTAGGTACCCCACCAGTGGAGGAGTTTGGACTAAGAGGTGTTGGTTAAGGAGAAAGGGCCTGCCATAAAGCAGCTCAAAAGGGCTCAGCCCATAGGGGAACATGGGATGGCCCTGAGGCGAGTAAGGGCAATCTGGAGAAGGGAGGGGTTAGCTCTTATTGGTGAATCCATTGGTCCTCTCCACCTTTCCCGAGAATTGTAGATAGTAGGAGGTATGGAATTTCCAAGAGATGTTGAGAGCTTCTGACACAAATTCCATGACCATGGAAGTGAAGGCTGGCCCGTTGTCTGTTTGGATGGTTCATGGGACACAAAACTGAGGAATGATGTGGTCCAGTACCTGAGCTACCACATCTGCTGTTTCCCTGGAGGCTGGAAATGCTTCTATCCATCCTGTAAAAGTGTCCACAAGTGTTAAGAGATAACGAAGTTTTTTATGAGTAGGCATATGAGTGAAATAAACCTGCCAATCTTTACCCGGTTGGTGCTCACAAAGCTGGTGCAGAGACTGACGTATGTGGAGAGCCCTTGTGGGTTGGCCTGGGCACATCTGGCAGGAGGAGTGGACCTGTAAAATAGAATCTTGGAGATGGGTGGGGTAAAAAAGGGGCTCCAAGAAGCGGAACAAAGTTTTGGGGAAGCAGCTAAGGATATCTCGACCCAGTAAAGGTGCTGGGCAAGCAGGTGTTACTAAGAAAGAATGAGAGAAAAGTTGTCCTGCAAGAATGCAGGGCAGTGGCAAAGTTTTAAGTGGGGAGAAATGGGTCCCATCTACCCCCATAACTGAAACTGGTGAGGGGAACATAAGGCCTGAGTGAGATGTTAGAGCAGAATGGTAGCTCCCCTGTCCAAAAGAAAAGTAATGGACTTATCAGCTACCTGTGCCTTTACCCTAAGCTCAGATAGTGTTACGGGATTATACCAAATCTGAGCAGCATCAATCCTCTGCATGGCTGGGAAGTTCGAAAGCTGGCACAGTTTCACTTGCTGATGTTGGTGAGGCCGGACCTCTGTGGCATGGAATAGAGGACAAGCCCACATGGGAGCATTGTGATTTCCAGTGTCCAGGTTGCTGGCAGGCAGGGCATAACCTCAGAGGAGGTGTAGTGTAATATCATGCCACATGACCATTTAGGCCACACTAGAAACAGCTTGCCTGTGAGGTTAACTTAGGCTGGGCTCCATCAGGGTAGAGCCTTGTGGTTGGCTTCCCTTGTCCCCCTTCCTGCGACCTTAGGGCAACTGCTAAGGTCAGGGTCTGTAGGTTAGCTGCTTTTTGTAGCCTCGTCTGTCGGGAAGACTCAGCTTTTTTTTCTTGGGCATTAAAAACTTTAAAGGCCATTTCACCAATTTTTGTATAGGGGATTGGGGACCCTCCTCAACCTTTCTTAACTTTTAAGCAGAAGGATTAGTAGAAAAGGAACCTAGCCACTTTTCTATCTGAGAGAGACCTGGAAGTGTGGGCTTTAGGGAGTGGGGGAGGGGCCAGTGCCTCTGGCTGCATGGTCCAGCTGGAATTGTTGTGGTCCCAATTCCCAGAAGACTGCATATCCACATATAACATGTCTAATCTGCATCTCCACTCATATCGATCTCCTAACCACTTCCCCATGCCTTGCCATCCTCATCCCTCTCTGTCTACTCCCTTGTCTCCTTCCCATCCCTGCTTTCCTGACTTTTTCCCACCCACTGCACCCCAACCTCCTCCTTCACTGCCTTATACTTTCAAGTACTGACTAGCAGCCAAGAGCAAGGGCCCTGGAGCCAGACACACTGGGTTGGGATTGAAACTCTGCAACTCATTAGCTGTGTTTGTTGGTGTTGGTGAACTGTCTAGGTGAGCAAGGCTGGAATTTTCACAGACAGTTCCTGACTATGGTGTTTGTCTTGTAATTTCCCAATGTGTCTGCATCTGTTACAAGCTGTACTGAGAATTCTGAATCTTGGTTCCTGCTCAGGCTAGTGGCATGCACAAGGCTCCCAGTCAGTCCCACAGCACAAAGGAAACAGCAAGCATACTGCAGTGTACTGTGTTGGCCAACATTCCTTCTTCTCCCTTTTAATGTGTGTGGTGGTGGTGGGGATTGTGCTAGTTTGAATGCATTTGGCCCCAATAATCTCACAGAGAGTGGTACTGTTGGGAGGTGTGGCTTTGTTGGAGTGGGCATGGCCTTGTTGGAGGAAGTGTATCTCTGTGGGGGTGGGCTTTGAGGTCTCCTGTGTTCAGGATACTTTCCAGTGTATCAGTCAACTCCGTTACCTCTGAGTCAAGATGTAGGACTCTCGGCTCCAGCACCATCTGCCTGCACGCTGCCGTGCTCCCCGTCCTGATGATACTGGCCTGAGCTTCTAAAACTGTAAACGAACCTTCTCAATTAAATGTCTTCCTTACAAGAGTGGCTGTGATCCCGACAGAGTGCTCATTCACATGTGTGTGCCTGTGTGTGCATGCCTGTAGAGACGTGAGATTAATGTCAGAAATCCCCTTCCATCACTTTCCCACCGTGATGACTGAAAGTTCTCTCCATCAAATCCAGAGCTCACTAACATGTCTGTTTTTTTTTTCCCCTCACATTTTCAAGTTTAATAGATACTACAAAAAAAAAAAAACAGGCTGATTTCTGCGACAGGTGTTTCATATAGTCTACCCACGACACAGCTCAGGCCATTCCCAACAGTGGAAGAAAGGCCACCCCCCACCCCCAGCACTATAGGAAAGACATGCCTTGGACGACACCAAGTTTTGTTTTTAAGCACGAATAGAGTACAAGAGATTTTCTTCTGGCTGCCCAATGCAGCCTGGCAGAAAAATGGTCCAGTGCTCACTTCTGCTTAGAGAAATAGTCTTTGCTCTTTTGGACATCAGGCTTGATGGTATCACTGCCAGGTTTCTAGCCAGCTGGGCACACTTCACCATGTTTGTTGTTATGGTGTAAAAGAACAGCAGATAGAACTTATTACAAAATATTTAGCTTTAATAAGGGGAGGACTTACAAAACCAAGGTTCCAGCGGAGAGCAGGAAAACAGAAGGGAAGGCGGGGAGCACACCCGCAAGATTTATAAGTAAATATTAGCCTAAGGGGATCCCGCCCTTCAAGCAAGGTGATTGGCTGGGCTTCCCCTACAGTTTGTCAGTGAACTGGAAGGCCTGGACTAGTCTCAGAGTCTCATCCACAGAGCGGCCAACAGGAAGATCATTTACAGTGATCTGTCAAAGGATACCTTTATCATCAATACTAAAGAGGCCCCTGAAAGAGATACCTTCATCAGCCTTTAAGACTCCATAATCCTGAGCAATACTGCGCTTGGGATCTGAAGCCAAAGGAAATGTTTATAGGTCCCAATCCTCCTTCTTTCTTGGGTGTATTAACCCATGCCAGATGACAGAGTGAGAATCCACAGAAGCTCCAATCACTTGGCAGTTCAGTTTCTTAAATTCTTCTGCCCTATCACTGAAAGCAATGATCTCAGTGGGGCACACAGAAGTAAAATCCAGAGGGTAAAAGAAGAATACGACGTATTTTCCTTTGTAATCACTCAGGCTGATACCTTTGAATTGTCCATATGGCTTAACAGCTGTGGCTTTGAAGTTGGGGGCAGGATGCCCAAGTTTTGCATTTCCTGAAGACATCTTGCTATCAGCAGGGCCTAGTCACAGGTCTCAGAGAAAGAAACGGCTACGCAAAGGAAGGAAGACGACCACATGTCTGGTTTTTATAGCCAGCTTGCTCAGAGGATCCTGTCTCTACCTTCTAAGCCTGGAATTACAAGGGATACCACAGCATGCAGCATCTTCACGGGCTCTGGGGATCCAAACGCTAGTCCTCATGCTTGCATGGCGAATGCTTAAGCATTGAGCCATCTCTCCTGAGATGACAGCTTGAGACATTTGTCAAGAGAAGCTCGGGGCATTCTGCTAGAGTTCCCCCAAGCCAGCATCACTGGGCTTGCATAGCCTAGTGATACCAGCCTTCTTTTGAGCGGCTAAGTCAAACTTATGGCCCTTTTTATCGGCACCATGTCATTGTCACAGTACTGGAACGCCAAGTCTCATCCCCTCTCCCTTGAATCTCTTGTTCCAATAAGAGCACATCTTTTCCAGTCAGTTTCAGAAGAAATTCCTTACAGACATTAGTAGTCCTTCTACCTCCAGCCTCCTACACTTGACTGTAGCCACACCCACTTCCTTCTGCGATAGCCACGCCCACTTCCCCTCAGGGATAACTTCTCTGAGCTCTTCCCAGGCTGCCATACAGGGCTACCTAGCTGGGAAATGCAGTTTTGGTGAGACTAATGTCTGCAAAGCCCTTTCATCCTGAGTGCATGCCAACGCTATGTCTCTCCTGAGGGAATGTGGTCTGTTTCCACGCCGTCCTTCCTCCTGTTTCTTCACACTCTTTTCTCCCATGTGCACCTGTCCCAAGCCTCCTTTAACTTATCGGTAACCGTGCCCCCAACCCCTCACACCCGACAGCCCAGCAAATGTTGTCGCCAACCATAGGCCACTTGCTCACAAGGTACAGAGCAGAAGAGCTTTCTAGACTCAAGCCAATGAATCGGTACCCTCTGGCATCATGCTAGGGGCAGGAAGTAATTTGGAGCAAGACCTTCTGTTCTCACCTGCAGTGGTCTGGCCAGAGGAGAAGCCACTTCCCTACTGGCCATGCAAGCTCAGGACCAGAGTCTTCCTAGTCTGTAAACCAGGTGACTAGTGAACCCACTCAACCATTAGGAGTTCACATATTGGGGCCAGGGGAGATGATGGATCCATAAATAAGGGGCTCGCTGTGTAAACCTGAGGACCTGAGTTCAATTCTCCAACATCCAGATAAAAAGCTGGTGCGGCAGCAGATGCCGGTAATCCAGGCTCTGAAGAGGTGGAGAAAGGAGGTCCTTGGGGTTCTCTGGTCAACTAGCCCATTTCATTAGGCCAGGGTCAGGGAAAGACCTTGTTTCAAAAAGTAAAGAGACTGCCATTGACCTCTTGGTACACACACACACACACACACACACACACACACACACACACAAAGAGTTTGTACATCATCAGGGTTTATTTAGTTCCAAGAAGTGGCAGGCAGAGTTCTTCCCCAAGCACCTCAACCATATCTGAGCACCACGTTCTATGTCCACTAAGTGGAGGGACTCGGTCCCCTAAGTCACTACTTGCTAACATACCTTAGGCATGTTGTATGGCTGCAGAGACTGCCCCAGGGCTAATCCCTGGCGTATAAATTAAGGTGTATTATTTAACTGGGTGGGTAGATCCTGAGCAGGCTCACAGGAAGATCCGTCATCTTTGTCCCCTCCCAGGAAGACAACTGTGGCATGTGTCACAGGCTTGGATGACGTCAGAACCTTAGGAGGTAGAGGGGGCTGTAGGGGCGGGTCTGGGGATTTCCTTGATGGAGGATCAAGGGGAGAGCTCGTGTAGGTGGTGTCAAAGGAAGGTGGTGAGTCTAGCCTCACATAGGGGATGTCTGTGGGCAATCCGGCAGCCAGACCAGAGTCACTGCTGTGGGGGACCGCTGAGGAGGGCTCCTGGAATAAAAACAGGCAAGTTACACAAAGGAACTGTGCCAGGGTTCCCTTTGATGGGACATCGGAGACCATAATGGACCTGCTGTAACAATCCAGCATGTCAAAAGGATGAGAGGCCATTCCTTTGGCCAGGGATGGTAGTACGCATGTGTGCGTGCACACACAAACATTTACTCTCAGAACTCAAGAGTTCAAGTTCAGCCTGGTCTAATGTGTGGCCAGCAGCATATCCAGTGAGAGCCTATCTGAAAGATAAAACAAAACGACAACATATCTGGGAGCTGTGCACAATTTTAAGCCCTGCATTCAGGAGGCAGAGGCAAGTGGATGTCTGTGAGTCTGAGGCCAGCCTGGTCTACATAGTAAGCTGAAGGCCAGTCAAGTATAAAGAAACCTTGTCTTAGTAAAAAACAGAAGTGAAGGGCTGGCGAGATGGCTCAGTGGTTAAGAGCACTGACTGCTCTTCCAGAGGTCCTGAGTTCAATTCCCAGCAACCACATGGTGGCTCACAGACATCTGTAATGAGATCTGGTGCCCCCTTCTGGTGTGCAGGTGTACATGGAAGGAATGTTGTATACATAATAAATAAATAAATCTTAAAAAAAAACCACAGAAGTGAAGATACCCTCAGCCCCGAGGTTCTCCCCAGATGTAGGAAGGCAAGGGTCTGGACTGCGGTGAGTCTGTTTTTCCTCCACCTGCTCAGTAGTGTGATGGGTGAGGGGAACCCGCAGGGGTCTCTTACCGTGCCTGAAACACCACTGCTCCGGGACCGGGCACAGACACCAAGCCTATGTCCTGGCGGCAGAAAACAGCAGTCTAGTTCCTTGCAGTGTGGCTCCAAGCCCCCCAAAGCCTCCGAAATCTTTGTTAGTGCGGACTCACTTTCCCCTCCCCCATTTCTACTCCTAACCCCTCCCCCTCGCACCCCACAAGCCTGCCTTGCTTCCCTGCCCACTTTCAGCTTCTCCAGCTGCCAACATACTAAGCCTTCCCGCTGGAACTCCCTCCTTCATCCTTTCTCCTCCGGTCTCACTTCTCACTTCACCGTCCCTCCTCCGCCTGCACTAGCCCAGTTCCCTTCCCTGCTCTCCCTCCCAGCCACTGGGATTCCAGCAATGGGGACTCGTCTAAAGAACGGAAAGATTTTTCATGTGGGAAGCACACCCAGTCTCCTGCTCTCCTCTTCCAAACTGAGCCGCTGGAAGAGGAGGATAGCTTCATACCTTTCTTTCTGGCCAACACAGCAAACAGCACCACAGCCACCACCAGCAGGCCCAGCAGAAGCACCACAGAACCCCAGATCAGATGGATACTGAGAGACACAAAGGGATAGGCTGGTTTAGCCCTGAATCCTGAAGAGAGCTGCCAAACAAGAGCACTGGAGTAGTGGGAGAAACTGCCACTTTCTTTAGGAACCATAACTGAGAGTAATGGAAGGGAGCTTGAGGGTAGGCCCGGATCAGGGAGAGGAGAGACATTTTCACAGTGAGCCACCAGAGTGAACAGACGGTTGCTGAAATGGATAGAGGTGAGAAGTTCCCCAGCAGTAGAATGAGTTAGCCATGTATGTGATTTGAGATGATTTTTAAAATGTGTGTGTGTGTGTGTGTGCCCATATATGCACTGATCCCCTGGAGCTAGAGTCACAGGCTGTTGAGACTGCTGGCAATGGACTCTGCCCTCTGCAAGAACAGCAAGAACTCTTAACTGCTGAGCCATCTCTCCAGCCTCATCTGGTCCGGTCTACAACTGCAAACCAATTGTGTGTTTAGTACCCTCTTCCCCCGGCCCACACCACTGTTTTTGGCACCTTTTCTCATGCCTTCTGAACTCGTGAGGACCAGCACTCCCCGCGGGGTCCAAGGCGGGGTCCTTTGGCAGACTTCCAGTTCTATAGCTCTCCTTCTCTTCTGCCTCCTCCTCTCCTGGGCCAGGAACTGAGGCAGAAGGAAACAATCAGGGAGTGCAGAGCCCTTGTGGAGCAGCTTCCACGGCCCTTACTAAATGCTCAGGGAAGACACAGGAACTGTGAAGATCAACTTTAAATCATCAAAGGAAGGTGTGGCTGAGGAAATGGCTCAGTGGGCAAGCATGAGGTACTGAGTTCAAATCTTCAATACTCATGTAAAAACGCTGGCTATGGACCCCAGTGCTGGGGACCAGACACAGACAATTCCCTCTCTGGCCAGCCAGTCTATCCATGATGGTGAGCTTCAGGCTGAGGGTCTCAAAGTAATAAGGTGGAAAGTGATAGAACAGGACATCCCGTATCATCCTTTGATGCTGTGCGGGCTGTGCATGTGCACATACACCCATACACTCATGCACACACACTCTTGTATACACACATACACCCACCACACACTCTTTTATACACACATATCCAACACTGTGTACACACACACATGTCCACACACTCATGTATACACACACACTCACATTCCTGTGCACACACATATACCCACAAACTCATGTATACACACACACTCACACATTCCTATACACACATATACCCACAAACTCATGTATACACACACTCACACATTCCTGCACACAACACATATACCCACACACTCATGTACACACTCACACATTCCTATACACACATATACCCACTAACTCATGTATACACACACACTCACACATTCCTATACACACATATACCCACAAACTCAAGTATACACCCCCCACATTCCTGTACACACACACATATACCCACACACTCATGTATACACTCACACTCACACATTCCTATACACACATATACCCACACACTCATGTATACAACCCCCCACATTCCTGTACCCACACACTCATGTCTACACACATTCCTGTACACACACATATCCCC
>JABTXL010007312.1:330252-349750 GCA_025134845.1 Neodon shergylaensis
AGAGAGAGAGAGAGAGAGAGAGAGAGAGAGAGAGAGAGAGAGAGAGACTCCGTCTTAGTCTGGTGTGTGGAACTCCAGAGCCCATCCTCAGTAACACCATCTCCCATAAGGTCACAGGTACTCTAACAAGGCCACACCTCCCAAACAGTTCACTTGCTGATGACTAAGCACTCAAATAGATGTGCCTATGTGGGCCATTCTCATTCACAGAAGTTAAGGAGGTGTAGCTTTGTTGGAGAATGTGTGTCACTGGGTGCAGCACGAATAATAAAAACCCAGAGACAGATATTGGGGTCCAGCCTGAAGATCAGAAAAGCAAAACAACCAGCCATTGGTTCTTACCTCTACCTCAGGCCAAAATGGCAACCTGGCTTCCACGAATCCTCAGAATGAAACTGAGCGGAGACCTGTCTCTTCTGGTCTTACATTCCTCTCTAGTTCTGGGTTTAAAGGCGTGCACCACTACTGCAGGGCGTCTATGGCAAACTAGTGTGGCTACTGGGATGAAAAATGTGTGTCACCATTGGCCAGCAGGGCTGTTTTACTCTCTGATCTTCAGGCAGGCTTTATTTATTAAAATACAAATGAAATATCACTACAGCTGGGGGTGAGCTTTGAGGTAGCAAAAGCTCATGCCAGCCCCCCCCCCCCCCCCCGCCCTTTGCTTGTGGATCAGACCTCAGATTAAGGTCTCAGCTACCGCTCCAGCACCATGCTCCCCACCAAGGTGCTCATGGACACAGCCTCTGAAACTTGAAAACCAGCCCCAATCAAATGCCTCCTTTTATAAGTTGCCTTGGTCATGGTGTCTCTTCACAGTGACAGAGCAACTGTAATGAAGACACTATCTCACCAACCCCTAAAAATCATTTAAACCCCTGTGAAATTGAGGAGGGCGTTGGTTGACTAATTGCTCGGCTGATCTATTTTTACAATTAGCCAACCTGTCGTGGGTTGAGGAACCTCTTACTACAAGCTGTGGGGAAGTAGAGATGAGACTAAGGTCCAGGATCTATCTACTTCTCAGTTCATGGTGATCCTTAGTCCAAGGCTGGGCATCTCCATGGTCACTCAAACACTGAGGTGGGCATCTCGGACATGGATGAGCAAACTCCAAGAGGAGAGTGGCCACTGTTCTGCAGTGTCAGGCATGTCCCAGGGAGCCTCCAAGACCCACCCCACAGCCTGGTGCTCAGGACAGGCAGTTGAGAAGGGTTTGACTTGACTGTGGGCTGGATCTGTGGGGATGATATAATAGACTTAGGATACAATGAGGCAGTTGGAGAAGCCCAGCAGGCTGAGCCAGCATCTCAGAGCTCCAGGTCAGGGTCTGTGGTCTAAGTGGGAATGTGCAAGGCAGGGTTGGAACCCCAGGGAGGGTTGTGTGGAGTGAGGCTGGAGAACACATAACATGGCAGATGTTTCCCATAATTCCAAACTCATTTAGACGGTAAAGCATGCGCACATCACCATGGCCACATGGATTCCTGGTGTCCACTTCTCAGGACCAATAGAAAGCTTGGGTTGGCTGGTTTAATCCCTCCTCATCTGGGTCCCTCAGAGAGTTCTATACACTCTTCATTAATCTTGGCCAGGGTGTTAGGTGTGTGTTTGTGTCTACATGAAGTTGGGCTGTGGGCATGTGTGTGGGGATATCCGTGGGCATGTCTGTCTTGGGCACGTCTCTGGGTATATCTGTGGGTATGTCTGTGGGTATATCTGCGGGCATGTCTGTGGGTATGTCTGCGGGTATATCTGCGGGCATGTCTGCGGGCATGTCTGTGGGTATGTCTGCAGGTATGTCTGTGTGGATGTCTGTGGGGCATCCTGTGGGCCTGTCTTGGGCATGTCTGTATGGATGTCTGTGGGCATGTCTGTCTGGGGGATATCAGGGGGATTGTCTTGACTGTTAGCAGAGGTGGAAGACTCAGGCTGAATTCAGACAGCGTTGCTTCCTGCACTGGGCCTGGAGCTGAACAAGGGAGGAAAGCTAACTGAGCAGACAGGCAGGTGGATGCATTTGTTTCTGCTTTTAGCTAAAAATGTAATGTTACCAGTTGCTTGAGTTTGCCTCAACTTCCTCAAACTGATGGACTATGACTTGGACTAGTGTGCTGAACAAGCCCTTTCCTCCCTATGTTACCTTTGGTCAAGATGTTTCATCACAGCAACAGAAATGAAGAGACGGACACTGTCCTGTCTGTTACCTTTGCCTCAAATTCTTCCTGCCCACAATGCCCTCATAGTTCCTAATTTCCTTCAGGTGTCCCCTTTGACTGTCCTGCTCAGAATGGCACATTCCATCTCCTCTGTATTTGGCTTTATTTTTAACTTTTCGTCAAAAGTTTTTTGCTTTTGAACATAAACCCCTTTACGGTGTTCATTGCCACCCTACCAGCTCCTCTCCCTAGAACAAGAACTCTAGTGCAGAATTGCACTGTGTCCCCGAGGCTTGGATCATGCTCAAAACATGTTGCAATGCACTTGTCCATAAATGTGCTAGCAGGACAGAGCTAGAGGGAAGGGTGCTGAGAATGTGGAGGGAAACTTGGATTTCCAGGCTCTGCTAGAGACAGTGAATGTGTCCCCTCCTTCCCTGAGCCTCCATTCCCTCTCAGTACATCCAGGGGCGTGGACTGTGTCCAGCTCAGCTACTGTGGCTCAGTCTTTGTCATTCCTCCAGAGAGGAAGCTGCAGATGCAAGCACAGCTCTGGGAGGTGAGAGGATGAGTCAGAGGGTTGGCCGGCCCTGAATGGCAGAAGTGGGAGTGGAGAGGAAGGAGCCTGGGGCTGGGAGTGGGGCAACTGTAGGAGCTGATGGAGAGAATGCCAGAGGGGAGGAGTAGGAAGATGAGCAGCTCTCCCACAGAAGGACTTGGTGATCAAATTTAGGGAAGGGAAATGAGGATGAGAAGATCGACCTCGCTGGAGCCTGTGGGACGGAAGACATGGTACTGAGGTGGTCGGTTTTAACTCTCATCCTGACACAATCTAGAGTCACCCAAGAAAGCCTCAAAGAGAGGTTGTCTAGACGAAGCTGGCACACAGGCATGTCTGAGGGGGTGGGAAGATTACATGTTGACAGATGTGGAAAGGCCCAGCCCACTGAGGGTAGCACCATTCCCTCAGCAGACAGGCGCTCCTGGGCTGTGTTAGTGGTAATGGTACAGAGAGGAGCTGAGCACAGGTATTGTCTGCGTCCATTCCCTCCCCGCTGCTGACCGGATGTGCTGTGACAAGGTGTTTGAAGTTGCTGCTGCCTTCATTTCCCTTCTGGGATGAGCTGTAATCTGGAATTGTGAGCTAAAATCAATCCCCTTTCCCCTAAATTGCTTTTGGCCAGTATTTTACCACAGCACCAAAAATGAAACTCGGTTATCTTTGGACCCCAGGCCTCAAGTAAGGTACCTTTTTTCTCATCCAAATGCATAAATTCTGTGGTAAGTTCATGCCTAGCATGAACACGACCATGAGTTTAGTCCCACAGAAGAACTTTATGAGGCGAAGAACCATCTAGAAAGAGTGGATAGTCCTGGGTTGGTGTGCGAGAGTGTTTAATGCCCATAGCCCAGCAGCTGACAGGTAACCTTCTAGCACACAAACACTTGAGTACTCCTGCTTCTGGGAGAGGTGGGCTTTGGCATGATTGTTCCTGCTTCTAGAAGAGAACGGGTTTAGGCAGATGTAGCCTCTGAAGCCAAACTAGAAGAAGCAGAAGTCTTGGTTCCAGGGGGGAGAGTACCCAAACTGGATGGCTCATGGATGAACTTCAGGGGGGCTTCTCTCAGGATCTCTGGGTCCTGCAATGGACACAACTCAGTCCCTTCCATCCCTGCCCTGTCCGGGCCTAACAGCTCCCAGCTTGCCCCACTCACCAGTCAAGATCTGAAGCTGGTGCCCAGCTTCACGGCTGCAGTCCAGCCCACTGGCCACAGGTGACTCCAACTTCTGCCTGCCCCTGGCCACAGCCCAGAGGATGCTGGCTGTAAGAAGCTTGCTGAAGAGGACACAGACCAGGAGGAGGAGAATGGAAGTGGGTAGGAAGGAGGTCTCTCCTGATTGGCTCCTTGGAAAGAGAAGGAAGACTACAGGTGACCTACTGGGTGAAATCTGCCCTTGGAGAGGGAATAGAGGAACCAGAAATTCTTAGGGGCTTGGCGACACTACACTGGGTGGGACTTTATGGAGCTCAGAGTGCACCTGCTGAGCGCACAAAACACATCCCTTTTCCCTGCTGAGCTGTTTCCTGTGGTATGCTATGGTGCATGCGGTGCGCAGGTATGCAGCCGTACACATGCAGAACACATGCAGTTGTAGAACACATTTCTGTATTAGTATAGGGAAGGATGCACCTGCACATGTGCTCAGTGTTTGTATCATTTCTATATTAGTACATGAAGCAGCTAGGATGCATTCTGGTTCTTCTGAAGAAGCAGAGTCCCAGGGCTCATCGTTTTAAGCTGAAGTCCTGAGACTTCTTGCTGAGAGCAGGGGCCTATGGGGGCTGCTCTTTCAGAATTCTGAAAACTGTCACGAAGGCCTCCAGTTTCTTACTATCTAAGCCCAGTAGCGTCAATGCACTAGCAGGTGGGAGGGAACTTACACAAGACTACACCTGGGGTTTGCCTGATCTGTTGTCCTGGGACCTCCATCCCTAGTCACAGCCAGGAATCCGAGGGGGACCACCACTGTACCTGGAGGTGCTGTGTTCCACTTGAGCACCCTCAAAATTCTCTGATTCCTCAGAGACCCAGAGATCTCCAGCATCTTGGTCATCTAGAGGGTCTGTGAGAGACAAGCCATGAGATCACTCCTTTAGGGCACTGTCTGTTGGGGAGCACCATATAACTCAGGAAGTAAAGAAAACTACAAGGCCCAGGAACCTCATGAACCTTTACGAGATTTATACACACACTCCAAGCCATTACAGCTATTGGGGAGGAGAGACTCAAACCAGGACCAGTTCCCTACAAGTTGTTCAGGGAGCTCCAGAGATGCAGGGAGCTCTGGGGATTTAGGTAGCTCCAGGGATGCAGGGAGCTCCAGGGATGCAGGGATCTCTGGGGATACAGTGAGCTCCAGGGATGTAGGTAGCTCCAGGGATGCAGGGAGCTCCAGGGATGCAGGAGCTTCAGGGATCTAGGGAGCTCCAGAGATGCTGGGATGGGCTTTTGGTGATGCAGCTGCTTTAGAGCTGCCCATAGATAAACCCTCTACCATGCACTTACAAGTAGCCCCAGTAAACTCACTAGTTCACTGAGCTAGACCTGGGTGGAACCTTTTCTTGAATCCATTGCTATTGGCTAATCTGGGACAGAATTTGCTTATGTCTTCCAGGAACAGTCACACAAAAATGAGGTCTGTCCCAAGGATCAAGCAAAGGTGCGACCAGCCGCTGTACTCACTTGCCAGCACCTCCACCAGAACCTTCTGGAGAACATCAGTCTCCCGACCTCGGAAACTCTGACACTGGTAGAGACCCGCGTCACTAGCTTGGAGGTTTCGCAGAGTGACAGTGAGGGTTCCAGCCAGGGTGTCATCCATGATGACCGTGCTCCCATTCCGTTTCCTCAGGAAGGCCAACAACCACACACTGTGTGTGCTCACCACACGCTGGCATGGGCCCTCCTCAGCCAGCTGGCGACACCAAGCCTTGCGTCTCCCCCAGTGCTTCAAGGAGTCGTAAGTACATGACACCCGCAGGGACTGGCCAGCCACACCCTGCAGCACTGTTGTGTTGAGGGCTCGGGACAACTCTGCAGAGGAGATTGTCACTTGTCACTTCATCCACTCAAGCATTCACTGAGCATCTATTTGCCAGGAGCAGACTCTGCAGATAGGATCCTTAAAGAGCTTAGGGTGCCTAAGCAGAAGGTGGCACACCTGGGGTCTAGGGTCCGCTTTTCTTATAAGCATCCCAGACACCTTTGGGGTAGCTCCAGGGATGCAGGGAACATGGTGGACACATGATCATCAGAATAATCTCCGTCCTCTCTTTGTTTGAAACAGAATATCTTACCAGTATACAAGAAAAGCTAATGTTTATGGTCAACGTGACAGGTTCTAGAATCATCAAGGCGGCAAACTTCTGAGCTTGCATGTGAGAGACTTTCTAGATCAAGTTAGCTTATGGGAATATCGATGGAAGAGTATCTGGATCCAGTTCATTGGTGTGAGAAGACTGGCCTTCCATGGGCCAAAGTCCCATCAAAAGCAGGAAGAGAGCCCAGCAGCTGCACTCTTCTCTCAGCTTCTTGACTAAGCATACAATGTAACAGCCACCTCCTGCTGCCATGCCTTCCCTGCCAGGATGGAACGCATACCCCAGCACTGCGACTGCGAGCCAAATCAACCTTCCTTTCACTGAGTTGCTTTTCTGAGATATTTTGTCACAACAACAAGCTGTAACTCCTACAGTAAGGAACTCCACCACACAGACCAAGCTGACCTGTGCGCTTCTAGGGATCTGCCTGTCTCTGTCCCCCATGTCTCCATCCCTGAGAGGCAGGCACATGCCACCGCACTGGGCTGTTCTCATGGGTTCTGTGAGTCCAAATTTAGGTCCTCATGCTTGCAAGGCAAGCACTGTGTTGACTAAGCCATGCCTTGCTCTTAAAATCCTTCTGGCTCTATTTTAGACATCTTCCCTCCTGTCATATGGGACCAGATTGTCTTTTTTCCTTTCTTCATCTCAGGAGAGCAAAGTTAATGGATCTCAGGCTGGTTTCCCAAGGGTCTGGGATCCCCTTCTCCCTGCCCCTGCCTCATGTCCTCTCTCCAGTCGTCCATACTGGATGAGTCTCCTTTCCTGACCTTTAACTCCCAGCTTCCCTGTTTCTGTGGCTCTGTTCCTCTTTTTGGAGGACTTGTCTCAAAGCTATTTTGGGGGAGACATGAGACTGCTATTTTGGGGATCATCTTGGGGTAGGGTTGGTGGCATTGGAGCACCCACCAAGTTGAGGCCAGAGCAGGGGGACAAGGGTTTATCTAAACTTTCTGCCTCTTGCGTCTTGTCTCCAGCTACTGAGATGGAAACACAGAAGGTGGGGTCAAAGAGCTGGCAGCCGCCTTTTGGAGTAGAGACCCCATGTGTGTGTTCTCGCCACACATCAGCCCCTCCACCCAGCTGCCTCCAGGCAGGCCAAGGCGCCTTACACCTCCCTCCACTTCCAGATGCTTCAGCCTCTTCTCTCACCTGGGTTTGCCCATTACTCTTGGGCTGCAGGAGGTACCCAGCCCACAGTGGGAGGAGGCAGTCTGTCATCACTGAGGACTCAGTGGTAGAGCCTTCAGCATCCTCAGCTCCCACTGAGGGCTGAGGTCAAATGTGGGAAGGGCTGAGGAGGATGCAAATCCCAGCCCAAGTCTCTCCTCCTCTAACCTTCTCTCCCATTCTGCCACTCTACTTGTGCTTTGGTGCTCCTTGAGTGTCTAAGGGCTCTTAGCAGAGCTTCCACAGGCCCCCACCTGACAGCTAGTGCTGCCCTCACAGTTCCTGCAGTGACCAAGTACAGCCGAGCCTTCCCTACACGTGGGGGTTGATCCTGGGAAGGATGGCGAGAAGAACATGGGCCAGTGGGGAGGAAAACAGAGCCAAGCAGGACACTTGAGCATGCCAGGACTCCAGTCTCCTTCACAGTACCCCTCCATAACACCCCCACCCTCACCCAGCCATCTGCTCAAGGAAACATTGTAGAGGGCGGGTCCCACCTGTGATCAGCAGCAGGAGAAACAGGTGGAGAGGCCCCATGGCTCCCTTCCTCGGCCAGCCGGAGAGAACAGATGTGGCTCCGGAGTCCCTTGTGCAAGATCTCGTCTTTCCCTTGAAGTGTAAAAAAGAGAGGACCAAGCCAGTCAGGCGCAGTCACAGGAACTGTGCTCCTGGATTGAGCAATGGTCAGGACGAGGGTGGGCGCTATGATTCAAGGAGGGAGAGGACATGAGGGAGGAAGGAAAGAGGCCTCCGCAGTCTGGCTGAAGGTCAGATGCCTCCTGCGGTGCTGACCAGGCTGGCCCTGCATGGCTGTCACCAGTCGGGCTTTTAGATTCTTCTATCTCCGTGCAGAACCTCACCTGGGGGTTCTTATCCTCACACTGTGGCCACAGTGTCCGTCATCCACTGGTGACAGCCTCTCCTGGAGGACAGCCGCTTCTTGTGAGGTTGGCATGTCACCAGCTCCTGCCTACGACCTCATTGGGTAAGGCAGCAGCTAGGGACATAAGCTAGAGGCAGACTTTTTGTTTGCTGTGTGTCCGCTCAAGCCTGTAACCTCTCTGTGCTCGCTGTGCCCCATTTTGTGCTTCTCTAAGATAGGACCATTGGTGATAAGCAAGTTTATCGGGGGCGTCATGGGGTTTGCTACAATCAAGGGTCCAGACACACAGAAGCCCTCAGCAAGGGTTAACTGTGACTATTACCTCAGTCAGCAGGGGTTGGGGAAATGGGCAAACTCTGAGTGCGCTTCAAGAATCCCTTCCCTAGGGCTGGAGAGATGGCTCAGCCGTTAAGAGCATTGCCTGCTCTTCCAAAGGTCCTGAGTTCAATTCCCGGCAACCACATGGTGGCTCACAACCATCTGTAATGAGGTCTGGCGTCCTCTTCTGGCCTGCAGACATACACACAAACAGAATATCGTATACATAATAAATAAATAAATAAATATTTAAAAAAAAAGAATCCCTTCCCTAGAGAAATGTAAACAACCTCTATCCCCTCCTCATGAGCTCTTCAGAGCTGGTGTGATGAGCACTTGTGAGCCCCCATGTGGGTACTGGGAACCGAACCTGGGTCCTCTACAAGAACAGCAAGTGCTCTTAGCCACTGAACCATCTCTTCAGTCCCCAGCTAATGAGCTAATTGGGCTTACGTACAGAGCATGGGTGAAGGGAAGGGCGACCCGCAGGAGCATGGGTGGCTGTAAAGCAGCTGCAGTGGAAGTCTTCAGATAGTATGAACGATGGCTTCCCTGTGGTCACATGGGTGGACTCCCCTCCCCGGTCAGTTTCCTCAACCAGTACACGACAATCCCTCCCCAAGACTCCAAGGTCTCATGCAATTAGGGCAGAATTGCATGCAGGTGGCTTAGAGAAGTGGCCTCCATTGACCTCTCCACGCCCTCCTTCTATGAAGATATGCCAACAATTCACAAGATGGGCTCAACAAGCAGCCAACGCTTGTCTGATGGAGATGGCAGCTGTTTTCAATAATTCTCCACAATAGAGGGGGGCTCTTTTGTTTGCCCCCAAACTTCCTCCTCTGCAGAGCTGGGTGTCCCCAGGGCACACATGTCCACACAGTCCCATCTTGAACTTCTGGTCATCCAGTGGGACAGGCCGAGCATTTCCTGGAGTTCTGGAAGACAGGGATTCCACAGGTGGAGTCCCCATGCATGTGCCAAGGCACAGAGGTGTCTGGTGAGTCAGGGGTAGAGCTCAGATCTGGAGGCATTCCAGCCAGAAAACTGAGCTATGCCAGAGGTCCTGAGGAAAGAAGCTGGGAGCCTACAGGTGCACTACCTGGCTTCAGTTCTGGCATAGTTCTCTGTCTGTTCTCGGATCCTTCTGGGATGGACCATGTGACAGGGAGTGTCATCTGGAGATGGGAACTCCTGGGGAGTAAAAGACAGTACTCCACAACAGGGCAAACAGCTCAGCTTGTCAGGGTCTAATGCAGGGAGTAACCCTGTATCACTGTGCGTGCATGTGTGTGTGTGTGTGTAGGTCAAAGATATCTTTCCTCAGGGACTATCTACCTCATGTTTTGAGACAGAGTCTCTCACTTGGCATGGAACTCATCAGTTGGGCTACACTGTCTGGTCCATGAACCCCAGGAATTCACCTATTGATGTGGGATTGCCCTCTGTATGCTGTGAATACCATTGGTTAGTAAAGAAGCTGCTTTGGGCCTATTGCAGCACCGAATTCCAACCAGATAGAGGAGGAGAGAGTGGGCGGAGTCAAGGGGATGCCATGTAGACACCGCAGGAGACTGATGCAGGACGCTGGGTGGAAACTTGCTGATAGGCTACAACCATGTGGCAATACACAGATTAATAGAAATGGGTTGATTTAAGATATAAGAGTTATCCAGGAATATGCTTAAGCTATTGGCCAAACAGTATTGTGATTAATACAGTTTCTGTGTGATTATCCCGGGTCGGGAGGGCCAGGAAAGAACGAGCGGTCTCCGCTCTGGGAATATAAACGTACAGCACCATGCCTGGGTCCTCTCCCTCCCAATGACTGCATCTAACTTTAACGATTAAAGAATTATGCTACATAATTTTATATACAATGAATAACAACATGCTTGATGATATATCCATCCCAACCTAAGAGTGTGAGGACAGAAAATATTTTTAGCCTACTAGCCCTTTAAAATATCATTATTTCGTGAGTTTTGGAATCAAGACCTATCCACCTGTTATTGCACATTTTGCATGTGGTGTGTGCCCCTCACCAGGGATCTTCTTATGACACAATGAGAAAACAGCAGGGTTTTCACCTGACTCTTTATGTATGCTCTGGAGACGAGTTCATGTCCTCATCTGCAAGACAGAGCCTTCCCCAGCCCCTGCAATGCCATATGCATTTTATAGGTTTAAGAAAGTAGGGATACACTCTACTCAGCACAGCATCTCTGTGCCTATTTTAGTCCCCAGTTCCCTGTAATTTTTTTCTTCCCTTGTGCTTCATTTGCTAAGGAAACCAGATGGTTTATCCTGCAGGGCTCCCTACAGTGTGGCCTGCTGACTCACACCCCAGGGTTCCCCTCCTGCTCCGCATCCCAGCACTTCCTTAGGATGACCTAACTGTGGAGTCTTTGCAGATCTGGCTCTGTGAATTCTCCACAGGCATGGTCCCAGGGCCTCTTTTCTGTGGGGTTCTGGGGTTTCTTTTCTGTGGCAGCTGCAGTTTGTGCTCCAGTCATTTGTGGGAGCAAATGCTCCTTCTTTGTGGGTCGCTCAGCACTCCCGTGAGACACGACTTGCTGAGAAAAACAGGAGATGCGTGCAGGAGAGATTGCTCAGTGGGTTTAGCAGTGGCTGTGTGATCCCCATGCCCTGAGTTCAACCCCTGGGATCCACTCAAGGAAAGAAAGGGACAGGGAGTTGCCTTTTAATCTCACACTCATGCGCACACATGCTCACACATCACACAGATACACATTAGTAATAAGTAACCTTTGAAAATGACGAAAACAAAAGGCAAAGGGGCAGGCTGCAGTGTACCCCCTAATCTCTCCCTAGGAAGAGGCTGCAGTGCACACCCTAATCCCACCATAGGAAGAGGCTGCAGTGCACATCCTAATCCCTCCCTAGGAAGAGGCTGCAGAGTACCCCCTAGGAAGGTTGAGACAGTGAGGCTCCATCCCCAAATAAAAGACAAAGGGGGGCTTCATTCCCTCACTTATAAACGGTTTGTTGTTCTTTGTTTCTGTTTGATTTTTTACAAAACTGTATTGTTTTATTGAAACTCTAGTTGCCATTAAGATTTTTTAAAATTTTTTTATAGAGGTATAAATGAACAATTTAAATAGATTTGATTCATTTACGTTCACTTTACAGACCAGGCTGGCCTCAGACTCAGAGCTCCACCTGCCTGTCTCTTAAGTGCCGGGATTAAAGGCGTGTGCCACCACTCCTGGTACTGTTGTTGCTCCTGTTGCCATGGGCATCACTCAGCCTTCTACACTGGTTAGTTTCTGAGACCTTTGGGCTGATGTAATCCCTCCAGCTTCCTTACCATCTAGCATAACAAGATGTCTGGGTCTGGCTTGTTCACTTCTTGCTAAACTTGGATCAGTCCATTTTGGGGAATGCTGTTTCCATTTTCAGTGAAAATTGGTATTTTAGTGCCAGGGAGGTGTCTTGGCATCTTTTCCTGTGGCTATAATAAAATACTCAGACAAAGGCAGCTAAAATGGGAGATTTATTTGGCTCATGGTGGGACGCCATGGCAGCAGGGACTTGAGAGTTCCATCACCCACAGTCAAGAAGCAGAGATAGACAAATTACAACTCCCTTTTCCTGTGTTTTGTTTGTTTATTTTGTTTTTTGGCTTTTTTTTTTTGAGTCCAGGACACCAAGCCCTGGAAATAGTCCTGCCCACTATTAAATGTAATTAAGATGATTCCCGCTGGGGAATATTATTTTCAGGTGTGTGACTTTTGTTTATGCTACATTTGTTAAACCCTGTGAAGCTGTGATTCTTTGCCTAAAACACCTGATGGTCTGATAAAGAGCTGAACGGCCAATAGCGAGGCAGGAGCAATGATAGGCGGGGATAGCAGGCAGAGAGGATAAATAGAAGGAGAAATGAGGAAGAAGGGATTGAGGAGCAAGATAGGACAAGGAGAGAAGGACATCAGGGGCTAGCCATGCAGCTACACCGCAAGTCATGGAGAAAGACATAAAGAAAGGTATACAGAAATAGAGAGAGATAAAACCCCAGAGACAAACAGTAGATGGGATGATATAAGTTAATAAAAGCTGGCAAGAAGCAAGCCAAGCTAAGGCTTGGTGTTTATTTGGGAGCTGGGCAGTGGGCCCCTCAGAAAGCCAAAAGAGTAAAATATCACATAACAATCCCCCACACCCAGGCTCCAAAGTCCATCTCCCAGTCAATTCAAGACTCTATCAAGTTGACAATTAACACTAACACATGTCATAGCAGAGGCCTGTAATCCCAATGGTTGGAAAACCAAGTCAGGAAGATTCCAAGTTCAAGGTCAGCCTGGGATACATAGAAAGGACAAAAAGAAAAGAATAAGTATTTCAAGACCATTGGGGTCTATTTAATGTCAACTTTTCCAGCCAGGAATCACCTGAGAAGACAGTCTCAGTGGGGGGTTGTCTAGATCAGGCTGGACTGTGGGCATACTGTAGAGGAGCAAAGATTGACTTCACTGTGTCAACTGATGTAGTGAGCCCCAGCCCACCGTGGGTGGCACCATTCCCTAGGTAGGGGATCCTGGACCATATGAGTAAAGAGAGGTAGCTGTTCATAAGAAGCAGACACTTATTCTCTCTTTACCTTTGACCCTGCATGTGACTGGCTGCCTCAAGTCTCTACCTAACTTCCCTGCAACAATGAACTCTAACCTGGAATTGTAATCTGAATAAACCCTTTCTTTCTGAGAGCTGCTTTGGTCAGGGTTTTGTTGTCATGGCAACAGAAATGGACCTATGAGCACCACAGCCTGGATGCTAGGTGGCCTCATTGCTATTGGGTTAGTCACTAACTCTCGGCTTTTTTTAGTGCCTGGAAGTAAGAACTCTTTTCTTTTCAGGATGAGGGGTCTTATACAGCCTTAAATCTGCCTTATAGCATATGGTAACTGTGGTCTCCTGATCCTCTTTCCTCCAAATCCCTAGTGCTGGATTACAGGATCACACCCAGCCATTGATTAATTGTTTGTTCATACAGATACAATAGAAAACCAGGACTAGGGCCATCAAGGTGGCTCAGCAAGCCAAGGCCCTTGTTGCCCAAACCTGAGAACTTGAGTCCAATCCCTGGAACTCCCGTAAAGGGGACAGAGAGATTCAATGACACAAAATTGTTACCTGTTCTCTCTCTACCTGCACATTGTGTCAAGTGTGGCCCCTTGATAACAAATTAGTTCATAAAAATAGAAAAAATCAGAACTTCAGATGCAGCTGCTCAACACCCGTTATCTCCCTTCTTCCTTTCTCTCACACAGAGAGCCCCACCCTCAAGCAGTAGTGTTAGCGTCTCAACCACTCATTTGCTTTAGCTCACATCACGGCACAAAAGTCACAGAATAGTGACACCAATGCTCTTGCCAACAATATGCTTTCTAAAGCTGTTATCACTTTAAGTGTTCTTTTTATTCTTAGGTCTTATTATACTTAGAGGATACAGACAAATTACTATGCAAAGTTGGTACTTAGGCAGGTTCTTGTGTTTCTTTGCCTGTCTGCGCCTGCCTCCTCTTTTCTCCTTTTTCCTCCCCCCTTCCTCTTCTCCTCACTCTTGCCCCTGCATCTGCCTGCCTGCCTCTGTCTGTGTGTGCTGTGTGTGCACGTGTGTATCTGTGTTTGCCCCCCCCCTTCTCTCTCTTTCTCTTTCTCTCTCCTCTCTCTCATGAGGAGCTTTTGTGACACCATGATATAATAAAAATGTGTATTTCGTCTCTATATCAGATTCTTGAGTCAGAATCCCTAATAACCTTGTAGAAGGGGGTCCCCAGGAAAGTACTTTGTTCAGCATTTGGGTTTTCACTCTGGATTCCTGCCTCTGCTCTCCTACAATATTTGGGGTTTTCACTCAGGATTCCTGCCTCCGATCTCCTACAATATTTGTAGTTTTTTCAATAGGAAACAGCTGACAGAAACTCTTAACTTCCATACGTGGTAAGAGCCCTTGGCAGGGCTCTGAGGTAGCATCAAGATGGGGGCTGGTCGCCAGGGGAATCAAGCAGGGGCTAAAAGAGCTGATGATTCAGCTCTACCAAGTTCCAGGACGATGGTGACAGGGGCTAAAGTCCACTCACAGCCAATCATGTCATTGATCACGGATCATTGATCATGAAGCCTCTGTGATGAGACTCTTCAGAGAGCTTCCCAGCTAGCAGCTGTCGAGGGGTCTGGAGGTGGCATGCCCGGAAGATATGGATGCTCTGCCCACGGAACTCTGCCACCTAAAAGCTCGTTCTGCCTTGACGGAGAAATAATGCCTTCATGAGAGAGAGTTATCAGTGAATGTCTGCTTTACTGAAAGAAACAGGTTTCTCAAAGGGCCAAGTCTCACGACCATATCCAGGGAGCTACCGCACGGTGGCGCTGCTTCCCCGCGACGCCTTGTCACTGCCAGACACAGTGAACTGGCCGCACGGTGGCGCTGCTTCGCCACCACGCCCTCTCCCATGACCCCCATGCTCCCAATTTACTCAGGAGATCTTGTCTTTTTCTCCTTTCTATTTAGATCCTTGTATTTCTCTCTTAGGGTCCTCATTGTTATCTAGGTTCTCTGGGGTTGTGAATTGTAGGCTGGTTTTCTATGCTTTATGTCTAAAAACCACTTATGAGTGGGTACATAAAACAACTCTTGAAAGGGAGGATGGATTTGTTCAGTTTCCTTCTAAGGAACCAGCTAGCCTGCATCTTCCAAATGCCTGTGCAGCCAGAGCTGGCCGCACACTGTGTTCTACAAGAAATACGGTTTCCCAGCTCCAGGCCTGGTCCATAGCAGTTCTGGTGTAAGCCCTCCTGTTCCTCTCTCTTCTCATTTGCTGCCCGGACAGACAGGGTCCCCACATAGGCTCTGGGGTTCTAAAGCTGACAGGCACACTTGTGGGAAGGAACATGGGTGCCCGAATGGCTGTGTGGAGCAGAGCCTGTGACAGTTTGAAAATATTTGGCCCCCATAACCTCATAGGGAGTGGCACTACTGGGAGGTGTGGTTTTGATGGAGTGGGTGTGTCACCATGAGGGTGGGTTTTGAGGTTTTCTATGCTCAGGATACTGTCCAGTGTGTCAGCTGACTTCCTGTTGCCTGCAGGATGTAGGACTCTCAGCTCCAGCACATCTGCCTGCCTGCCGCCATGTTACCCCGTTAACCGACACTGGCTGGGGTGAGACTCGAGCTTGTGCCAGGGTCCTCTGTCGCCACAGCCAGCTCATCATGGCACACCGCTGCATCTCCTGTGTCCACGGGCACGTCTGCCTTCTTTGAATCATCTCTTATTAACTCAACAAAAGCTTCAGAACTTTTCAGACCTCTTGCCTGTGGTCACGTTTACCCCCCTTTGGAGTTCTACTCGTTCCTAGAGCCTTCAGACTCAGTTTCCCCCCAGGCCGCCAGCAGACTTCTCATCAGAGGCTGCATACCCGTGTTGGTTAGTTTTTTGTCAACTTGACACGAACTAGGGTTATCTGGGAAGAGGAAACTTATTTGGGAAGATGTCTCCATAAAACTGTCCTGTAGGCAATTCCGGGGACCCTTTTCTTGATTGATGATTGGTGTGGGAAGGGCACGGCTCACTGAGGGTGGTGCCACCCCTGGGTAGGCAGTCTCTTCAGGTGTAATAAGAAGTCCAATAAGACTTCCACGGTTTCTGCTTCACTTCCTGCTATCAGGTTCCAACCTTCAGTTCCTTCCCTGACTTCCCTCAATGATAGATTGCCATGGGAAAATGTAAGCCAAATAAACTCATTCTTCCCCAAATTGCTTTAGGTCGTGATGTTTATCACAGTATCGAAAGCTCACCAGAACAAATGTGCAGTGTTCTCAAGTCCTCCTGCTCAGCATCCATATCCCAAAGACACTGTCCCCACTCCTCTTTGGGCCCCTTCCTTCTGCCTCTAGTTTCATACTTCCCCAAGCCTCTGCCATCCTGGCTTTAGTGTCCTCTGGTTGTGAGGTCTGATTCTCTGATGAATTCATTGACCAGGAAACTGTTGTTATACTGATAAAGCTACAGTTAGCATCAACAGCATCAGAGACCTGAGAAAGACAAACTCCAGCAGGAAGTATAACCCAAAATGAGCTCTCTGTCAATTAAAGGGACAGAGACTTGCCTGGATGGGTTAGCCTAGGCTCCAGGGGCAGTTTCCCTAGGGACAGGTTCAGTCTTTAGCTATCACACAGGACAGTGTTGCATCTTCAGGTGCCGCTTAGGACAGCACAGGCCTTTGACTGCCAGATCTGGAAGGTCTGAGAGATTTTCCTGGGGATGAGAGACTTGGGACAATGAACCCACTTTGACTGAGACAGACTAAGGAATCCAACCCAACCGTGTCCACAGTTTATGCAGGGCCCCGGCAGTGAGCGAGGCATGGGGAAGATTTTCTCAGTGGTTAGTGTCACCGCAATCAAGGCCTATGCCCCATCTGTATTCTTTGGAGACCTTAGGGTCACTTCTAGAAGCTGGCATTTCTGTCTACCATGGGAAGATTTTTTTCGTTAAACATTAAATGCCACATTCAGCAGATCTCTGACTTTTGAGGGCTGCCTGTTAAGTATACCTGATTTTAAATAAATTGTATTTGTATTTAGTTATTTGCTTTAGGCTGAACCTTAAAAACATACAGACGAGTCTAACCAAAGCTTATTCCTGTAAATAAATTACATTCGTACCCAGCATGACTAAGGGTACAGCTCTGAACATATTAAGATTTTCACTTGGTCTTTGACTATCAATTCACATGTCTTAATTTTTTATAGCAAGTTAGTAGCTTTTATAATTAGGGCTCAAACTTAGTTCTAAATTGATTAACATTTCCATTTTAACACTGACCCTTAGAAACTTGTAATGGGGATTTTATACAGGGTGTGCTAAAGGCCCAGTAGAAGAACTTAGCAGGAAACCCAGCAGCCTTGATCCAGCAGGAGCCGGTCTAGTTTTTGCATAGTTGGTTGCCAGTTACCAGTGCCTGCACATCCAAGTGCCAGGCTTTCCTCCTATCACGTGGTCCTGTAGACCAGAGCAGGCTCGTACACATTACCAAAATCTGCAGCTTTGTTTCAAGGCAAGGCGGGCTTTAAGATGCCGTCTTTTTCTACTGCTCCCCTTGGAACTCAAATCTTTTAAATCCCTACTCCCCTCTCAGTTTCCTTTATTTTTGTCCTTCATCCATCATCTTCCTACTGCTTTGCTTTGGAGCCCTTTTTCAGCCCTCACAGCAAAAGCTATGAGGATCTTTTAAGATTTTCATTGTCTCCTCAGGTGATGAAACCACATGGATATTTGGATGTCTAGGCTACCTAGAAATCATTTTGTGCAGTGTCTGGCAATGTCTGACAGCAAAAATCCTCTTTTCTTACGTGCTTGTAAAACACACAACAAAGAAGTAGCCCTCGAGACGGAGGGAATCACTTGCTAGACACAGTGACGAACTTCAGCTGATATGTGTGCTTTACCAGAAAGATCATAAATTAAGTTTTAGTTCTTAAAGTTGTGGCCCTAACTCTTTACTTTTTTATCTTTTGTATTGAATAATATAGATTTTTGCCATCGTCGTCTGTTCAAAAGCCTGGCCAAATCCTGTTCCATGACATGAACCCTCTGATGGCTCTTCTAAATTATATGTTAATCATATATGGCCCCTGCTGGTGATTGTCAGGTTGACATCAAAGTCTGGCCAGAGAGGCAAGCAGCCCTAAGCCAGGAAGTGGCCTGGCTAATTTTTTCCCTATGAGACAGTTTCTTTTCTCTCCTTTCTTTTTTTATTTTGTTTTTATTTATTTGTTTGTTTGTTTATTGAGACAGGGTTTCTCTGTGTAGCTTTGGTGCCTGTCCTGGAACTCGCTAAGTAGACCATGGTGGCCTTGAACTCACAGAGATCCACTTGTCTCTACCTCCTGTGTGCTGGGATTAAATGCACGTACCATCACCGCCCAGTTTTATCTTCTTTCTTATTTGGTTTGGTTTTGGCAGCATTTTTGTCTTGACTTTTCAGTGGATTTTTTTTTAGGTTTAGTCCTCTATTTAAAGTGTATACAAGAATTGACAAAAATTATTAGAAGGATTTTTGCAAATATCAAATGACAGCATCCCTGGTTTGATAAATGCAGACTCAGTGAATTTGAGGACATTTAAGGATAAACAACTTGGTTCAATACATGACATTTGAGATAAAGTCTGACATCCAGAAAACCTGTTATTGACCAGAGTAAACAAACCTCACATTACTTTGATTGAGGAATGAAAAGTATTAAAGGTTTTTATTTATATCTTTACTATAGTCTTTTAGTGTTGTTTCCCAAATTGTTTCAAATAAGAGTTAAGTCTAAATCATATATTCAGTATGCCATGTAAATTAAAATTACCCATGTATAAATTTTAATTATTTGTTATTAGTTTTAAGTTAACATTTTGTTATGTTTTAAGAATTTTATTATAGACTATAAATATTTACCCATACCCAATAATTTTACAAATATTGAGGTACAGAAAGTTCATATAATAGTTTAATAAATTTTTTTTTCCGAGACAGGGTTTCTCTGTAGCTTTGGTGCCTGTCCTGGAACTCCCTTTGTAGACCAGGCTGGCCTTGAACTCACAGAGATCTGCCTGCCTCTGCCTCTGGGATTAAAGGCGTGCGCCACCACCGCCCGGCTAGTTTAATAAATCTTATAAAGTTTATATTTTAGCAAAAGTCTTAGTCAAATAAAACCAATAGTCTTTATTTATTTACTTTGACTTCTTTATTCTCTTTTTTTTCCATCATAAAATTAGGTGACTCAACTGCCATTGGACAAACAAGAAACTTTTAACTAAGCATGCTTCAGTCTAGAGAAAAGGGAGCCATAACCCAACACCAGAGCCCGTTTTTCAATAAAGCAGGACTGCATGAAACAATATTTTAATATTCCCATATCTAAAGACATCTGAATCCCTGCTAAACTGAATTCAGTGACTAGGGGAGGGACCAGAGCAACCTGAGAACCAAGTGCAGCCATGGCAAGTGGCCGAAGTGCTAGGCAGGTCAGCACACACACGCATGCACACACGCGCACACACACACACACC